>VWZN01008009.1:14362-28139 GCA_013396955.1 Regulus satrapa
GGGCCCGGCCCGTTCCCCCGCGCTGCTCTCGCTCTGCCCGGTGCGGGCCGGGCCCCTGTTCTGCAGGCCCGGGGCTCGCTGCCCTCGGGCCCCCGCGGGCTCTGAGGGCTCTGCCGGCCCCGTTTGGCTCCCGCAGCCTTTGCGTGGCCGGCTCTGGCACCGCAGGGACTCGCGGCTCCCTCCGAGTCACCGCTCTCCGGGGTCCCATCATTTACTACAGAAGCTGCTAAACGTGCTTCTCGTGTTAAACATCCGCTTTCCCAAGCGTTACTTCTTTTAAAAGGGGCGTTTGTTATTCTATTTTTATTCCTCGGAATGAAGGGATGCAGTTTTTTGGTGGTAAAACTCCCTGGTGCCCGGGTGAAGCAGGAGGCTAGGGAGTCACCCCAGGGCACGCCGTGTCCTGTCCCGGGGGATTGAGTAAAAAGGCAAAAATTGCATAATGCTGTTACATCAATCATGGCAAATCGCCCCCAGAGCTATAGAAAGCTCAGGGTTATTGAATCCCCAGTTTCGAGGTCTTTTACTCTTGCTGATGTTGCAGGATTTTATTTATTTTTTTTGTTTCCTTTTGTCTGGGCATGAGGGTTGTGCTTGTTTGAAACAAGCTAAATCTGGCCCGGTGCTTGATAAGCCTGCTAAGCAGTGTGCTGAAAATAATCCGCCTGGCAGGAGGGAATAACCAAACCCTTGCCTTCAGATGGAGCAACGCTGAAGGGAATTGACCAAAGTAACGCCCTGGTGCTGCCAGCAAAAAAAGCCAAGAAGAAAAAAGTCGCCCGTGTTGTGCAACAGCAGAAGAAACCCCTGAGCAAGAAGCAGAAGAAAAACCTGCAGAAAGTTTTGGAGCAGAAGGAAAAGAAGAAACAGGTGAGTTGCTGTTTGTGGCAGCTCTGAGCTCTGCTCTTGGAGCGCTGCTTTGGGGTTGGTGTGTGGAGCAGGCGAGGGCTGGGAGCTGCCAGGGCTGAGCTCTCAGGGCTGCAGCCTCGGGGGTCTCACGGGTGGTGTGACAGCAGCATCAGCCACCCCCGTGCTGGGCGCTGTGGCAGGGATGCACCAGCCACGGGCTCCCAAGGCATTCCCTGCCCTCTCAGGGTGCAGGAACTCATCCCTTCAGGTTCCTGTTCTTCTGGCAGTCAGGGAGGTCCTTTCGAAGCACTCTGTGGAAAGGGTGCTGTGAGCAGCTGTGGCCTGCAAACCTCCATGCACCCCTAAACGTGGCCTGAAATGTTTATTGTGTATGTGCAGTATGGAAGTCAGAGCTTTTCTGTCTTTGTGAAACCTTCCCAGGCAAAATTCCTGGTGCTGTTGGTGTCTGAATAATGGCTTTCACAGAAGAACTCTGGTTTTGGAGGTCGTTTCAAACTGTGGCTGCCTGACCTCCTGGCAGTGCCACGTCCCACGTGAGGGATGGGAGGGGAGGCTCCCATTGCTCCAGGCCTCATTCCAGTGGTTTAGCTCAAATCTATTTTCTTTGCTGCTGCTTTTAGGGTGCAGCTGAGCTGCTTCTTGCAGCGATGTCAAGTCCCCATTTCTGTTTTTGCCCTGGCTCAGGGCTGAAATCTTCACTGGGGAGGATTGACCCTGGAGCAGTAGGAAGTTTTTAGAGCTGCACGGCAGGATTGTAACTCCTTGGAATGCTCAAGTGCAGATGTTGAAATGAAATGATTTCCTGGTCAGAACAAGCACTGATTTGGGTTGTTTTCCCCAAAAAAGCGAGCTGAGCTGCTGAGCAAGCTGAACGAGGTCCAGGCTCCTGAGGCAGAAATGAAACTCCTGTACACGACTTCCAAACTGGGCACTGGGGAGCGCATGTATTGGGCTAAAAGGTAAAGTGATTTTTGGGTGGAACCCTTGCAATTGATCCCTCTGTTTGAACAGCAACATTCAGAGCTTTCCCTTGATTGTTTTTTTCTTCTTGGTGCAAACCAAGGCTCTTCAGAACGGATGGAGTTCAATAATCTGCTGTTTTATCTGGTAATGTGATAGTTATTTTCTTGTGGGAGAGGATGTTAGTTAAATAACTTGGTCTTTCATACAGGGTGACGTGGGTGACAATCTGCAGGCTTTTGGCAATTATGCTAAACTGCAGAATTGGTAGATTTTACTTATTTTCTTGTACTGGAAGACATTTACTGATGTTGAGTGTAGTTGCTAGATTTATCAAGAGCTGCATTTATAGATGAAACTATAAAGATGCCTTCAGAAGAAATGAATAAACCCCAGGATAGAAAGTGCTCTGATACCAATCCATCAGTCAGGTCAGCCAAGGCTTTACCCAGCAGAGTTGTGAAAACCTCCAGGAGTGGAGACCCTGTTTTTTGGGGAAGTCGTGTCCAGTTTGAGGTGCCCAAACACAGTTCACATGCAGAATGTTTTATTTGCAGGGTGATACAGGAGCCAAGGACTGCTGTCCCTGAGAAGATCAGGAGCATCAGCGGTGCAAACAAGAGGAGGCACAGCTCAGGTTCAGAATCAGAGCCTGAGGAAGAGCCCAGCAGCTCTGAGGAGGAGGAAGAGCAGAAAGAAGACGCTGAGAAATCCTCAGCCAGTGCTGTGAATGCTGCTGAAGAGGCAGAGGGAGGAGTGGGGAAGGCAGGGGCTGAGCAGCCCCCAGCTGCTCCCCGTGGCCCAGCTGCTGCCCAGGCAGCCCCCAGCAGGGCACCCTGCCAGCCTGCAGTGTTCGTGCCCGTGGACAGGGCTCCCGACATCCAGGTGGGGCTCTGAGCAGCACAGTGCTTGTGGGAGTGTTCAGCTGCTTCAGATCCAGGGTGGAAACACGGCAGATGTTTTGTTGTGTTGGGTCTCAGATGTTTGTTCTTCCTGTCAGTGCTACAGGGGAGTCAGTTCTCAGCCCCTCGGCTTCTGGGTAGGAAGGGCCGGGATGGCTTCGAGCCACAGGGGCTTTAAAGAGTGAATTTAACCAGTGAATAATTGCCAGCTGGATTATTTTTACTTTTAACCCAATGACCAGACAGCTGTGACCCTCAGCGTGGCACTGTGCACCCAACCACACAATGTCACCAAACCCAAAGAGGAGGAGAAGGAAAAACTGACACCAAAAAATCTCCATCTTGTTCCATCCCCCATTATACCCTGAACCCTAAAGCTAGGAAGGTAACAGTTTTCAATCCAAAAAAGGAGTGAGAAACAATGCAACTAAAATATGTGTTTTACACTGTTTAGGAGGCAAGACTAAAGCTTCCAATCCTTGCTGAGGAGCAAGTGGTGATGGAAGCCATTAACGAGAATCCCATTGTGATCATATGTGGAGAGACAGGAAGTGGCAAAACCACACAAGTGCCTCAGTTCCTCTACGAAGCTGGATATGCCAGGTAGGAACTGGATTTTGCATGCAGCAAACGGAATGGCAGAGACAGCATTTTGGGAAGAAAACTTTGCTGTGACCCATGCGTCTTCAGATCAATACAGATAAAACAGAAGGCAATCCCAAAGCTCCCTGACTGTTTTTATCCCAGCTGTAACTAAGAGCGAGGCAGTGTGACTGATGTTACTTAGTCTAGAAGCACTGGTGGGAAATGCTGCTGTCATTTTTTGGGCTGCCTCTGCGTTTCATTTAACCCAGCCGTGCTTGCTTTCCCTCTCCCCGTTAGTTCCAGCGGCGCCATCGGGATCACGGAGCCTCGGCGCGTGGCTGCCGTGTCCATGTCCCAGAGAGTGGCCAAGGAGATGAACCTGTCACACAGGTGAGCTTCAGAAAGGCTCCAGACCTTGCTGGGAGGTGGCACTGAGAGTGACACGAGCTTTGTGTGTCCCCACAGGGTGGTTTCCTACCAAATCCGCTACGAAGGGAACGTCACAGATGAGACACAGATCAAGTTCATGACTGATGGTGTGCTGCTCAAAGAGATTCAGAAGGTAAGATTCACTGCTGTCCTCAGTGTTATAAAAATGGAAATGTTTTTCTATAGCTGGGAAGAGAAGCCACTGTGGATTTGTCACCAGTCTTTCAAATCAGAATCCCTTTCAGCCCTGGAGATTTATTTCTTCTCTACCCTTGATATTCCTGCCCAAGTCCCTGAACATTGGGTTATCTTGCTGGGTAAAATGAGAGCAAGAAGAGGCTTGGGAGCCAGGCTGCTTTGTGTAGGCTGAGTGCACTGAGCTGTGGGAGAAATACAGCTGTGGATGGGGCTCAGTGCTTGTGTAGCCGAGGGGTGCCCTGGCTCACATATCTCTGGCTGAGGCCTCCTGTGGTGAAATCCATTTCTCTCCTCAGGACTTTCTGCTTTCAAAGTACAAAGCCATCATCATTGATGAAGCCCACGAGAGGAGCATGTACACAGACATCCTGATAGGCCTCTTGTCTCGCATCGTGCCCCTCCGACAGAAGGTGAGAGGGGCAGAGGATGTGCCAGGGAGGGGATGTTCCACACCAAGGAGGCTCTGTGGCATGGAATTCCCTGGAAATGGGGCAGAAATAACACTCAGCTAACATACTTGTATTTGTGTGTGGTTGAAGAAGCACGGAGCCCACACCAAGGGGGAAATAGTACATACATAGTGCTGCCTTGGAAGGCTGGCCTGGAACAGAGACTGGACAGAGCAAAAGGATAAAAAAGGGATTTATTAAAAGGCCTCATGGTTGGACAGTGCAAGAGCCCAGGCAGGGCTGCACCCAAAATGAACCTAAAATGGTCACAGAATGCACCACCGGTCACGAGGTCTCACATTTTTATAAGTTTTGGTCCATTAGCATCTTGGAGTTAATTGTCCAATTAAAGCTTCAGGTTCTGAAGCTCCATCTTCATTGTTTTTTCTCTCTTCACTTCACTCTTGGGCCTGAAATCTGCATCGGTGGTCCTTGGTCCCAAGGTAGGGAAGGAATTGTTTTGTCTGCCCACTGTGTGAAGAGAGCTCAACCAATATGAAACCTAAAACTACACTAAAATAACACAGTCTGAAAAATATGGAAGCTGAAACTTCAGGCATCATCAGTACCAAGAAGTGACTTTTCAGGCAAAATGCAGTTCATTGGAGGCTGCCAGTGCCCCGTGGATCATTGCATGCCAGCAGCCTGGCAGACTGCAAGGCTTTTATTGTTGCACTGGCTGAGGCTGCCAGCAGCAGTGCTGGGGAGGAGACCTGTGGGGCACAGGGTGACAGATTTGTGTCCCTGCAGAAGGGGCTGCCTCTGAAGCTGATCATCATGTCGGCGACCCTGCGGGTGGAGGATTTCACTGACAACACCAGGCTGTTCTCTGCCAAACCTCCTGTCATTCAGGTACTGCTCCCCTCCCTGAAATACAGCCTTTATCAAACCAGTTACAAAATAGGGGCACTCTAATCTTTCATTTTGGTGCTGAAGTCTTTCAGATACCGGTTTAAGAACAGTCATTTTGTTTAGGCTATTGTTTCTTTTGGGACTTGGTGTTTTTCTTTCCACTTTTATCAGAAAACCGCCCTGGCAGAATCTGATTATCTTGAGAAACTCTTAAGTTACAGTCCAGGAGAAGTAGAAAGCTTCAATCTGAGTTGATGATGTAAAAGGGAGAGAGGCTTTGGTTTCTAGCATGGTTTTCTGGTGTTCAGAGCAGACAAGACCAGTAATTTCTGTGGGCTTGGTGTTTTGTGGGATACCAAACCCAAGAGGTGAACAGAAATACAGGGTGAGCTTTTCTAGTTGTCCCATGAAGGCTGTAATGACTGTGCTGGAGTTTTGGCAGCAGACAAACCCTTTATTGGTATTTCCTCTCCAGGTAGATGCAAGGCAATTCCCTGTAACTGTTCATTTTAACAAGAAAACCCCCCTGGATGACTACAGTGGGGAGTGCTTCAGGAAAGTGTGTAAAATCCATCGGATGCTGCCTGCAGGTAAGAAAATTTCACTGCAGAGAGCCTCAAATTCTTCCTTCTGAACATGTCTAATTCTTTTTGTCTTGTCTTTTTCTTGGTTTTTTTTGTCTTTTTTTTTTCCCATTGCAGGTGGGATTTTGGTGTTTTTAACAGGCCAGGCAGAAGTTCACTCCCTCTGTAGAAGATTAAGGAAAGCATTCCCATACCAAAAAAACAACACTGCAGGTAATACTATAGAAAATGTTGAAACCTCAAATCTATCCTGCTGAGAAGTGAGCTTGCTTTGCATCCAAAAGTGTGAACTTTTATTTTAAAACCACAGAAAACAGGGTTTGGGGAGAGGGCTCGTTGTGGGTGATTGTCATGACTGATGTTAAATTTTGTGCTGGTTTGGGTTTGGGGAAAGGTCCCTTCCAGTTCCCCTCTGCCTTCAGTGTGACCGTTTGCTTCCTCCACACTGGGCATCCCCAGGAAGGTGGGAGTGGGACCAGACTCCTCTTCTCCAAGAGGAAATCATGCTCAGCTCGCAGCTGTTCCCCTGGCTGTTTTTGTAGGAGGAGAGGATGACAGAGAAGACTCGGTGGAAGAAATCAGGAGATTTAAGAAATCCAGGAAGCGAAGGAAAGTTCTGGTAAAGTGATGGGGAGAATTCCTGCAAGGGAGAGGAGGGAACAGGTGCAGGCAGCACTGCTGGGCAGCTGTGCCTCTCACCAGCCTTTCCAGCCTTGCCTGAAGCCCACACGTGTCCCCTCAGGAGCTCCAGCAGTGCTGCCCACACTGCTGCAGAGCACTGAAACTCTGCATGCTATGGGCAGCAGGTTGATTTCTATTGAGTGCTGACCATTAAACCTTTCGTGGAAGGAGCTCCAGACTTGCTGGCACCAGGGCTGCTCCTCATCTCACCATTCCTTACTCAAAATTTGGACTGGTGCAGCTGTTAGCAGGAGCGGCGTTTGGCTTGTGCTGATGCACTTTGTTAGCAGGAGATCCTGATGGTACAGATGCACTGATGTTTTGGAGGATACACTGACCCTGTGTCACCTTCAGGTCACCAGATCTTTGGAGTCAGTGCTCAGCTGTGCTTTCAAAGCAATGCAAAGTGCTGTTTGTGTCCCCCCTCTCGTTGTTCTCATCTTTCCTCTCTTTCTCAGACACTCCCCAAAATTGATCTGAACAATTACTCTGTGGTACCAGTGGATGAAGGAGATGAAGACAGAGACATTGACAGTGATGATGATGCTGCAGGCTCTGATCTTGACCTGGATTTAGGAGATGGAGACTCAGAAGAAGGTTTGGCAGAGTCCCTATGTGCTGTCACCTGTGACATGAGCTGCTGTGGCACCAGAGCAGCCCCGTGTCATGGGAAAGCTGTGCAGGTTTTCCAGCTCCAATACCAGTTCCTTTCCTGGTTTTAATGAAGTGTTGTTTGTGCAGATATTGTTGGGACTCAGCCTGGAAGTTGGACTGAGCAGTGTTGGTTTGTTTGCCCACAGATGAGAAATCCGACTCATCCCTGCCCCTGTACGTGCTCCCACTCTATTCCTTGCTGGCTCCAGAGAAACAGGCCCAGGTAAAGGATTTATTGTCACAGTGAGCAGAAGATCTTAGAGAGACCATGGTCTGAAATCACGAGTGAGCTGAAATTCCCACCGTGGACTGTCAGTTGAATGGCCCAGTTGGGCAGGTTGGGGTGGGATTGGGGCCAGCCCGGCTTGGGCTGTGCTCTCCCTAATCAGCCACTTCAGCAGGGTGGGAGAGATGATCCTGCAGGATCTCTAAATGCATCCTGGCCCTGGGCACATCGAGGTGCTGCTGCCAGCGGGCAGCTTGAGCAGGTTACTGTGTTCCCTCCAGCCCCTGGAGGCAGCAGCAGTGTCTGAACAGGACTCAGTGCTGGGGTGGGCTCCACCTGGAGCCCCTGTGCTCATTTCTGAGGCTTAACCGAGCTGGACAAGGAGCTTCAGAGCTGGAGACACAGGCTCAGCTCTCTGCTCTGACTCCTTGCAGTGCCATATGTGCTGCCATCCCTTTGCAGCCCATCCCTGTCCCTCTCCTGTCCCTCCCTGGGGCTGGCACCGTCTCTCAGCTGTCCCATCTGTCTCTCAGGTGTTCAGGGCTCCTCCTCCCGGCACCAGGCTCTGCGTGGTGGCCACCAACGTGGCCGAGACGTCGCTCACCATCCCGGGCATCAAGTACGTGGTGGACTGTGGCAAGGCCAAGCAGCGTTTCTACGACAGAGTCACGGGGGTCTCGTCCTTCAGGGTCACCTGGATCTCCCAGGCCTCGGCCAACCAGCGCGCCGGCCGCGCCGGCCGCACCGAGCCCGGCCACTGCTACAGGTCAGCCCCAGGGCACCAGGGCCAGCCCCAGGGCACTGCCCCACAGCCCCAGGGCACCAGGGCCAGCCCCAGGGCACCGTCCCATGGCCCCAGGGCACCAGGGGCAGCGCCAGGGCACCAGGGCCAGCCCCAGGGCACCAGGGCACAGCCCCAGGGCACCAGGGGCAGCCCCAGGGCACCAGGGCACAGCCCCAGGGCACCAGGGGCAGCCCCAGGGCACTGCCCCACAGCCCCAGGGCACCAGGGGCAGCCCCAGGGCACCGTCCCATGGCCCCAGGGCACCAGGGGCAGCGCCAGGGCACTGCCCCACAGCCCCAGGGCCCCAGGGCCAGCCCCAGGGCACTGCCCCACAGCCCCAGGGCCCCAGGGCCAGCCCCAGGGCACTGCCCCACAGCCCCAGGGCCCCAGGGCCAGCCCCAGGGCACTGCCCCACAGCCCCAGGGCCCCAGGGCCAGCCCCAGGGCACTGCCCCACAGCCCCAGGGCCCCAGGGCCAGCCCCAGGGCACTGCCCCACAGCCCCAGGGCCCCAGGGCCAGCCCCAGGGCACTGCCCCACAGCCCCAGGGCCCCAGGGCCAGCCCCAGGGCACTGCCCCACAGCCCCAGGGCACCAGGGGCAGCCCCAGGGCACCGCCCCGCAGCCCCAGAGCACTGCCCCACAGCCCCAGGGCACTATCCCNAGCCCCACAGCCCCAGGGTACCAGGGGCAGCCCCAGGGCACTGCCCCAGGGCACCGTCCCACATCCCTCTGCCCCCTCTCTGCTGCTGGCAGTGTTCTGAGCTTTTCTGGCCTTCTCTGCCCTGTTCCAGTGGGACAGGTGAAGCCAAACGTGAGCTGATGTCGGTTTGAGTTTGGCTCCTCGGGGCCTCTCTTGTGCTGCAGACTCCTTTGCATGGCTGGATTAGATTTTACTGTGGCCAGATGGGTTTAACTCTGAGCTGAGCTAGTTCATTGTGAATAAGGCAAATGCCCCAACCTATTGGTTATTATAAATAATGATATGATATAATGACTTATTTATGATATATTACTTATAATTACTATATAATTTATATAGTAAATACTATTCACAGCTGCATTTTTCTTTTTTTTTTAAATTTTTTCCCCACATATCTTTTGAGTTATGATTTCTCTTAAGAATAAATAACACATCTGGTCCACTAGGTTATATTCTTCAGCAGTTTTCATGGACTTTGAGAAATTTTCTGCTCCAGAAATTACAAAGCGACCAGTAGAAGACTTGATTCTGCAAATGAAGGCATTAAATATAGAAAAGGTGAGTTGGAAAGGACTGTACTACAGCACCCATTTAGGTGGTTGCCCTTAGAAGCCAGAAACAAACAGAAATGCAGTTTGTTGTCATTGCTTGAAGCTGTGCCTTGCAGTAGAAATAAAGATCCTGAGAGTCCATTCTGGTTCAGAAGCTGCTCTGAATTCCACTAGGCCTTAACAGACGTGTTTGTTCAAGTAGTAAATGCTTTCTTATATTCTTAGAGGTTTAAAAAAAACCAAAACAAAACCTGTCTAAACAGGGTCTGTGTTTTGGAGATACTGGGGCACTTTCAGAAAGCACAGCACTTAAATTCAGACCTTAAAGCAGCCTGCCCTAGGCGGTGCCTGCAGTCCCTGGCAGCTGAGGGGGATTCTGGTATTCCTGTTTCCTCACGGCTTTGTTCCAAGCATTTCCTGCCATTATGTGTCCTTTCCTTTCGCTCCTGGCAAACATCCTAGATGTTTTTCTTTGGTGCACGTAAGCAGAGGGGAGGATTTCCCTCCCTTGCAGGGCTCCTTGCTGCGCTCACACTGTTTTCCAGTGTCAGTGATGGACTGAGGAGGGGCTTTTCTCTTGTTTCTGTAGGTAATCAACTTCCCGTTCCCAACACCACCTCCCACGGAAGCCCTGGCAGCAGCTGAGGAGCTGCTGATAGCCCTGGGTGCCCTGAAGGAACCCCCTGTGACAGGAAGGTAATGCCTGTGGTTCCCCACTGATTTCCTGCCCTGTCCAGCCTGTGGGCTCTGCCGTCCTCTCCCACCTCAGCCCTCACATCCAGGGATGTCCTTTGGCACACAGCTGCCACCAGCTCCTCTGGCTCACCCCGTTTGTTCCACTGGTGTGTTTGGGCAGGCAAACACTGTGCTGGGAGCCCCTGCAGGGCTGCTGGGAGCTCTGTCAGGAGGAGGAATCTTCCCCCACAGCTTTTTGGGACCAGCACATGACAAAACCTGAGAAAACGCACAAAACTAACCAGGCTACCAGAAGCTGGAGCACAAACTTGTTCTAATTCCAAGTTACTCCATGACACGAGCTCTTTCCCCCGGCACAGGCTGAAGCAGCAGCTGGCAGCCAAGCTGAGCTGCCCCATCAGTCCCCTGGGCAGAGTCATGGCCACTTTTCCTGTGGCCCCCCGCTACGCCAAGATGTTGGCACTGAGCAAGCAGCACAACTGCCTGCCCTACACCATCACCATCGTGTCTGCCATGACTGTCAGGGAGCTCTTTGAGGAGCTGGACAGGTGAGTGGCTGAGCCTGGCGTGCTGCTCAGGGCTCTGCCCCTCTGCCTGCAGGCACAGCACTCACAGGAGCTGCTCTGTGTTCCTTTCAGGCCGGCAGGGAGTGAGGAAGAGGCAGCCCAGCTGAAGGGGAAGAGAGCAAGGTTTTTACAGATGCAGAAGGTCTGGGCTGGGCAGGGGCCGATGCAGAGGCTGGGGGACCTCATGGTGATGTTAGGTACAGAGCCTGCTTGTGCCTTTCCCTTCCTTCTGTTCTCCCCCTGTCTCCCCGAGCCCTCAGCCTGGCCCAGCCAAGCGCTCCCTTGTGCTCCAGGGCTGAGCTCAGCAGCGTTTGCCAGCCTTGCCAGCCCCGAGAGCAAACTGAGAAACGCACACATTGCCTGGGCCAGTGCTGTCCCAGCGTGGGGCTAACGAGGAGAGCTGCTCAGCTCCTGCCTGTCCCCTGCCAGGAGCGGTGGGGGCCTGTGAATATGCTGGGTGCACCCCAGAGTTCTGTGAGGAGAACGGGCTGCGGTACAAAGCCATGCTGGAGATCCGGCGCTTGCGAGGCCAGCTGACCACGGCAGGTGAGAGGGGCCGGGGAGGAATTGCTGTGCTTGTTCTCTTTTTGGAGGGTGACACATCCACAGAGCTGATTTTTAATTTTTTTTTTTCCTGTTGAATCTTCTCTCACCTGGATTTCCCCCTGCAGTGAATTCCGTCTGCAAGGACGCTGGGCTCTACGTTGACCCCAAGATGGAGCCCCCAACAGAAGCTCAAGTGACCTACCTGAGGCAGATTGTGCTGGCAGGGCTGGGGGATCACGTTGCCCGAAGGGTTCAGGCAGAGGAGCTGCAGGATGACAAGTGGAAAAATGCCTACAAGGTGAGCAGCTTGACTGGGCTCATCTGCTCCTCCCCGGCGTGGCAGAAAGGTGCTCCTGTGCAAAGCCCACGTTTCTGGCTGGGTGCAGCACTGAGGGTGCCTGTGCTGGCTTCCTGCAGCTTCCCTCTGTGGAATTAGGGTTTGCAGTGTTGCCATTTCCTGGTGCTCATGTAGGAAACATTATAAAAGAGCTAAGAAGTGCCATTAGTTCATCTTGTAAAGTGCTTGGTGCCTCTGGAGAAGGTGAAGCAGAGAGTGATGGGGTTATTAAAAACCTCCATCACTTAAGGGAAGCTTACAAATGTACATGTGAGAGAGAGACTGACGTGAGGTGCAGTGAAGAAATTGAATTGTCTTGCTGTGCTTCCATCTTTGTGCCTCCTTAGACTGCACTGCTGGAGGACCCAGTGTTCATCCACCCGAGCTCAGTCCTCTTCAGAGAGCTCCCAGAGTTCGTGGTGTATCAAGAAATCGTTGAGACTACGAAGCTGTACATGAAAGGTGAGTGCTGTGGGCCAGCTCGTGCTGCAGCCCTGGTGAGGAGCTCAGAAATGCCTTGGCAGGCTTTTCCCCCTCTGTGGTGGCTGAGAGCTCTCCTCACTGAGCGGCTGTGACTCCTGGGATAAGTTGGACTCGAGAAATGAGGGACAATTAAATCTGTGGAGATGAAATCCTGACAGTGCCCTGTACCCCTGGGGCTGCCAGTGAGCTGTGGCCCTTGGCAGCAAACCTGCATCCAATTGTGTTTTCCCTCCTCAGGTGTGTCTGCAGTGGAACCCGAGTGGATCCCTGCCCTGCTGCCGCCGTACTGCCACTTTGGGAAGCCTCTGGAAAACCCTCCTCCCTCCTTCTGCCCTGGAACAGGCCGAGTTCGCTGCCACAGGCCCAGTGTCTTCTGTGAGTGTCCCTCAGGAGCTCTGCAGCTCCTGCCTCTACAGCACCAGGCAGGTCAGGCCCTGCTCGGGCTGTCCCAAGAGCTCAGCAGTGCTTAGAGCACCTCCGTGGGGTTGGTTTGATTTAATCTTGGCATTTCCTTGAAGTGGAGGCTTTAGGGAGCCCCCTGTGAGAGCCGGGTGGGGCTGGCAGTGTCCCCCCACTTCTCTTGGCACCCCCTCCCTGGAAATGTGCCCTCCTGGGCTCTGCTCTCTGTTTCCAGACCGTGTGGGCTGGCAGCTCCCTGCTGTGGAAGTCGATTACCCCGCGGGAATCGATCGCTACAAACACTTTGCCAGGTTCCTGCTGGAAGGAAAGGTGAGTGTGTTCCAGCTGCATCCTTTCCCTGATGTTAGCACTAAGTTTTTGGCCCATTTTTTGGAGGAGATGAGCCTTGTGGCTTCATTTCTTGTGCCTTCCCCATCACTTGCTGGTGGATGGAAGAGTTTGCTGTGGTTGATGAGGTGGGGGAGGTACCTTTAAAACCCAAAAAAAGCATGAAAAATCAGAATTTCAGTGGAAGACGCCCCCAGGTTTAAGTCCCACTTTTGCACAGTAAAAGAAGCTTAATAGCCCATGTGTTTGTCCACCCTGAGACAGAAGAATTGTCCAACAAGACTTCTGGACACATGGACAGCAGGAAGATGGTGATGGAGAATACGACATGGAAATTCGTAGTAGCACAAGTTGATTGATAGTTGTTATCATACAACAATTAATTTACCTTATTAATTGTATAACTGTTGTAACAAATCTTCCAGGTCATTAAAAAGCTGAGTTCTTACAGCCAGTGCCTGCTGTCCAGTCCCCTCATAATGCTGAAGACGTGGTCCAAGTAAGTTGTGATAAACAAACTTCAGGTCCTGGTCTCCACCAAACACTTTCCACTTCCTTTCGAAATTTAAACTATTCAGTGCTGAGAAGGGTGTTGGAGATTGTGGCTGTAGCTGCAGGGCGAGGAGAATGGGTTTTCTCACCAAGAGAAGTTGTGTCCCAGGAGAGTTGGTGGTGGTGAGGGCAGTGCAGGACACGCAGCCTGCTGGGTTCTGCTGGGCTCTGCTGGACTCTGCTGGGCTCTGCTGGGCTCTGCTGGCCACTCCTGGGCCCTGCTGGGCACTCCTGGGCTCTGCTGGCCACTGCTGGCCACTGCTGGCCACTGCTGGGCTCTGCTGGGCTCTGCTGGGCTCTGCTGGCCACTGCTGGGCTCTGCTGGCCACTGCTGGGCTCTGCTGGCCACTCCTGGGCTCTGCTGGGCCCTGCTGGCCACTCCTGGGCCCTGCTCGCCACTGAGCCCTGCCCAGGTGCTCCCCCCC
>VWZN01008009.1:36790-56976 GCA_013396955.1 Regulus satrapa
TGTCGCTGCCGCAGCTCCGAGCAGCCCCAGGCTCTTAACTCTGGTGTTCCGCCTTGGGTGACGGGAATTTTTTTTCCCCCGGGTGAGCTGGTTAACCGAGCGGGCCGTGCTTAACGAGGGCTCTTTGCATCACTGGAACGGGCCGGGCGTGCGGCGCTTGCCGGAGCATCACCCTGGGTGGGCACCAGCGCTCCCTCCCTTTCTCCCTTTCTCCCTCCCTTCCTTCCCCGCTGCCTCTCTCTGCCTGCAGCGCCAGCCGCTCCTTTCATAACTAGAGGAGCACAGCGCTCTGGCGAGATGCTTTCCCGTCTGGAAACGGGGTGATGATGTGCGGGAGCGCTCCGGAGGAGCCTTGCGCACGGAGCAGCCTCCAGGTTATCCTCTCTCCTAGCCCGAAAGCCCGAGGAGCTGCTTCCCTGAAGGTCTGTTTTGCACCCAGGAGAGGTCCTGAGGCTGAAGAGGATTTGTCCCCAAAATGCGGGGCTGTGAGTGGAGCTGTTGTTGTGTGCAGCAAAGCGCTGCACGGTTCTGTGAGCCCGCACTGCCGTCCCTGCTGCCGGGACCCTGCCGGCTCTCCTGCTGTAACGGCGAGCTCACCCCCACATCCCACCAGAACCTTTTTCTCCCCGTCCAAGGCAGATGTGCTCCCTGCCTTGGCCTTTCTCCAAGCTTCCACCTACCCAGGTCAGCCCCTGAAAATTTGCTTCTGATGAAAGAGGTGAACAAACACCTCATAGCCAATGGCTGGCGTTGCGTGTGGCGCAAAGTCTCTGCCGAAAATGACCTACTTAAACATACCCCTTGCAAGTGCCACTGGCTGGGCAGAGCCAGACAGCCCTGTAGATTAAACAGCAGAACATCTTTGTACGCTTTCAGAACACCAGGAACCGGTACCTGCAAATAAAAGGCTGGATGGCCCCTGCAGAACAGAAATAGCTCTTTTTTTTTGTGCAGAAACCTTTCTGCCCTCTTTTTAGCTAATCCCGATTCTTTCAACCTAATTAGCTAAGTCCTAGTAATTTGCAGTGAAAACAGAAAAGATCAACCCTTGTTTCTCTTCACCTGAAGCCCTTGATCTCCCCATCTTCAACATGACACAAAATTTCCCTGAGCTCATAGTTTTTTCCATTTCACAATGACCGTAATAACCGAGTGATGAGGGGTGATGAGAAACATTCAGGCCCTTACTGAGACTCTTGGGTTGGTCTTTAGATGTGGGTAAGAGGAGCTTGAAGGGCTGGGGTTGGGCAGGTAAAGGCTGGTTTGCCCACCCTGGCTTCCTGAGCTCTTCCAGGATGGCGTATCCTGATGGAAAAGCACGTCAAAGTTGCTTCGAGGATATCTTTGGGTGAACTCTGCAGGGACAGACACAGGGAGCTTGGAGCCTGTCTCCTGCCCCATCTGCGCTGGGCTGTCTGTGGGGTTGCCCCCGCAGAACCTGGGGGAATGCT
Source organism: Regulus satrapa (assembly GCA_013396955.1). NCBI lineage: Eukaryota > Metazoa > Chordata > Aves > Passeriformes > Regulidae > Regulus > Regulus satrapa. Next base: position 38,242 of record VWZN01008009.1, read on the forward strand.
GGTTTTTTGTTTTATTTTTTTTTTTCTGGACGCATCTGGAGCGCCACAGAGCTGCCTAAGGGACGAGCTTGCAGGCGGTGAGGCTGCATCAGCTCATCCCTGTGCCCCCCGTGGCAGCTGTGGCAGCTCTGGGAGCCGTGGTGCTGTCCGGGGTGGCTGCTGGGGCAGCGTGAGGAGGAGGAGGAGGCGGCTGTGAGAGGATGTGGAGGGTGAGGTCTGGCTGGCACCCGGTTTAGCTGCTCCTCCCAGTCTGCAGGGGAAAGCTGTGCTCTGGCTTTGACCGAGCAGGGTGCCTCCCTCCTGGAGGAGCAGGATCTGGATGCTGTGGGGCAGCTGCTGCTCCTCTGGCCCCATCTGGGGCCGCTGGGCAGTCGCCAGTTCCTTTCAGTTCCTCAGGAGCAAAGATCAGCCTGGTCAGGAGGGATCAAACCTCTCCGTGACCCTTTGTAACCCTTCTAGTTGACAAACTCTATTTTTATTTCAGACATATGACCGCGTTTGTTTTGACTTTAAAGTAGCTTAACTTTAAGGCTATCCCTTAAAATTAAGGGGTAGCCTTAAAATTAAGGGGTAGCCTTACAATTAAGCTGCTTTTGTGGGGATGTTAGCAGCACCTGTGGAGTACCTTGAGCTGCTGTGCCCAGGTGGGAGGGAGCTGGGAAAGGGAGCTGGGATGCAGATCCATCTGACTGGGTGCTTATTATACTTATTATATATATATTTTATTTATAAAGATAAATGCATATGCAATGAGTGGCCAAGGGAGTGCAAGACAGAACAAGCAATAAAGGAAAGGAGATGTTCTTGATCATAATCAATTCAAGGCTTGGGAATCAGGGTTGTAAAGCAGACTAAATAAAAATTTAGTCTTTCTAAAATTTAGTCTGCTTCTTCGCCATGAAATCCTTGAGGCTGGCAAGCCTAGAGCAGCACGTGGGCATGAAAATGATGGTGGGAAGGGTTTGCTAGGTTAGATGGGTTGCCCAGCTTTGTGGAGATGCCGTCCCAGGGGTAGGGCTTGGATGAGGGGCTTGCAGGGGCCTGCTGCTCACAGGTAGCTCAGCCTTGCCACGAAATGCCTGAAGAAAGACGAGGTGTTATGGGGAAACCTCTGGCACCTCAACTCCCTGTGTCAGCAAATAAATGCCCAGTGCCATGGAGCTGCTCCAGAGCAGGAGCTGGGGAGCTGCTGAGCTGTGCCAGCATGGAGCCCACATCCCTCCTCCTGCTGCTGGATCAACCCCACTTCCATAACCTGGCCGGGTTACCTAAGCAGGGACAAGGATTTGTGCTTCCAGAAGAAAAGACTGTGGTGGAATACGTCCAAGGTAAATGTTCAAGAAGGAACAGGCTCTTGCCCCTCCTGCCCCGAAGGCAGGGAGGGAGAGGGAGGCAGATGTGCCCATGTGCCAGGTCCTGAGCTGAGGAGGGTTTAAGTTGTCTTCGAGCTCCTGCGGGCATTTCCCAGCACACAGGACAGCGAGATGGGAGCACGGCTGTGCCTTGCCTTGGTCTTGCCTCACGATCAGCTGTGAGTCAATGCGGGTTGGCAGCTGAGAGGAGGCAGAGGTGTCCTGTGGGATGCTGTTGGGACACAGCTGGGTTGCCATCCCGGTTCTCCATCTTCCTTTTGGGAATCTAGTGGGCTCTCCGTGCTGGTACCCAGAAAGGTGTGAGGATAGCTGTGCCACTTCTCCTTGCTTGACTTCAGCTGTGTGTGGCTGCCAAGCCCATGAGTGAAGGCCTTTGGGACAGGGTTGTTTCTGCCAGGCAAGTAAAACATGCAGAGGAGTGAATAATTCAGAGCCGAGTCTTCAGCACATCAGAACACTTGGAAACCCTGTGGGTAGGATTAGAAAAGTGAAGCCTGAATAAATAAGCCGGGAGACATTAACCTGATGCCTCTGCACACCCAGGAGTTCTCACTGCAGGTCTAGCTGGGTTTCAGCCTGCCAAACACATCTGGATCCTCTGGAGAGCTTCTGTTGTAACTGCCGCCTTCAGCAGCGCCTTACATTGAGCTGAGGGTGGACGTGTTCATCTGCAGCCACAGAGCCCTAAAGTTGTGCCTCCTTTTTTTTTTTCTTTTTTTTTTTTCCCCCCCCTCTCTCCTTACAGAACGTCAGGATCGACCCCAGCAGCATCTCCTTCCAAATGTGGAAAGACATCCCCGTTCCTTTCTACATGTCAGTGCATTTCTTCGAGGTGCTGAACCCCAAGCAGGTCCTGCAGGGAGCCAAGCCGGTGCTGAGGCAGCGTGGGCCCTACGTGTACAGGTCAGGTGCCACTCGTGGTCCAGCCAGCTGTGAGCCTGAGGGCATGGCACCAGCAGCCTTGGTGAGAGCCCAGGGCGCTGGATTTTAACGTGACCCAAAATGTGCTCTAATTGCTCTGGTCTTGCTAAAGACACTCGTGGGAGCTAAGATGGGGGCGTGCTCCACTGAGTTCTGGAGCTCAGTCTTTTTCTGGGGGCTGTTGGCCAGGCAGGCCTGGGCTGATATGATCCAAACATGGGTGGTAGGAGGGGTGGGTATCTTCAGAGTGCTCTTCTTTTATCTTCACTGAACATTTAAGAGCCCAGCTCTTGAGCTGGAGTCACGTCAATATCAAACTTGATGGGTCAGCCTGAGTCCTTCTCTACCACGAGACCCGGAGTGACCAAACGTGAGCGCTCTGGTCATGGGAGCCAAGAACGGAGAGCAAGTATGGAGCACTAACACGGGGTCAGACCCACACACAGCAGGCTGAGAAGGTGGTGCACAAAGCCCCCAGGTGCTTCTCAGCACCTGAAAGGGGAAGCGGTGAATGAAGCAAGCTGTGTGTGTGAACTTCCCCGTGAGCAGTGATGTTCAGTGTATTAGCCACTACGGTAATGAGGTGAGTTTGAATTAGCAGCCTGAGCAAGCTCATGTGGGAAGATTACAGGTTAATCCGAAGCTGTTTGAGCAGCGTGCAGGGCAGGCCTGCGGTGTTGTGTGTACCCTTGTTTCCCTGGCCTTGCCTTATGGGTTCTGTACGTTGCCATCGCATCGCTCTCTTGGCTCAGGGAAAAGCTTCACTTACTGCAAATAAGAATAAACAAAGGGGCAAAGCTTATTAGTTAGCTTATTATTAGTGTCCTTGTGTTCCTGCTGAGCAAGATTAGTGCCCTTCCCTAATGTGGGCTGTAAAACAGAGGCTCCACAGTGAAGGACTTTGTTTTTGCTGGTGAGTTGAGCTTCAGCTCCTCCAGGAGCAGTAACAGGCTTGTGATGCTGGGGACAACCTCTCACTGCTGCAGAGCACGGCAGCCTCCTCGAGGCTGGGGCTGTCCCTGTGGCCTGGGCTGAAGTCCAGCAGCCCTGGGCAGCGTGCAGGCCGTGGATGGCCTGGAGGCCTGGGGAGCAGAAGGCCACGATGCCGTGGGGAGGGTCAGGCTGGAGCCAGAAGCCGTGGCAGAGCTGGGGAGCAGATGGGCTCACTGGTGGAACACGGCGCATCCGGGCTGGTCCTCTGCTCTTTGCAGGTTTCGGTGCGTGGGTTGCTGTGGCTCTGCATATTGGGCACCTCTCTGATGTGGCCGGGCTTTCCAGTTGGTGTAGGCAACTCAGCAGAGGAGAGCTACGCTTTTGTCTTAAATCTCTTGGGTATTGAGTTGGGAAGAAACTTCTTGTCTGCAAGTATCCAAGTATCAGGGATGCCCGGCTCCTGCGCTGCCCCCTCCTCCTGCCAGGCCCTAATCCTGGCTGGGGTGGGAGGTTTAGATCTGTTCCCACACTGCCTGCCCAGCTGCCCCGTGGCTCCTCGCTGGGCTTTGGTCTCCCCCAGCAGCAAGCCCAGGCCTGTGCAGCCCACTTTTGCTCAGGAGGCTGCAGGGGCTCTGCCTGGGGCTGGTTCCCATGACCTCCCATCTCTTTGCAGGGAGTACAGGTATAAAACCAATATCACATTCCATGACAACGACACAGTTTCCTACCTGGAGTATCGGAACCTTTTCTTCCAGCCAGACCTGTCCAATGGCACGGAAGAGGAGTACATTGTTGTGCCAAACATTCTGATGATGGTAAGCACTCGTTGCCTGGATGGGTTCCACTTTCTGAGCTTGAGGGGAGGGTGGTGATATCCAGCATTGAATCACTGAATTACTGAATCGCTTTCTTGTAGGGCTTAAGGCTGATCAAGCAATGAGGTGGTTAAGCTTATATAATGCAATTTTCTGCTTTGTGGGTGTTAATTGTTTTGTTAGGCTGCTGCTGTTCCAAAAGCAGAGTGTGAAGAGCAGCTGGTCTTAAGTTTGCAACCTCATCTGAGCATCCTGTGGGGAAATCAAGCCTGTGAGCTTTCTTCCCCAACTGGGAATAAATGAAGAACCTCATTCACTCCAGAGGATTCGTCAGGGGCTATAGATGGAAGCAGCAGAATGATATTGCACCAAAACCAAGCACCAAAAATGCTTCACCTTTGGTAAAGATGGGGCTCTCTCTCACCCCAGAGGTTTGTTTTCTTTCTCAGGGAGCAGCTGTGATGATGGAAAAACTGCCAAACGTTTTGAAGATTTTACTGAGTGGAGCCCTGGCTGGCCTGAAGCAGGAGGCGTTCATGAACCGGACGGTGGGGGAGATCATGTGGGGCTATGAAGACCCCCTTATAGATGCCATAAATATGATTGTTCCTGGCATGATCCCTTTCAAGGGGAAGTTTGGATTATTTGCAGATGTAAGTGTTGGTTGGGAATGCTAAAATGACAGCAGTGGGCTGTTATTTGCCTTGGGGCTAGCTCAGACACTCAGCTGAGTAGAAGCTGAGTAGCTGACGGGGCACCCAGAGTCAGTAATGTTGTTGCAGCCTTGCTGTGTGCAGTGGGTGAAACAATCATTTCTTCTCTCTGCAGCTTAACAACTCCAATTCAGGGCTGTTCACAGTAAACACGGGCATGAAGGACATCAGCCAAGTTCACCTGGTGGATTCCTGGAATGGGCTAAAGAAGGTGAGTGGGGATATTGGGGGATCCCCGATTTAAATCGGGGTAAGCTGAAAGCTCTGGGTGCTGTTATGCCTGGGTCAGGTTTGAAGATAAGTTCCTACAGGACTTCAAGGGCTGCAGCTTCTGTTCTAGGAGGTTGCCAGGAGGCAGCTGTGTGGCAAGGGGCTTTTCAGGAAGCATTAAATTCATCTCCTCATGGGTTTCACTTGCAGTGCTGTTGGAACTGTTTGCCTCTAATGATGGAAGACTCAGGCTCCTGTGGCCTGTGTTGAAGGTGTCAAATACTCTTGCTAAAGGATGCTTCACTCTTCCCTTGTGGAATTCTGCTCCTGTCGAAAATCAGCAGAACGTAGAGCTCAGCCTCTGGGGGCAGGTGGATCTTGTCCATGAATTGGGTGGATGTTTGCCTCACAGAATCAAGGAGGATGGAAAATGTGCTCAAGACAGGAAAGACCTTTGACGCTGCCGTGGAAGCAGCGCGGGGTGGTGGACATTCCATGCAAGGGTGAAATCTGCCTCCAGCAAAGCCCGTCCTTCTGAGCCCTTCTCTGTCCACTTGTCCCACAGGTGAACTACTGGAGGAGCAGCCAGTGCAACATGATCAACGGGACAGCGGGGGAGATGTGGCCACCCTTCATGTCCCCGACCTCCCTGGAGTTCTACAGCCCTGAGGCCTGCAGGTGAGGCCCCAGCTGTCCCCGTGCAGGTGGCAGGACACCATCCTGCACACACACACAGGGCTCGGCAGTTGTTTCTGCAGTTAAAGTTCAGCTGCGGCTGGGGTTTGCGTTATCTCTGAGCTTTGCAAACAGCGTGGTTGTCTCATTGTCAGCATCTTGTGGTGCCCATAAATACCTTCCAGGTCACTGGAGATGTCCAACTTGCCCACATCCAACTTGCCCTTGTACTCTTTAATCAGTACAAAATAACCAGATGTGGTTATCTAATGTAGATAAGATGTGGGCAGTTAGAGGGATAAGTAAGGGTTGTCAGAGGGAAATGTAACTGTAACCACAGAACTCTTTCACCTGACTAAACCCTTGAAGAAAGTATGTATTATGTCTGGGGGGGGAAATAAGTGCCACCATTTCCAGGCTCTTTCTTCCTTCTCTTTTTTTTTTTTCCCCCCCTCTTCTCCTTCTGCTTAGATAAGACACCCTGACCTTAGCTGATCACCCAGGGGTTAAAGTACCCCGTAGAGCTGGCCTCTGTGCCTGAGGCTGGAAGGAGGGGAAGCAGGCACAAAACCCCTGTCCCTAGCTCGGGGAAGATAATGATAATTCCAGCTTTGTAGATAGTGCTGCAAAACAAGCAAGTGCTCATGTTGAACAGAGAACAATGACCTCTTCAGTGAGCAAACAGACAGCTGAGCCCAGCAATAGCACAGGGATTCCTCTACACAAGGGCCATCAGCAAACACCAAAATGGCCCAGAGCCAGGAGTTTTCAGGGAGTCTAAACACATAACCTGTTCCTGTGAAATTACAGAAACCTCTGGAACAGAGCACGCTCTCAGGCAAGGCTTCCAGTGAAGTGGAGGAAACCAAGCTTGGCTTCTTGTTGGCACAGGTGGTTCCCGCCCCGCACAACTGTGGGGAAGTGGCTCAGCTTCTCAGGCAGTGCTGTGTCTTGTCCCCAAAGACACAAAAAATCCTCTGCCTCAGCCTCTGTCCACGCAGAGTCACAAACATCAGTTGGTAGGCTAAGAGCGTACCTGCCTTTCTGCGGGGCAGGCAGGGCCCATCTCCTGTGCTCTGTGCACATGAAGTGCAGCTGATGCTGAGAGGCAACTACCAAGGTTTTATGCTGCTGATGTGCTACAGCAGCCTCTGCCTCCTTGGAAGGTGAGCAGAGCCAAGAGGCACGTGTGCGACTGCTGAACGTGCCCTCAATCCTCCATCCTTGGTCCCAGCATCAGAAGGCCTCTGCAGGAATGAGCATCCCCTTGGCCTGCCCAGGCTGTCCTGGTAGCCCACTGGGACCCACTTACTCATTCTGTGATTCTCTGATCCCTGCAAGCCTCACTCAAGTGTGAAGGGAGCAAATTTTTGTCTGGAAACTTGCATCAAACCTAGCCACCAATATTGTACCGCAACATCAATAGCCTCTAGTAGCAAGAAAAAAACCCAAGTTGCTGTGTCACATAAGGAAATTTTCCACTCCCCTGGCAGTTTGTTGCTGGAGCTGGCCTGCAAAAGAGATTTATCCAGTATCCATGCCCTGTAACAGGAGCACCTGGGAGCCAAGGCTTGCATAAAGTGGGTATTATCTCTTGGAGAGCAGCCCTGGGGATTACTACATGCCTTTAAACAAATCTCACCTGGATATAGCAAACCAACTTATAAGCCTGTGGTTTCTCTCCCTAACTAGTCCTGACCAACCCTTTAGATGTGCTTAAAACATGGAAAGCAAAAGGCTTAAATACTCATTCCCCAAAGCGCTGCTCGGAGGGTTTATCTTGATCTCAAAGTCTAAGTTACATTGGAACTGCATCTTATCCAGCCAAGATAAGAATCCACTTCTGGGCCGGGAACCTGCTGGCTAATCCTGATCCTTCTCCACTGAAACCCTTCCAGATCCATGACTCTGGTGTACGAGCAGTCTGGGAAGTTCAAGGGTGTGCCCACCTATCGCTTTGTGGCGCCAAAAACCCTCTTTGCCAACGGCACAGACTATCCACCCAACGAGGGCTTCTGCCCCTGCATGCAGTCTGGCATCCAGAACGTCAGCACCTGTAGGCTCAGTAAGTCCTTTCCCCCCTGGCTCTCATTAATGGACCAATATTAAACTTGAGGTGCAATAGAAGCTGGGCTGTCCAGAAAAACGGCTTAGTGCCCGCTGGGATGCTTAAAAGTACTGGTGGCTTCTCTTTGCACTCCCACAGGCCTCTCAGCAATGAGGGGGAGAGGGAAAACCCTTGTACCTCAAATTCTTTCAGCGCCCAGCCCTGTGAGAGCCTGTCATTTGTGGGCATGCCCGAGGGTACAGTGTGTGCCTTGCAATCCCTGGGCTGGTGGGGGAAGCGGGCAGCAGAGCAAGGAAGAGGCAGCCCACGCAACTGCCAAATTAAATGTTAACTTTGGACACGGAGTGTGTGTCCAACAGGCCGGACTGGGTGTCCTAACTTGTGTCTGGCAGCAGGGAGTCAGCACGGCATCGTGTGCTGCAGGGTGATGAGAGAGAGTGAGTGCTCCTTAACCCTCCCAAATCAAGGGAACAACCTGCAGGGAGGGAAGGGAAGCAGATTGTTGGTTGGGAGGCGAAAATATAGAAACCTGTTCAGAACAAGTACTGCAACAGCTTAAAAACATCAAAAAAAAAAAAAAAAATCTCTCAGGTGGGTGTGGAGGAGCTTTAGATGTCTTTCATCTCATGCAGATGCGCCGATGTTCATTTCCCACCCTCACTTCTACAACGCTGACCCATCCCTGGTGAATGCAGTGGAAGGCCTGCACCCCAGCAAGGAGCAGCACGGGCTTTTCCTCGATGTGCACCCCGTGAGTGAGCCCACCAGGGTCCTCCCCCCACGCCAGGGACCAGCCCAGGATGGGGGAGCCCTGCCACCAGCTGAGCGGTGGCACCACTCTGCTCTCGTGGCGCTGATTCGAGCAGGTTCCATAGTGCAAAGACTGGCGAGGACATGTGCAGATAAACATGTCAAAGCCATAAACTAATTGAATAATTAGCCTGGCTTCTAGAGAATTGCAGAACTAATTATGAACGTAATTGTTTCAATAAGCACAGTGAAGTTCTTTCCACTGACTCAGGCCTATAACACCAGGAGGTGTATCTGGCAGCAGCCCAGCTGTGCCCCAAATCTGCAAGTGCACATTGCCACGAGAACTGGCTGGCAAAGTCTGAAGACCACGCTGTGGCTCAAGCTGGCACCTCCATTTTTGGGCTGGCTTCTTCCACTCTCTCAACCTGCCCATCTGGAACTGACTGCTTTAGCACTGGGCTGCTGCTGTGCTACAGCCCTCACCTACCTACAGCACGAGGGTGAAGTCACCCCTCCAGAGGGGGGGATTTGGGGTGTCCTGAGGTGCCATTGTCCCAGCTGATGATGGGAGAGGGATTTTGGGGTTTTTCTACCCACAGCCTGCGTTGTGCGTGGTCAGTTTTTACAAGTGTTTGGTGATGTTTGCTCAAGCAAAAAAAACCTATTTACCTCTGGAGGTAAGGTAAACTGTGTGTCTTATCTAGACATTGGGCTCTGACTGCTTTTCTTATCACAGATATGAAAATCTAATTAAGTTTATTACAGTATCAAACAGCTACTGATAACAGTACAGTTAGCTATATTTTTATCTAGCTGCAGGCTGCTGACTACAAACAGGGACAGTCCAACAGAAATTCTCTGCTTGTAAAAATGTGTTGCAAAACTGCAGAGTCATGAGAAACCCGTGTCTTAATGGGTGTCAATGAGACCAGCTTTAAATTGTGATGTTTTCCTGGTCTGGAAATGTTGCTGGACGGGGTCTGTTGGTCCCTACGAAGTCACTTGGACGTTACTGATGAGCTGGTTGTTCTCTCCCTCTGCAGATGACGGGCATCCCCATGAACTGCTCCATCAAGCTCCAGCTGAACCTGTACATAAAGCAGGTGTCTGGTATAATGTAAGTGGCCACCTCCTAGAAATGTCCATCTGCCTTCCCTGAGCAGGGAGTTCTGCTGCTGCTGAGGTTGCTGCAGAGTTTACTCTGCCCAAAGATGAAGCAGCTTCACCCTGACCAGCTGTCCTGTTGCTGGAGCCAGCTGGCCTCCTGCTGAAGCACCAGCCATTCCAGTGAGCACAAGTTCCATCCTTTAGCAGTGCAGAGAGTGGCTGCCTGTTTGCTCAGCTCGAGCAGTGTCCCTGTCCCTCACCACGCAGCCGAGGGATGGGCTGTTCCTCCTCCTCACCCAGCCTGTGCTGCCTCTCAGGCCTTACCTGCAGCATGGAGAGGCAAAACCCGCTCTGCCTGCGGGGTACAGAGTGAAGCCCGTGTCCAAAAGCCACTTCCAGCTCTATGAGAGCAAACAGGAGGTCTCTGCTGGGAGGCTCTTGCTGCTTGGGCTGAGGGGCAAGCACCTGCAGACAGCCCCCAGGTGGTGGCATCCAGGTGGCTGAGACATGAAACTTTAGCATTCTGGTTCACTGAGTTTCATCTCCCTGGAGCCCTGGAGGTTTGGGATGGCACTTGCTGCTGTCCTCAGGCACTTAAGCCCCCGTGGAAGCATAAGCTCTGCTCTTGCCTGAAAAGTACCTGGTCCCCCAAGGTGGGAGCAGCTCACTGGAGCAGCAGGGATTGCCACCTCCTTATGCTGGATTCCTGGCCACTGTCAGTCTGTCAGATGTGTCCCCTTAGGAAGAATTGTGCTAATTGTGACCTGATCAACCTAAGCGTGTGTTTCTCTTTTTTTTTAATTTTCTCCCCCCCTCCCCCAGTCAAACAGGGAAGATTAAGCCAGTGGTCCTGCCGCTGCTGTGGTTTGCAGAGGTGAGCTGCCTTCCTCAGCCTCATTCTGCAGAGCTTCTCCTGCTTCCCTATCACCCAGTGCTGGGGAAACTCCACTTTGGATAAAGCTTTAAGCCAGCCAGACTAATTAAGCACCAACAGAAGGCTTTTCAATACTTGGCTATGCCATTAATCCCTCTGAGCTGAACAAACCCTGCTCTATACTTGGTAAATCTCTGGCTCTGCCCTAGATGTGGGGTTAAATAGGGCCTTGGACAGAGCTGCCAGCATCCCTGTCCTCATGTGGGCCGGGGTGTGCTGCCTCCAGCCGTGGGTGCATGTCCAGCTGACTCCCACTATTGGGTAAAAGCTTTTAGCCTGACTGAATCTCGCATAAATTCCCTAATTTATGCTGGGAGGTGGTGGGAAAGGAATCATTCAGCTGGACGGGAGGGAAATGCCACTGACAGCTCTGCTTTTTTGAGCAGAGCGGATCCATCGAAGGCTCAGTCCTAAAGCAGTTTTACAACAACCTGGTGCTGATCCCGTTGGTGCTGGACTACCTGCAGTACATCTTCCTCGGGCTGAGTGTCCCACTGATTATCTCAGCAGCTGTGCTCATGGCAAGGAGTAAGGTAAGACCCTGCAGATGCCTGCTGGGAGGTGCTGTCAGTCAAATCAGACTCAATCAGAAGATGTCGTTTGGGCTGACAATCTAACATGTCTGAGGAAACATTTGGCTGATGCCACCAACAATCTCCTGGTGGTGCCAGGTGCCAGCAGATAGCAGCAGGACTTCCTTAGCCACCTAGCAATTGGGCTGCAAATAGGTAAAGTGAAGCATTTCTGGTGCTTTTTGCTGCACAGCAGTGATGAAATTAGCTTGCTGGAGGAAGAGGTATTTCTCAGCTCACCCAGCTAAGGAAGGAACAAATCCTAGTTTATCAACCCAGCCTCCGTAGAAGGCAGCAGCCAGGCCTGTGTCATTGCACAGAGCTGCATCTCTGCAGGGTTCCAGCATTTTCCCAGTCAGGACCGAGCCTTCTCCAGAGGATGGAGCTATCTGAACACAGCCTGTTCAGTGAAGTGCAGTTGCTGTGTTCTTGCAGAGGGGACACAGCCTAGCACAGCTTCTCAGCCCAGCACAGCTTCTGTATTTCCTTGAAACACATTTGGTTTCTGTGCAAACTGCTCCGAAGAGCTCTGGAAGTGAAAGCCTCAGAGCCTTTGTGGACCTGGGCTTACTGAGAAGTGAAGACCTTTGAAGCCTGCTGGCAGCAGGGCTGTGGGGCAGGCAGTGGGGTGAGGCCGAGCTGAGCTGTCAGGACTGAGTGTACGTCAGCCAGAACACTCCGTGTGGCTCTGGCTCCGCGGTGATCTGGTAACGCTAAGCTCTCTCTACAAGCTTTAGCTCTGGAAGTAGAGCTCTAACTTCCCACCCTAACCCTGTGTCAAAGCAAGCTGACTGAGCTTTGTGCTGCAGTCAGGTGGCTTAGGCTGGCTCTAAAGCTGCAGAGGTGAAGAGGCTGCTCGTGGGGATAAAAGGCAGTGCTTGGGATGAGAGCAGACTGAGGGGAAGCCTGTGTGAGGGGCTGCCTTTGCTCAGCTGCTTCCTTGCCCTTCCTGAAACATCGGTGCCAACCCACCTGTAACAGCGCCAGCGTTCCCGGAGCATCACCTAATTGGATTTTAATCCAGTCTGCAATTACTTAAGTGACTTAAACCACGATCCCAAATCCTCTCGTTCCTCCACGCACTTCCCTGCAGGGTGGGAGTGGTGCTAGGGCCCAGCAAGGAGCCCAGAGCTCACCACCGAGCCCTCACTGTGCTCCCAGGGTGGAGAACTCACTGTCCTGGGGTGAACTGCTCCCCTTCGGCACATGTGAGTGAGTGCTGGCTGGAAGACAGGCTGCACTCTGCTGCATGGCCCCAGGGGCTCTGAAAAAGGGCTGGGCAGCTATTTCTAACACCTTAGGCAGCCCTGAGCTGGCATTTCCTCACTCTGCTTTGTGCAAGTCTTAAATCCTGGTATCAAAGAGATTTAGGCATGCTAGAGAGGGTCAGGGAAAAAAAAAAAGCTGGATTTTAAACTCATTCAGGCTTGTGAAATATCCCAAACCCAGGCGTAAGCCAGCTGTATTTCTGTGCTCAGCCAAAAGAGTCATGAAGTGTTAGAACTAAAAATCAAGGGCAGGAAGTGCCTGACTACCTGGAAAGTGATTAAAAAGTCTCAATGACCTTACAAATCTCTTAAGAAAGCTGTACAACAACACATGAACGTCTCCACCTAATGAGCAGATAAGAGGTTGTAAACTGGAAGACAAGCGATTTGCAGCCAAGGTGTGTTCCTCATTTGATTGAAGTGTTGCTGATCTAAGCCCTGATTGCTTAATCGTGCACAGTTCTGCCTCCCGAAGTCACAGGCGATGTCAGAGGGGACCCTGAGCGGGGACATTGGCCACACCTTCACGTGTCTGCCAGCGTGAAGGTCTCCCTGAACCCAGCTCCTCCCTCAGGTGTCTGTGTGCCTCTGGCTTCTGGAGGGAGCAGTGTGCTCTGAAGCCCAGTGCAGATGAGGTGCTGTGAAACACTTAAATCTTAGTCTAGTTTAGCGTGGAGCCAGTTTGAAATGCATCTGTTGGACTCGCAGCTCTAAAAAAAAATTGCACAATCTGTACAGGTGTCAAATACCCCACAACAGTCTCTCTGCTATTGTGGCCTAAAGCCTGTGTGGTGACATTTTCAAAAGGAAACAGACCATTTTAGAACTGGCTTGACACTGAACGAAAGTCTTAACTAGGACTTAGTTTAATCTAAATTTTGAAATCTTCATTAATAACTAGATTCTAGTTAAACAGTGATTTTTTAAATTTTATTTTTTTACTCAATCTCCTCCAAAAATTGGAACCCTCACGAAAATTCCTGTCTGAGTGCACCATAAACTAGACTGATTGTCTTCTAGGAAAAATGCTCTTTATTTTGGAGTAGCAATAAAAAGAGCTCAGACAGTAATAAGGCAAACCAGGCCACCTCTGCCAAAAAGCTGCCTCCGGTTAAGGGGACGGCGTTGCGGGAAGCCAGACTGTAGGTGGGTACCCAGTCAAGGTAACAACGCTTTCCTCTCGTCCTGATCTGATTAAACTTCACTCAAAACCAATCAAACGGAACGTTTGCTGTCCACGTCTCCCCCCCTGACGTGCCCTCCTGGCAAGCTTTTGATGGAATGGTGTTGTCTCCTGGCTTTATTCGGGGCGATTTCGATGTCTCAATACTGGCACTTAAACCAGGTTGCCAAGCACCTGCTCCTGTTGTTTCTCCCGGTGTTTCCTGATCTGCAGCCCTAATAATGTCAGCAGGGATCGGGGGAGAAATGTAGGATTGCTGTGAGGAAATACTTTTCTTGCCTGTTTTCCCCCGTCTCTGTGTGTTTTGAGTTGCAGAGGTAAGTTTTTTTGAATGGATAACAGCTTGTGGGGTAACAGAGGTCAGTCCACTGGTGGGTGTCACCCCTCCCCTGCATGCAGGGAGCCTCAGCAGAAAGGCTTTCAGGAGGGAATTTCTGATGTATAAAATATCTGGGTTTGTATTACAGGAACACAAAATCACTGAGTCGTTGAGGTTGAAGGGACCTCTGGGCGTCATCTACCCCAATCCCTCTGCTCAGGCAGAGTCACCTAGCTCAGCACCATGTCCAGATGTCTCTTAATGTCTTCAGGAATGGAGGTTCCCCAGGGCAACTTGTTCCCGTTTTTACAGTTTTCACGGAAAAAAAAAAAAAAGAAAAAAAAAAGAAAAAAAGTATTTCTTAATGTCCAGATGGAATCCCCAGTGTTTAAGTGCCCCTTTGCTCTTGCCCTGTCCCTGGACATCACCAAGAAGAGCCTGGCTCTGTACTTCATACCATCCCTTCAGAAACTTGTTTTCAGTGGTAAGATCCTCCTGAGCCCTCTCTTCTCAAGGCTGAACAGTCCCAGTTCTCTCAGTCTCTGCTCACAGCAGAGACAGCCCAGTCCCAAAACCACTTCAGTGCTCCTTTGCTGGACTCTTCCCAGTAGCTCCATCTCTCTTGTCCTGGGAAGCCCAGAAGTGAGCACAGTACTCCATGTACGGCCTCACCAGTGATGAGCAGAGGGGAAGGATCACTCCAGGATCTGCTGGCAACACTCCCAGGGCAGCCCAGGAATCAGCTTGGCTGCCTTTGCTGTCCTGCTGGCTCACCTTCAGCTCGGTGTCCCCAGGACCCTCGGGTCCTTTTCTGCCAGACTGCTGCAGAGCTGGGTCACCTTTAGTGTGTCCTGCTGTTCATGAGGGTTGTTCATCCCGAGTGCAAGACCTTGTGCATCTTCTTGTTGAACCTCATGAGGGTCCCCCCAGTCCCTTTCTCAGCCTCAGAGGTCCCTCTGGTGTACCAGCCACTGCCCCAGATTTTGCAGATCATTAATAAAGATGTTAAATAGGCCTGGACCCAGTATTGACCCCTGGTGTACACTGATGGTTACTGGCCTCCAGCTCCACTCCCTGGGCCTGCTGTTGAGCCACATTTCAGCCCACCTCACCTCCAATCCCACAGCTTCCCTGGAAGGTGTTTATGGGAGGTGGTGTCCAAAGCCTGGAGGCCAGGTAGACAATATCCACTGTTCTGCCCTGCTCTGCCAAGCCATTTCATCATCGGTCATCAAGCACAGTTTCCCTTTGATGAAGCCCAGTGATTACACTTGATGATTTAATTGTCCTTCATGTGTCTGGAAGTGGTTCCTAGAGTTTCTTTCTCAAGGATGAAGGGAAACTGACTGGTCTGTAGCTCCTGAGCTCTTCCTTCTTGGTCTTTTTCAAGATAGAAGTCTCATTTGCTTTCCTTCGGTCTTTGGGCCAGGACTGGTCCAAGGCCCCAGGGAGCGGCCTTGCTGTGACAGGCCTTGCCACTCGTCCCATCTTGGTCCATGGATTTGTGCATGTCTAGGTTCCTTAAGTGTTTTCTGACCTCATCCTCTTCCACCAAGGGTGCATCTTCCTTGCTCTGGACTTTCCCCTGGTTTCTGGGGTCCCCTGCCTCATCCAGCCTCAGGCCCTCACGGTTCCCTCCTTTTTCTTTTGTCATCTGGGTACTTAGAGAAGCCTTTCTTGTCTCTGACATCCTAGGCTGGACTCGGTTCCAGTTGGGTTTTGGCTTTCCTATCTTCATCCCTGCATGCTGGGAGAGTTTCCCTATGTTCCTGCCAGGTTACCTGTCCCTGCTCCCACCTTCCATCTGTTTCCTTTCCGCATTTGTGTTTGGAGCTCCTGGTTCATCCATGTTGCCCTGCTGGCATTTTCTCCTGGCTTGGGATGCTTGTTAGGGTGGACTGTTCTTGAACTTGGAGGAGGTGACCCTTGAACATTAACCATCCAGTTTGCCCTGACTGCATCCCCTCACCTGATGTCTGTGGACACTTTTAGACTCATAGACTCATTAAAGTTGAAAATTCCTCCAGGATCCTCAAGTCCAAGTTTCAGCCAAGTGCCACCATGCCCAAAGAGTCTCCTGGTGGTATCACTGGCACCCACACTGGAGCAGCCGTGGGCAATAGCCAAAGGGTTAGACAAGTCTCACAGTCCCTCCACAGCAGCCCAGTCCACGTCCCCAGCAAGCAGAAGGCTCTGGGTGAGGGGCAGGTTGGTGTGTCATCCCCAGCAGCAGGAAGTGACCCACTCCTGTCACCTGCTGCTTCCTCCCGAGGCTCTTGCATTCGTGAGGGTCAGGGCCCACGTGGTGCGTTCGAAGGCGTGCCTGGCTCCTCCTCAGCTTGGGGGGTGGTGAACCTGCTGTGTAGGTGTGTTTAGGTGAGCAGGAGCCGTCTCGGTGCCAGAAGGCCCCAGCCTTCCCCGGAGGCTGCACCTACCCTTGTCCTGGGAATGAGGGCTGCCTGTGTGTGCTGTCCCCAGGCTCTCTGTCCCTTGTGTCTGTGCAGCACACTGAGTGCCCCCAGCTCCTGCACACAGCTCCTCAGGCTGGGTGTTCGGGTGGTGCTGATTCCCGTGTGAGACTGACCTGCAGCAGGGGCTGGGCAGAGCTAAAGAACACAGCAGGGATTTCTGAGCAGCCCTTCACAGGATGCACCCTGGGCACTGCCAGAGCCCGGCCGTGGCTCACCCGAGGTCAATCCCAGGCAGGAGTTTCCCCCTTGGATCAGTTTGGGTCCATTTCCATCGGGGGTTCAGTGCCCAGGGCCAGCCCCAGGTGCTGCAGTGCCACCCTCCCAGGCTGCTCTCCTGCCCTCGCTGCTGTTTGCCCTTGGTGGGGCTGAGGCTGCAGCGTGTCCTTGGCTCTGGGGCTGTAAAGGATTGGGGTGTGTGCCTGAGCTGGGAGGGGAACTCGCTGACAGCTCCTGTGGAGCTCAGAGCCACTCACCAGGGCACTGCAGGGTCTGGGGGATGTGAGAGCTGAAACTTGAGGCATCGGCGGTACAGGTGCTGGTGGGCAGGAATGGAAATAACCTCGTTTGGGTAGGGAAAGAGGTACAGAAATCTCAAATTTAAGAAAAGAGTCCTTGGCCACTGAAAGAGCCTTGTGGTGTGGTGGGGAGGGGGTGGCCCTGCCGGGTGTGACCAGGCTGTGACCTCTGTCCCTCCCCTGCAGAGAAGTGCTGCCGAGAAGAGCCCCCGTGCCCCCGCCACGCCGAGCAAAGCTGCCCCCTCCTCCGAGACCACGCCGCTGCTGCACGACGCCGAGAGCCCGAGCCAGGACGATGCTGAGGCCTGAGCTTCCCACAGGGACCCCTTCCCACAGGGACACACTGCAGGTGACACCTGCCTCGGATCCCCAGAGCTCTCTGGAGGGTGAAGTCCTGCACGGACTCGGTGCAGACCCTGCACACATCCCTGCAGGATAGTCCTGCTGCTCAGCATCCCTGCTCATCTGAGGCCTCTACACAGTGTTCAAGAACCCTTGTCCCCAAGGGCCAGCCTGAGCTGTGGCCCTTCTCTCCGGTGGAATGAAGATGGTTGCTGACTGATCTGAGAAGTTACTTGCAATTTAAAACTGCCTATTGCTAGGGATAAAAGGCACTTTAATGGGAGCCTTTAAAATAAATGAGGTTTGTATAGGTAGCACTGATGGGATTTAGTGATCTTTTTAAAAGCCACTGTTCATCTCACCAAATGGGGCACGCTGTCCTGGAGCCACTCACAGCTTTATTGCCACTTGATGTAACTGAACTGCACTGCAAATCATTTCTAGGTGCTGGCACTTCAGTGATGTCTCTTCCCACAGTCCCTGGAGCCCGCCTGGGGCTGCTCCAGCCTTTGCATGTGTTGTGGTGACTTTTAAAGGCCCAGTTCTGTGCCATGACCTTGTGCTCCACAGCCTCTCCAGCTCACAGTAGCTATTTCATCTCTCCTGGCTGCAGGTGACTGTGTGAGATGAGCCTTGGCAAAAGCTCGGTGGTACATCTGAGCTGTCCCCAGCTCCTGGCACTTGTCCCTGCTGCCTGCTCAGCCGTTCAGGGTCAGCTCTTCTGGCCGTGGCCATCAGCACTGGGGGGCCATCAGTGGCTCTGGTCACACTGGCTGACCACAGGAAGGGGGAGGCTTGACCCTGTCCTTGTGTGTTAAGGAAGATGTTTGTGCTTTTGAGAAGAATGAATGTGTGCAATCATGAAAGTATCAGTGGCCTTAAGTAGGGTTTGATTAAAGTGTTGCAGATTTCTGAAATGGTGTGTTGGGTGATTTGGGGGTGGGTGGTCTTGGGTCACACCTTTGTGAGAAGGAACCCTAAAGCCCAGGAATATTTTTGGAAAAAATTCTACCCCTCTGTAGTTGTCTACCACACCTGCCTTGCCCACTTCCAGCCAGGAGCTTGGGAAAACCAAAGGGACCAGTCCTGGAGCATCTGGCAAGGATGAGGCAGAGGTGGGGAATCTCTGCTCTGGCTTGGAGCAGAGGACTCATTGCTCTGTGTGTGACAAGGATACTCACGGGCTCTGGAAACCTGTCCGGGACAGCCCTGTGCCTTTCTAGAGGGGTAAGCAATACTTTCCTCTCCCACCTCCATTCCTCTTAGCAGGAAGAGCACAGGGTCACAGGATCGGAGCAGGGTCACAGGATCGGAGCAGGGTCACAGGATCAGAGCAGGGTCACAGGATCGGAGCAGGGTCACAGGATCGGAGCAGGGTCACAGGATCGGAGCAGGGTCACAGGATCAGAGCGGGATCACAGGATCAGCGGAGGGTCACAGGATCGGAGCAGGGTCACAGGATCAGAGGAGGGTCACAGGATCGGAGCAGGGTCACAGGATCAGAGCAGGGTCACAGGATCAGAGGAGGGTCACAGGATCGGAGCAGGGTCACAGGATCAGAGC
>VWZN01008011.1:173-60554 GCA_013396955.1 Regulus satrapa
CATTTCTAGTCATCACATAAAAACGGCTGTGGAACAGATGAATTCCCATGAAAATAGTTTGTGCATGTTTTGTACAATTTTCTTTTCAAAATATGAACTTTTTAACATGTTGAGCTAGCATTCAATTTTAATTTACTTTGCATAGGATCTTGCAGTTTTCTCTTAGAAACAGCATGTCTGAATAAAGGTGTCTGGCCACAGCACACCCATTAAATCTGCTTGCAAGAAAAATTGTGTGACTGGGGTCTTTGTGGCGTCCCTTTTCCTCTGGCCTCTACTTTTACAATGGCCATTTGCTGTTCTTCCACTAAGTCATCTTGATTTGTATTGACTCACTTGTTTTATCAGGTTACAAAAGGGGCAAGTGGCCCAGGCAAATAGGAATGCAAATGCTGTTCTTTTTCATAAACATTTCTTTTACTTTTAGGACTCATTCGTCCCATCCCTCTTAGTGTTCTTTTTTTCAATTCTTATTAAGGAATAGCCACCAGCTCTAATTTATGTTCTTAAGTCTGAGGAATGGTATTTCTTTGCAAAAGTTCCTGTATATTTGTGTGATCAAGAAAACTGGTTATTTACTAGCAATCATTTTATCTTAATTCATCCCTACTCTGTTCTGTTCAGTTGCTTCAGTTGCACATTAAGAGAGCAGATACTGTAGGATGTCATTTTATGGGTACTAGTAAGAAATAGATAATTAAGTTTAGAAAGTCAGAGTATGCAGGAGAGTCTCTAGTATACAAGGAGTCTCTAGGCTGAACATAATGTCTGGCAAATACTAACACATGTGTACAAACAGTGTTAAAAACATGGAACAGGGCTACACTATCTGTCCTACTCATTTACTATTGCTTTGACCAGTTCTAATAATGTATAAAATATTGAACATTCTTAAATGTAATATAAGGACAGAGATAATATCCTAGGGAGTTTGAGGTATTGTGGGCTGCCCCAGCTTTAACCGCCTGACCCTGGTATTTCAATTGAAAGCCCAGATCTCTGGGATTGTTAGAGGTGCCTCAAGAGGCTAACTCAAGAACTCCAGAACTCTCCAGGAGTGGCTAAAACCCCACTCTCAGATTTTTTTGCCATATACTGTGCATATACTGCATATGCATTCATATCCTATAAGTGCTAAAGATGCCTCTTCCACACACAGAACTCAAAGTTTTCCAAAATTCTTCTTGGAGCTAGTTACTTTAAGATTTTTAATGAACACTGCTCATATAGATAACATGTTTTCATTTTTGATAAATTTTTTAATAAAGACTTGACAGTGTTTCATCAAGTAAAGGGTTCATCACTGTTTCCATATAGACGTCACCTAGAACACATGTATGGAAGTGAAATGTGTGCTTTTCATACTGAACTTTTCAAGATGTGGCCTAAAATTTTGTTTATAGGAAAAAAAAATCAATAATTTGAAACACTGTACAGTTATAGTGGGAACAAGTAGACATTACATATATGTTGTCTATGTTTCTGCTTTTGTATTTTTCTTGAAGAGGTTCTCAGAATTTTTTATTAGTGGCAGTCATCTGATGACTGACAAGGGAATACTCTAGGACTGGCAAAGTGTCACTATCTTTCCCCATAATACTCTCTGCTGTCCAATGAACTGCTAAAACCTGTCATTTCTCTTCTCCTCTTTTCACTCCTAATTAAGATAGTATCAGCACATAAAATAAAATAAATAAAAAAATCAAATCTGGAACCACTGAAAGTAGCATCAGTAGAGACTCTTTCCAGAACAAATTTTCCAGTTTGGCACAAACATTTATCCATATGTAGGATCAATGAGTTGCTCACTTCAGTCTTGCCTGAAATTGTTTACACACTCCTTTGAAACAGTAAATCTAGAATTGCATACAAAAACTGTGCACAAAGGAACATTATTTGGGTTGTAAGGTCAGTTGCTCTGAAGTTAGACCAAGAGAGATTTATGATTGCTTGCACAATGGTCCCCTTTCGCATATGCTGTAAGATAGGGATGTTAATTAAATGATCATCTACTATTCTGGACCTTTGCTTTTCTCTGCATAGAGAAGGCCAAGTTCAGGTTTTAACTATAAACCAGCAGTAAATGCTAACTTTGTAATTTCTGCCTAAAGCTAAAAACTACAGGAAGTAAATTTTTCTCTACCTCTCCTCTGCATATAATTTTTTTTTTCTGTTATCCCTTTTCCAATAAGTAAAAGCTACCTTAAAACCCAACTAGTTCAGTGGTTGATTAAAAAAAAGAAAAAAAAAGTGGCACTGTGGTGCCCTAAATTTCTTGTTTCTTAAATCTTAATTCCACATTAAATGAAAATGTTTATATTTTTCTATCTTCCAATGTGTAACATCAGCTGTCAGGTTGCTTATGCATTTCAACTGTCCATGAAAGGACACAGCTAGAAATTTGAGCCAAACTCTGATCTAAATATTAACCTACTTGCGTGGTATTGTAGTCCCACAGAACAGGTAATAGTCATGTCAAAGCAAATTTCTCTCAAGCGTTTCCAGACAAAATGAGAGTACAGGAAAACTCAATACAGAATGTGCAAGAAGTAAAAAAAATCCTAGACTGAAGGGGTCATAAGGACTATTTCTGCCTGTTTCTTGGGCATCTGAAACAGCATAAGAAGAAAAAAAAAAAATCGGGTTTTTTTTTACAACCTTCTCTGCCTGCAACCACACACTTGCTCAGTCACACATGTATCAGCCCTGCTGGCTGCATATGTTGGGTTTCACACCTTTTAAATAGGCAACATCCAGATCTTGCTCTGATTTGTATAGATTTTAGAAAAAAATAAATGTTTTTTATTAATAGCTATCACTGCCAAAAATCATCTTATGTTTTGAAATCACTTTTTTGTTTACTTACATGCAAGCACTTGTCTTCAGACATGTTTTCTACTGAGATCTAAGCATTCAGTCCTTGCAAGTGTTATAATAAATAAGAGATTTACTGTTTGAATTTACCTTGGGTACAGTAAAAAAAAAAAAGAAAAAGTTTATTGTCTTTGTTAAAAAAGACTTCCAGGCCGTCTTTGAGCTGTTCCAGGTTGGACTGGGTATATGCCAAGGCTCATCAGCCTAACTTGAGATGGAATTGCATCACCTGGGAAAGAGATAGAATCCACCTTTTCCACTGCTACTAAGGATTTGTATTTATGGAAAGGTAGTTTGAGTTTATTTGTGACGACCCATTAGAAAAAGGCAAAGTCTGGGAAGATATATAAGTTTCTGAAAGGTTAGAACGAGCAACTGCTATTGGTTCCTAAAGTCCAGATGAGTTCAGGAAACTCATGCATTCACTTAAAATTTCCATATTGGTTGATAAAATATGGATCTCCAAATATGCATTTGAACTTTAATGTGTGTTTTGTCCACAATTTCTAAACTTATTTTACTATGGTCAAGAGAAGAAAATTGTCTGCTTTTAATAGGCCAAGTTTTGCTCACAGTTCCAGAAATATAAATCCATTGCAGCCATTGGATTATTTCAGATTTTGTCTCTGTGACAGTATGGCTGTATGTCTGAATAAATGGCAAGTGATGTGATTGCTCCTAGGGAGACCAGTCTGTTGTCAAGTACCTGCTTGTTTAAATGGTTTCATTGCTTTGAATGTTATCACAAACATTTTTGCCTGCACATACAAACCTGTCACCCAGCACTGTACCAGCTGCCTGTGTTTGGCCCTCTTTTTAGTTAGCAACTTATCACTGAGAAATCCAGAGTTTACTGCAGCCAAAAGCTGACTTATTTCCATGTCAATATTACTGGAGCACTCTCTTACCTTTCTCTGCAAATAAAGGATACAAAAGTACATCCCTAGGGAAAAAATTCAGAAATGCTCTGCATCCCCTTGTAGAAATAAGATCATAAACTTACTGTTCTATCTTTACTTTCTGACCCTTTCTGATGATTATAAGAAAATCTGTTTTCTTGACAGTGTTTAGTTTTGTTCTAATTTTCATTTTTTTCTTGCTTATTCCTCCATGCCTTTATTTTCTCATAGTCACAAGTATATTTATTTGTCTTCTTATTTAATAACAGTCTCTTTTATTAACCAAAAAAAACCTTTATATTTTCCCAATTATCTTATGTCTCTTTTTTTCATTTCATCTTTATCTCTCATGAGTAATTAATATTATTAATTAATTAATTTCCCCCACATAAATTTTGGCACTAAAATCTAGGTGAGAAGAATGAGAAGATGCTTAAAACTTGGTCCACTGTAATTTATTTTAAGAAATTAAATCAGCACCTTGGCCAAAACTGAGAATGTCTAAAAAGTTTATCTTCTTCTAGAGTGACTACTTCATGTTCTAATGAGTGGAACTGTTACAAACTTGATATTTTTCCCTGTTTATCTCTATTTATTTGTAGTGAGACAGTTACAGTTGAATGCCTTTATTTTCTAGGGTTTCTAAATGGCTTTGCTATGAAGTTTGGATAATTTTTGCCCAAACTCTCAGCTACTGTGGTTCTTCAGCTTTCACCAGAGCAAAGAGCAAATGGCATCCTGATGTTGCTAAGATTCTAGAACCACTAGAGAGCTTTGATCTGCTGCAGCAGGTTATTTTATTTCTAGCTGTTAAAACTCTGGAGGGAGAAACAGTAGCTCTTCTAGTAGTAGATTCTTAGCGTCTCCAGCTAAAAAAGCTGATGTACTGTTTTAGCTTGAATAAGAAATAACTGCTCAAGAAACAGTATCTCAATGTGGAATGAATGGTTTTTGCCCTGTTGTGAACTTCCCACTTTTAAGGAGAATGACTAAGATGACTGTTGCAGCTGCAACAACATCTGGAGTCCTCAAATTACCTTGACTTTAGTTAGCTGGATTTAGGTCTGAATGTAGCACAGAAATACCATTGTTTGTCTAGATGTTTCTATTGTTCAATGAAGATGACAATTTATTTTAGGTTTTCCAGCTTCCCTTAATACTGCTGTCATGCTATGGTAACAGCAGAAATAGTGGTAGTTTGCTTATCTATGGATCCTGCACCATCGGGAGTGATTCTGCTCCTCACTCTGGAGAAAATCCAGAAGGTAGTACTCCTTGACTGCTCAGCCACCTGAAGGCATCTTTCACCCATGTCAGCTTACAGACATTGTTTTAACTTTCTCTAAGAAAAGGTAGAAAACCACTGAGTAAGGAACTCCATAAGGCTTCTGAACAACTAATTCTCAAGAAGTAATTGGTGTTTTACCACTTGGCTGCAGAATCTCATAGAAAAACTCTTTCAGACAACTGTATGTTGAAAGAATAAAAAGACAGAGATGAGATATTCAAAATTCTAAGAAAATATTTTATTCTCATATGTATTTCTTGGGGGATTTGAGATTGCAGGGGGAGAGGGTGGGTGTGGTAGAATTTCTTTGGAAACAAAGAGACAGAAAATAAAAATGTCTTCTACATATTTCCACCTGGTGTGAATGAGAACGAAGTGACATCAGTCCTGCCTTCACCTGAAGCCTGTGCAGCTCCCTGCCACCTTTCTTGTGCTCCCAGAAGGTGAAGGCTCCTGCAAACTCTGCTGTGTCATAATATGACTGACAAGGTTCTGACATAACTTCCCTATTCATGGAGAAGGCTGGTAGAGTCATCTATATAATTTCAAATTGTAGCTACAGTTGCTTTTACAATTCCACCATTTCAAGGCATTTGTGTGTCATTTTAATAGTATGAAAAGGTACAAAAGGGCTGCTGTCTGAGTTGAAATCACATCCTTAATTCTTACATGTTTTTGTAATAGAACAACATAATCGAAAGTTGCTCAATGTATTTTACTTGGAAATTGCAATTAAACAGAAGACTGTAAGGAATCAGACCCCAAACCTAGTTTCAATACTATTTCCTCTAGCGAGTTTTACACATTACCTTTTCAATAAGTGGTGACAGGCAGTGCATTTCTGGGTGATTATAGCATGTGTCAGGTGGGGTTAACAGGCACAGGGCCAGAGGGAAAGTGAATAACTATATGAGATGTACAGTAATCCCTTAGAAACGCAGTGCCTTATTCCCTTCTGATTTTATAAAATTATGTTTATTAAACAATGTGATCCAAATCCCGAGGGGCACTAGACCTCTGATACTAATACTGAGTTCATGGGGAAACTTGTTGCCAAATTGGTCAGGAAGTGGAATGTTTACTTCGAGTCTATCCACCTACAAGAACCTCTCCCTGATATGCTTATTGTATGCATATCGCTAGCCTTGGATTGATGAATGGCGCACATCTGGAGGCTAGGTCTTTAGATAATGGTATAGGCTGATTAACACTGGATAAGGAATGAACTCTTAATTTAATCTGATATGCTGATGTGGTAGGGTCAATAAAGGACTGAAAATAAAGTGAGAGCCTTAATTTGTATGCTCTGAAAAACTGTGTAAGTTGGAAAGATCCTTTAGTCCACGCTGATTTTCTTGGCAGAATATATTAGACCATCTTCAGAAAATGGCAGTCAGTTCATAGCTTCTGAGTGATGGGGTTTAAATCAGATCCTTTGTGTTAGCCTCCTGGGTCAATTCAGCATTAACTGGCTTGGCTTTTCATCAGTTAGAAAAAGAAATAAGGCTAGATCTTCCCATCAGATTGTTTTCAGTTATAACTCAGTGCCCACATTTCAGTTATTCATGTATAACAGCAGAAACTTTGCCCCACATATTTTAAAAATGTGTCGAGTTGATTTTATAGGCAGTAGCATTATAATAAACTTCTCCAAACTTAATCAAGCTTACTGATTTATTTGGATAGTAAATAGTAGTATCTGATTTTTATTTCAGCATGGATTAGAAACAAATTCCTCATACTTTGGATTATTTTTTTTATCTGATGTCTTGTTTTTTAGCCAACCCCTTACTGAGTCTAGACTCAGATTTGGAGATATAATCATCTGTAACTTGTAACATCAGATGCATATATTGTATATCAGTTTAATCAGGCAACTTGATCAGATTTGGAAGAAGTTATTATGATAACAGTAATACCACATGCTCTATCAGCTTGGTAGATTTCACAGTATGTGGGACAGATTTTCATAGATAATTATTAGTCTGATTATTCTATCTCCACAGAATCCTTTTAGAGGATTTCTAGTGTCCAGGAAAAAAAAGAAAAAAAAATAACCTTCTATTCTCCAAACTCTATGGAGAATCCCCTCACCTCACAGATAAAGCAAAAGCCTTTTTCAGACAGATCTGAATCCAAGACTCTGAAATAACACCTTGTCCTATGAAGTCCCACAGTTTCTCTTTTCCAGCTTTTGAATTCTGATGCAGAACAACTACTTGTTCTTGAAAAACCAGGGAAGATCTCTGTTGGACAGGTCATTTTACATCATGTCTGGCTTCACTTTATAGAGGATTTTCTAAACAGGAAGCAAAATTTTTAAAAGAGAGGAAGGATAGGAGGACAATGAAGATATTATTACTCAGGCAAGCTATAAGAAAAGGCAGACATTAAGGATATGTAAGGAAACAGAGAAGAAAGGCACAAGGCAAAGAGTTAGTAAGAACAGGGCTAAAAAAATCCAGCCTGTTTTGGTAATATCCAAAGGTTCCTGCTTTGACTTTGGCAGCTGAAATCTGTGGTTGAATATTTTCCCTCTGAATCCACATAACAGCACTTTAACAGTTCTAAAAGCTTCATAATTGTTTTGTACATTACCGTGACCTTTCCTGAGGGTGTAGAATCCTTAAAGCTTGATAATGCAAGTTACAAAAGAAATGCCATCCTTTTATTTTTATCATTAATTAACTGGGAAAAAAGTTTTGGGGAGTGTTCCTCCTCCATGTGTTTTCTCTGAAGAACCTTTTGCCTGATGGTCAGTACTGCCTTGTGTGCTGAAGGTGTAAAAGTTCTTCCCAGCAGAAGGACTATGCAAATGCTATGGACTATCTGACACACTTGGATACACCTGTATCTCAAGTGAGCTGAAAATACCATCTTACTGAGCATTGCAAGATCCCCTCTTCCTGTAGAGAGACAAGTTTAGAGCATTTGACTTTCAAGGAGATATTCTATGTATCCTTGAATATATATTGAGATTTATTAAATTATGTTTGGTGTAACAGCTAAATAGCAGCTAATTATGAAAAACATATTACTGTAGACCTAATAGGCATGCAATAAAAACATCTATTACATAAATTGTTATTCCATTAAAATGTGTTCCTGAGACTATTGGTATTTATTTAACATACAATTACTGTCTAATTTAATATGAATTAAATGCTTGCTTGCGATATGTAATTTGGAGTGTTAATGAGCTTCCTTCTCCCATATTAACAGCAAGAAATCAGCAGCTAATGCCTGGAGGCCAAATGTACCATTTATATTCAGGTTCCTCAACACTAACATTTGTAATTTCAGCCATTTGGAAAATGTTTTTCATAAGAATGTATTTGGCGTTAAAATCTCCTTTTCCCCCTCACTCAAGGCCATGTCCTGCCAACTGAGTCAGGTCTCTGACTTCATCCAAATGAAGTTTTGATTGAGTAAAAGGTCCTGAATTAAGAGCTGAGAATAAAATATGTTCCCTTATCAAGGAACATAAGCTTTGTAAAGTATCAGCCCCTGCTAGTGCTGGAAGGGTAAATTATCATTTGACTCCTGTATGGACATATTTATTTAGGACACGTAGCCTGGTGACTCAGGAAGTTATGTAAAAACTGACCCAGTTAATTTTAGATGCTATTGTTGGAAGAATATCAATGAAAATTAATCAAATAGTCACGAAGGAACCACAGGGAAGGAACACGGAACACTGGTGGGTAGAATTTTGGCAGCGATCATTGCAACAATTTTAATGAGAGGAAAACACATTGTCAAGTAAATTAGAGAGTAATGACATGATTAAATGGTAAATAATAGTTAAATACATTCTTGGAGGTCCAGGACAGAGACTGTGGAGGTTTTGTGTTTTGCATGTCTTCCTCTCCAGGCTGCTCTGCGTATCCAGAGGAGCTCACCAGAGCTCTGCCTGTAATTTAGGGTTGGGTTGTAGCTTTTAAGACACTGAAGCCAACATAGTTGTTGGGGCCCTGCTGCTGAGGCTGAAAAAGCTGATGCTTTCTCCATAACACTAAAGTTTCTCCAACATTTTGGTTGTTGACGTGTCCTTGTTCCTTCACCATCCGTCTCCAATGAGTAAGGGCCAGCACCACAGCTTTGTTCAGATTGCTGTCACCCAAAAAATGACTGCACTGGAGACATCTGCTCTCCTTATGCACAGTGGGGGAGGGAGAAGGAGTCTCTCTTTTGCTGAGGCAGGTTTAGTCCCCCATAACTGGGTATTTGCACATTTGCTGGCAAGCAAATTGAGTTGCATAGATGACTGTTTATGCAAACAAGGAGTGCTGTGGTGCTGGCTGGGAATTCATCCCATCCATATGGTTCCTTTCCCTGTCTGCTGAGGAAACGATGCAAAAAGAATAACATTCACAAGTTGTCTTCATTCTCAAATGTTTCTTTTGAAAAATGGGAGGTTGTCCATATGAACTCTGACTGGTTAGCTTTACTTCAACTGCATGTAACACAACACATGGTTGTGTATTTAGCCTGTCAGAGGGGAATTAAACTGGATAAGAGGTGTTTTACCTGCCTTCTGTTTGCCACTGTCCATTTAAGGTTATCAGACTAAGGATACCTCAAACCAACAAAAGAAAACTGAAATAACTCTAGATTCTCTTTTTATAGGATTTTTATACTTTTTTTGTTTTCAGTAAGTCCAGGTAGAGTACAGTTTCTCCATTGACTTCGGTCAAGTGAGACTTCAGAAACCTGACCCATGACAGCTTAGCTGAACTAAAAAGTGTGAAGGGGGACCTTATTTGCTACAAACAGAATAAATCCCCAGGATCCTTACTGAGGCATCAGTCCATCAATCCACTAAAAGAAGAATTACTTGCTTAGATGGTAATTCAGGTGATCAGCACACTGTGTCCTTCAATAAGCCTGACCGCTTGCTCATTAATATAATAGAATAATAATTTTCTCTCTTTCCACCTTCCTACACTAGAACAGGTTCTTACAAAAGTCCTCTCATTGTATCTCCTCCAGTAATAGTACTGCAGGAGGGGAAAAGGTATAATTAAAAATTACATGTTATGTTTTTTGTTTGAAATTTTTTATTTTTAATTCAAAGGCTGGTAAATAACAGCTCATTTACAGCTTATCTCTTCAATGCATAACATGTTTTATAATGGTTACAGACTTAATCTAGTCTTCCCTGCTTGGGTGTGCATTCTGCACTCCCATTTTCTTTTTTTTCGTGAAAAAAATATAAAACACCTGGTGAGTAGGAATTTCAGAATTACTTTGTAGATTTTTGTTTCTTGTGGAAATCAAAGGTTAATCATAATAATTTATAGAATGATAGCAAATTAGTATTAAATGCTTTTGCAAGTTTTACCCAGGATGTTGGATTACCCAAATGTTGAATCTGTTGATGAAGCAAGTACTTTTAATGTTTAAATTACAGAAAGCATGAAAATAATAGTTGGCACAAAACTATTCTCACAATTTTCTGGCTGAGCCTAATTTTCAAAAAAATGCTGCACTTCTCTGAAATGCAAAATCACTGAGCACATTTATAAGAAGATTTCAGCAGGTCCTGGAGAAGGGCCAAGAAGTGTTGCTGATTTCTAGATATTCATGTGAGTTGGAAGGCCCAAGGATTCAAAAGGATTGTCTGATTCATTTCTCACCTTAAGCTGGCCAGTGCTTGATCTCCTTATATCTGGGGAGATGACAGATTCTTTTAATGCGCCTGTTACTATTTTCTTCTTGTTTTCATTAATATTTTGGCATGAACTACAGCCCATCTTAAAACTATTACTTGACTGGGATTCCTTTCTTTCCATTTTCTTACTTCTGCACTCCAGGGGATTTCCTTGAGGAAGTGAACATCTTTCCTTCTTTGTTAAGAATTTCTATAACTCGTTCAGTCACTGGTGATGTTGGTACTGTTGACTAAAGTTATTTCTTCACTTTCTAGCAAGTCACCTTTACTTTCTTAGGGTAGTTATACTAAAGAAAAGCCTGATCATGTTAATTTGGGTCAGAAAGGTTCTCTGTTCAGAAAGATGTTTTCTGTGTAGCTTATTGTATCCTGGTTCAGTCAGGGATGTTTATTATAGCATTGATACTAAGAAAATCATCAGGAAACCAAGCAGACAAACTAATATTGTAACAATGATGATGAGTTATATCATGTATGGTTGTCTAAATGAAGAAAAGGCATAGCAAGAGTCATTACATTTATTGCCCTACAAACCTCAGAAGATTATGATGTGGAGATAGCAATCTTTGCAGTCAAACAAAATTCTCAAATGTGCAGGGGAAACATTGTAGAACTTTCCTTTCACAGAATCTGTATAACTCAAAGGATAATGTCATCTTAAAAGTGCTGTTGGATTCCTCACACAAGGGTGATTTATAGATATGAGGAGCTTGTGCCTATTCATTCTTCTTCATTTCCTGTAAATGTTCTATCTTTGACTCACTTTACACTGTTTGCACTCTCTTCTTATGGACCTAAAGATCTCATGTGTCATGCTGACAGAAATAATTTCTGTAGGTAAAAGGCAGCAGAAATTGGCTAAAGATCAAAAGTTACCCTGATTCCACTCTTCACTTTTATTGTCCTGTCTAAATTTGGTCTTTTGTAGAGGGGAGGGGGGAGGTTGTTGTTTTTTGGTTTTTGGGGGGTTTTGTTTGGTTTTTTTTCTTTTCTGTTTAGGTTTTTGTTTTGTTCAGTTTTGTTTGTTTGTTTGGACCATGGGAATGTTGAGTTTAAATGAGAGTTTAGGTTTTATTTATTATTCAGCCCTTTATGTAATTTGAACTACACTGTAGTTACTTTGCTAGAAGCAAAACTCCTGTACTTTTGGAGTACAGAAGATTGGCCACTGGCTCAGGGAAACAGCATTTCACCTCAAGTGTTTCTATGATCATCTATGTGTTAAGTGGCAAGTAGAGGAGTTTTGTTGTTTTGGGGTTTTTATGTCTGCACAGCTAATCCAGATTTGATATAATTAAAGTTCCTATTCTAAAAACAGTTGGACGTGTTTAACAAATATGTCCATTTTAAATCCTAAAATGAAAAGAAAACTAAATGTGAGTTTGGAAAATTTCTCTGGAAAATATGTTTGTAATTTTCAGTTTTAATTTTTGGTCATCCTCTTCACTGGAACACAGTAAAAAGATGTTGATTTTCCTGTCTCTATAGAACTCCAGGGTTTAGCAAGTACTTTCTAATGCTTTGCTTAAGGAAACAAAATGCACTGGAATGAGTAGAGATGACCATCAACTAGTACGGATCAAGTGGAAAAGTTAAGAACAAGATGTGATGTTTATTTAACATCAGTAGTTTCAAATTTTTATTTATAATTTCTTATTTGAAAGAGATTAAACAAAAACAATAGCTGTCCTAGGAAACTGCCACAAAAATTCATCCAAAAATCTTCACTCCAAATTGACATATTTAATGCAATTTTTCTTGTCATTAAAAATGTAATAAATTAACTTTACTTGAATCACATATGAAAACTTTGTGGTAATGTCTGTGTAATCATAGATCGCCACAGAAAACGAAGAACCATCGTTTTTGGCTATGAGGCAGAGTTTCTTAGAATGCTGTTGGTCAGGAGTGAGCGATACTGGTAGAGATAGCTACAAAGTTCTAGGCAGTTTTGACTTATACCAAAACCCTGAATTAAAGTTGTTAGTGCTCTTCTAAAAACACTTCAAGATGGAGCTAAGAGGTAACATGTGTTTCCACTATCTCTCTATCCATGATTTCATATTATTCTCAAACCTCAAATACAAAGGAAGAAGTAATTTTTAAATAAGAACCCCTTCATCATCCGATTTGGAAAGCACGATTACTTTTAATTATAGATAGCACTGTAGTTTAACTACAAATATTGTCATATCAATGCCACAAGTGACCAGGGTTATGTCAGATCTCTCTAAATAACATGGCTATATGTCACACTGGTATGCAAATAGGAAGAGAATCCAGGATGATAGTGGATAACAAATGTAAGAGGAGAGACATCCTCATGTTTCAACTAATCTTCAGCAATGAAGAGTCAGCATGAGGGACATTATCTCAAATGTGCCTCATGAAAAATTCTGTATACTAACTCCAAATCATGTGTGGACCATAGTCAGAAACAGAATACCGGACTAAGTATATCCCATGCTCCCTGTACAGTATTCCAGAGCTTTCTACATTTTCATGCAGCAGATGTGAAACACACCTGTAATGCTTCTTCTGCTTTAATTATTTGCACTCCTGTGTTTGAATACCAGGTTTTGGTCACCTGACCAAGCAATTGCTGAAGCTGGCGGATGGCCGCGTGGTGCTGGCCCTGGAGGGAGGACATGACCTTACTGCCATCTGTGATGCTTCTGAAGCCTGTATAAATGCCCTTCTAGGAAATGAGGTAAAACATAAATCCACCATAGCAGGAGGAGAGAATGAGCAAATTTTGCTGAAGCTGCTATCTTTGGTATTCTTTTAGTAACAATGGTGCCAGTCCTTTTTTCATTTGGTATAAAAACCATGGAATTTTAATATGTCTTAGAAATTAACAGGCCTGGTTTGCATTAAAACCTCTATATTAGAGGATTATACTAATTCTTTAGTTTATGTCTAAATTATTTCTGGTTCTAAGTAATATTTAAAACCTCCAAATTGCTTTTAGTGATGTGTTGAATAACAGACTTGACATTGCTGTTTGTCATTGGTGTGCAAATAATTTAGTAGGAATGGACCTTTTAGCTATGTATCATGGAAAAATAATGGCTTTTTCAAGGTAGCTGGTAATCTCAGAAACTGGATATTGCAAAGGTACCTATTTTGCAGTATTTTCACACTTCAATTATGAAACATTAATAAAAACGTGCACAAGATTAAAACAAAGTATTATGAATGAAGATTCAGGTTGATCTTTTTGCTGTTGAAATGGAGTTTCCAAGAGTTATCAAACACCATGTATGTTAGCAACTTTTGGGAGGAGACTATAAGACTAAGTAAATATAAGTATGTGCTATTTATATATACAAATGCAAGATAAGGATTCCTATTAGTGAAAGTATTTCTGCTGTTCTTAAAAAATATTTTTTATCTTATAAATACAGTGCGAAAGAAGAAAACTGCTTCAGGTACAGCCAGAATAATTTATGAAGGGACAAAAGCCTTTACCATAAATTGTGCATTTGGCAAGATCTTGTTATAAAGTTTGTTTCCCCTTCAGGGGAAGTTTTAATGGCTATATAATCTCTCCAATCAAATGTATTAGTGCCAAATTGCAGGCTAGTCTGCCAGTTCCCTTCCACTTCAAGGCTTCCTACCTATGTGAATAAGGTGAAGTGATGTGTCTTCTGATGGATGTTGGGTAGAAGAATTTTCTAAGTGTTCTTGTAAACCTTTGCTTTTCATCTTTATGACACATCAACAATGCCTATTATTTTTACATTAAAAAAATGTAATATTTTACAATTTTGCAATACACAAAAAAGTATTATCTTTTTCAAAAATATTCTCAGAAATGTAAAACAGACATCAAGGTAAAAAAAAGAAAGGTTTCAATAGGTTTTATCTACTGTCACCTTTGACAAACTCCATAAGGCAAGTTTTCCAGTGTGGTGGTATAACTACTAAAAAAGCTGCTCAGCTCAGTGTTATTTCTTTTATTTAGGTACTGAATTGTGAGTTACATAACCCTGCTTGAGGCATTTGACAGCCGTAGTGAATGCAGCTAACCCATTCCCTGAAGTTTTCAACCTTGTGGCACTGATGTGAATGGTTCTGTGCTGATGGTGTGATGTATCCTCCTCTGTGTAGGTGCCTAGGTCTCTCTGTCTTGTTACGACCATTTGGTGGTGCCACCCATTTATGGAAACTGTCTTATTTTCTTTTACCGCTGTATCAAACCCAGTGACTATTTCTGCTGTCACTGAGTGAGAATGAATATAAAAACCTCATGCAGTCATTTTTAATCCTCTTTTAAAAGAACGTAGTCCTTAATGACTTGAAACAACTCAAGCAATAAGCATTTTTCTTTTCTCCTTTTGCTAACAACACTGTCTTCGGGGATGTGCATCAAGCGGTTTGGTGCAGCAGAATTTCAGAGATAAAATATGCTATGGCTGTGAAGAAAAGTACTCCAGAGAGGATGTTGCTTCCAAGAGTACTACAGGAAACCAACACTGGCTTAAATGAAAAAGTAAAGGTGTTACCAAGGAGCAGACACTAATGAGAAAGTCTGATACCTAGCAGTTCGTAGTTAGAAATAGATTTATGGCAGTATGGACCACATGGCCCACAGCATATATATATATATACACTGCGTGATTTCAGCATACAACTCATGAACTTGCACAGCAAAACTCCAAGTGTGTTTTGCCAAGGACAGAATTGTTTTTCTTTTCTGTAAATAACCAATTACTATAATTGGAGGATGCATTCTTCTCTGAATGCAATTCTTTACAGGTGATTAATAGGGTCATTATAACTTATTATCTGCCTTTCACTTTTACAAATAATGGTATATGCTGCACCCCTACTTTAAAAACATTGGCAAGATTAACTTCAGTTCTAAACACTGCGCATGTATTTGAAATCAAATTAGAAAGGTTGGGAAAGGCCTTTGAGAGGTACCCTGCAGTTTGTCAGATGTATTTATTCATGTGCTAAGGATTAGAATTCATAAACATTTTGTAGAGCTTTTTGAAAACTTTTTCTTTTCTTTTATTGTTTTTGGCCAGGACTTTTCAATACAGAAACAGACTGCTTCATGTGTCCTATTACCAACAGAATAACACTTAAAAAAAATTCTAAAACAAGCCACAACTTAGAGCATTCAGGGGTGCTGGTCTGATATATTACCGAAGAGGTAACATTAAATTTACAAGTGCAAAATGCCTTCTTTTCTTATTTTCCCTCAGAGAATCAAGAAGGAAAACAGGTTGACATCCAAAATAGATATATTTTAATTTATACATGGCTTATAGCTTAGTGAATTGTTTAATAATCTCTCACTTCTCACTCTTCTCTTAGAAAAAAGTGAGTGAGGACACTGGGAAAATAATACTCTATCATTCTTTAAATTCTTTAAATAATTTGAATATGGAAGGACTGGTATAAGTAACAAAGAATTTCAAGGAGATCCACACCCTTTCTGACAGCAACTGGAAAGAAGCCAAGACACCCTATGGTATCCTAAATAGCTCAGTTTGGTTTGATTTGTGAATACCTTCGGAAATATAAACAAACTAAAAAGGAAATTATATAATTAAGTATAAACTTTATAAAGATCAATTTTTAATTAGAAAGTTTATATGTAAAATTACCTTTAAAACATTTTGATGTCTTAGGTTTTCCTCTCCGTGCTTCTGTTTGCAAGCAGAAAGTTTCCATGTTATTTTGAGAAAAATCCATTTGACCATTTGCAGACCTAATTAGAAGCACTGTAGGTTATCTCCTTGGAAGGAAATCTTCCTAAGAGGTGAGAAGAGATTAAGCAGCTGGGTTCCCTTGAAATCCAAAATGTAAACATGGAAAACCTTCTGGAAGGTGAAAAGGCAAGATGACCATCACTTGCCTTAAAACATCCCTGAATATTCTCGACATGATTTGAGAACTGGTCCATTAAGAGAGCATCTGTCAAAACAAAGGAAAAGATGGATTCAGATAATTCCAAAAGAATCATTCCTTTTAAGCCTTTCTGAGATTATGATATGCATGCTGAAAATTAAATTCTCCCACTTACTGTGACACTCTTTAAAAGATTCTAAAGTTTTTCACACATTCGTTATATAGATTAAAACTATAACTTTTAAAGTGTATATAGATATACATATTACTTCAATTAAGAAAACTATTGAATATTAAGATCTTTATTCCAAGAAGTCTGTGAAAATTGGGTTGAATATTGAGACTTTCCCTCAAAATCTTCATTGTGGAGTATGGAAATGCCACCCCACTTTGCCCACCCTAGCTTTGGTGCGATAAAGGGTTCTGCTATAACTTTTGGTCCCTAGTGGTGTAGAGTAATGCTTCTCTAGACACATAAGGATATGTGTTCTGTTTTATTTTCTTCACATTATTTTTGAAGAGGCACTACTTAGATTTTAAAAATTCCTTGGGCATGGGCTTTCCTTGAATCCAGTATGCTAATACTATGTTTTCATATAGGGGTTCTTCTGCAGCCAGAAAGAGTAGGGAAGTAGTCTTTCAAGCACAAAACTCTTTGAGTCAAAACCTAAGGATTTAGCTCTTCCTTCATCCCATCCCTTTTAAAGCAGCCAGGTGTGATATCTCCACAGGACACAGAAGTTAGTCTAACATGGTCTCTCTGATCTGCCCACAGGTTTGGGCATTGTCTCTTAGCTCCCCATGGCAGAGCAGTTTTCTGCGGTCTGTAACAAGTGATAATTAGTCCCAGATGAGGTCATGCTCTTCTTTGCACAGAGGAAGCAAGAAGTGCAGTCCAGAGTGTCTCTGCCCAGCGGGACCTTGCAACAAAGGTGCAGAGAGGATGTACGTCTGTCCTCATTGACTGTGGCGGCCAAGGCTGAATTTGGCCCCATGTGTAAAAACATTTTTAAGTGACTAAATTTAACATCTTCTAGTAAATATTCTTCTGGCTTGAATTTCAGTCTGAAGCAGCATTTGGCAAAACATTTTGATTGGTTGGCTCCCAAGCATGCTTGAAAACTTACACCGGACAATTTTCTTGCAGAGTGTGAAGTATGTGCTTCTTTCTTGCAATCTGTTGAGCTGGTATTTAGGAGGGGATGGTAATTTAAGTGGAAAGCTTGTACTCTGCAGTTTTCCTGCTGCTGATGAAAAGCTGGCAATTTCTCCTTTGTGTAATTCAGTGTCAATCTGGAGCTGCTTGCCAGCTAGGCAGTGAGCTCTGCCAAGAGGGCATTAAAAGGGGTTATTTACCAGAACAGGTAAGCATTTCCCTCTCCGCAATGGAAATATTCATGGAAGTGAATATGGCCTGAGATCAATTTGAAATTGTATGGTAAACTTGCTCACAGTCTCACATCCTCATTTTTAATCTGTCTCTAATGCTAGAAAATATTTAACACCAAGTCTAAAACACCTGTCAACTGCTGCTTGCATAAACCCAGAGTCTAGAAATAGAGATCTGGATGGGATAGGAAACTGGAGCAATGTGTGTGCCAGAGGTCAGCATGGTGACATCAATGTTCCCAAGCTGGGCAGTGCTAGTCAAGAAGTGGTTTGGCCAAAGAAATAGGGAATATTCTGATTCCAAAGTTACATAATTCCAAGGTATGGCTTGGTTTTTGGAGACTGACAGGTACTAATGACCTTAATGCCCCTTTGTGTTTTTGAACTTACCCCTGATGAAATCTGACTTGTTTATTTACTGCATTGTAACCCTTGATCACAAAAAAATACCTGCCTGAAGTGTTTATATGTAAACAAAGAGTGCAGAAACTCTGAGAAAATTGCTAATATACATAATATGCGAGGACCTGCGGGATCTTTGAACATATTCTCCTGTAATTATAGGCAACATTAAGAGCCACAAAGCTCAGTCTTTATGCTGGTAGTTTTTTAACATAGTTTTAACCAAGAAAAAAGGGTTGTGATTCTTCCCTCTGCAGCCGTGGCATCCCTGAGAAGCCTGCCTGTCTCCTCCCCTTCCTCTGCTTCTGACAGACTCTCAGTGCTCCTTACCTTCTGCTTACACTTGCCTCACTTGTCAGTAATCTCTAACTGCACTCCACAACGTTCTTCAGGGAAGCTAATCTTGGTGCTTTGAAACATGGCAGTGCTAAAGACTGAATTAGAATTTTCAGCTCCATACAGGCTGCTGTAGTTTCAGATTCTCTCCACGTTCCCAAGGATCAATTCAGATCCCTTTCTGGGCACATGAAATTTCCATCATTAATCCCTTCTTCAAACATTTGTTGATATGCCTCTGGCAGATTTTGGCATACCAAGTGATTTTTTGCCCATTGACATTGTTTTTCCTATTTTGAAAATGATTAGTGGACTCAGTTTCTAGATGAATCTTCTGCTTTGAACACAAAAGTCCAATTCAGCCATGTAAAAGCTTTGAAAATATGACCCTTTGTGTCTTGTCCAAACTGTCTCTCCAATGTTTTGGTTATTTCTGCAGACTTTAGCTGTTCTTCTCTGAAAGATTTCTTTCCTGATGGTGTATTTCCAGTGTTATTTTCAGCTTCTTTTCTGTTAGCCTCCAGATTTAATAGACTTCCTGATCTGAATGCCAGCAAGTGTAGGAGGGAAGGTGATGATGCCATATATGCCAGGTGTAGTGATTTCTTTTGTTCAGTATTGGGCTTAACTGCTGATGTTTTCCAGGGACACCTCTGTGTCTATACAGTTGCATACAACCAGTGGATAACTGCCAGACAAATCCTCCTTTTGAATGCAGACAGTCTCATATCAAAGGGTATAGCAATAGCTGCCATAACCCACTGGCTTTAGTTCTGCAGTGATTTTGCAATGGAACTTCATTTTGGTCTATGCAGGATATATGATGTAATGAACTCACTTGAGGAGCCTGATAAAATTTCTCTGATATAAAAAAGGGTCCAAGGTCATTTGGGCTGTACTTAAGGATGAGGAAACAGAAAGGCTTAGGAGCTTCCCTCAGCAAAACTTGGAAAGGAAAATGGAAGTTCTGTGGGAAAAAGGAGAGTTAAGGTAATGGTCAAACATGCCCATTCTATTCACATCACCTACAAAACTGTTAGTAGTGCTAACAGATGGAGTAATAATTGGGATAGGTGTTGGATGTTTTACCCTTTTTCTTCTTTTAAGGATTCATCAGCTTATGCTAATTTCTAAAAACACATCTGACATTTCTAAATATTTACTTGATATGATTAGATATTCAAATGCTGTCTGATTGTTTTAAAAAGAATTCTATACTGATAAATAAAGAAGTGGTTTTGATATATTAGGGAAAATCAAACCATTTGGGGTTTGGTTCTTGCACAAATCCTGCTTTAAGGAGGGCAAAAAAATATCCACCTTTTAATAGAAAATCTCCTCTAACTGTCTCTACATCAGTTGTTCCCATCTTAATAATTAGTACGAAGGGTCTGCATATAATTAGTACAAAAGGTCTGCCTAAAGAATCTTATACTCAAAGGGCAAACCAAGACACGGCTCTCACATATTGCAGTCGGGCAATTTTATATTTTTTTCTATTATTCCTACTGCTATGGCCTGGAGCTATTTTGTTCTGATTCAGGGAAGTGCATTGGTCATCAAAGCCTCAGGGATTAGGAAATTGATGAAACAGAACCTTAAACTACTCTTTCCTGCCCCTTATGTGCTCCTGCACCCAGAATGACCAAACAGAACTTCAGGGTTTTGTACTCTTCCTGGCCAAATGATTGATTACGTTAAGCAGAAAATGACTACTGATAAAGCAAATACTATTTATCTGCACAACTCAAGGTATGGATTATTAAGGTTATTGTATGGATTGCTGTTCTAAAGTTTGCAAAGCTTTATCTGTTGGTTGGCGTTTTCATAAATACACAGTTTCTCCCCCAGCACCTCAAAGTGTTACTAAATAGAGCCACATATGAAGATGATAAAGTAGATGTGGTTCAAGGACTGCAAAAATATCTGAAATATTATTTGTATTGTAATTACTGTCTTTGTGCTAATCCATGATACATAATAGATAGGAAAAATCTTTCTTTGCACTTTGGCCTCTTTGTTAACCAAGTAGCACTGGGACCCAGTCAGGTCCAACCAACACCTCTCAGCATACTTGATCACTGAGCAGAATGGACTGATTTATGCTATTTGAAAACAAAATATAGTGCTATTGTTTCTAGCCAGAAGAAAATCTTCCAGCTGCAATCCCATATGGGCTTCTAAGGAAATAATGAGATGAACAGCCCTATTCATTTTAGTTACCAAGACTCCAAAGGACTGGTGTTATTTGCAACATCTTTATCGCTGACAGGCATTCACTGCTGATTATAGTGGCAGGATCCCAGAAGTTTTGGAACTTGTAGCTGAGCTTGCCTAAAATAGCACCACTGAGGGAGTATCCACACTGCAGTTACTTCCCACTATGTGTGCTTGGATCAAAGTTGATTTTATCTAGATGGTGAGTAGTGATGCAGCAGTAGCAACCTGGAGGACAGTACACGATGGCTACTGAACTGTTAACTCCACAAAGGAAGCTCCTTGGGTGGGCTTCACTTGGCCTAGTTTAAAATAGACCCAGGCATACTTAAGAAAGGAGTTTTGTCTGCAGTACAGATGTCTCCTGTCACCAGTGGTTGAACTTCCTTAGCTTTAGAGAGGAGAGATTGGTATTGATATTGCTCTTTTTGTCCACCTTGACACAGTTGCTACTCCTCAGGACACATGCCTGCACATCCAGCCATGGCAGTTAACATGGAGAAGCAGAAGAACTTCATGACCCTTAGCCTAGTTTAAGGAGAATATGGTTATTAAAGTGCAAGGAGAAGAATTTAGCCCAAACAAATTTTTAGCCTTTTTTCTAGGAGAAAATGTGTGGAGGGTGAACAAAAAAGGAAATGTGGGTAACATTAATAATACAGTTTATTTTTTATATTTTTCCTCTGCAGGGCAAAAATAACTATACAGTGACTGAACAATTCTTTCTCCAAGTGCAGTCCTACTCAAAGAATATACAATTAAAACTGGCAAACTAAAATGCAGCTGATTCTGTAAAAAAAAAATTTACTTAGGGAAATTTACTGCTAATCTGCATAACCATTTCTTAAATTTACTTTATTCAAAATTAATGTTAAGCCAGTAAAAGCATCTGTGTTTTATTGTTTTCCCCTGTAAAACTTAAAATGTGTAAGATGGTTAGATGAAATAACACCAGAAATGCAAAGATAATAGAGTGCACACTTTGGTTCCAGTGCAGCTTCAGCAAGCCTTTGTTTGGAGTGCCCAGCTGCATATACAGACACAGTGGAATTTGGTTTGTGAGGAACCTACAAAAATTACACAAATAACTAGAATTTTTAAATGAATAATACACAGACATGCACCTGCTTCAGAGACTACATAGATTAGTCTTGCAGCCAATAGAAAAGCCCCTTGGAATTCAATTACATGGCTGGAAAACAGAAAACAAAATCATGACTATACATTTAGAACTGATACCAGCAACATATTAACCAGTTCTTGGGCTGAACTTTTCCTGAGGATTAGATAATTTCAGTTTGTTTTTTGTCCCTGTGGCTTATTGAATATTTATATTATTCTATTCTATTCTTTCAGCTGGAGCCTCTCCCGGAAGATATTGTGCACCAAATCCCCAATATGAATGCAATAGCTTCTTTAAAAAAGACCACTGAAATTCAAAGTATGTTTCTCAGTTTGACTTGGTGGGTTAATGGGCTTGGGGTTGCTTTTTATTATTAGTTAATGTCATAGGCATTATTGTTTCAGAGAAAAGAGTTGGAAAATGTTTTATGTATAAATTCACATGCTGTGCTAATTTATATATACATACATACACACACACACACACACACACACACATAAATATATGTGCTTTTATTTTTGTTTCTTCAGCATTTCTTTCTGTCTGCTATGTATTTAGCCTTGAAAAAGTAACCCATTAAAATTATTTAAACGTTCCTGATTCCTGAATATTCCCAAAT
The DNA here is from genome assembly GCA_013396955.1 of Regulus satrapa. Classification (NCBI taxonomy): domain Eukaryota; kingdom Metazoa; phylum Chordata; class Aves; order Passeriformes; family Regulidae; genus Regulus; species Regulus satrapa. Next base: position 22,860 of record VWZN01008011.1, read on the forward strand.
CTTTTCATTCCAGAGCAGCTTGGATGAAATAGATGTTTGTCAGTGAGGGACAGGAACAGACAGGTAAATTAGAGCTCTAACAAATAGTTTGTTCAGATTCTGTTTCTGCAGCCCTTTACAAGGTATTCACTTTGGCATTCACTGGAGCTTGAGATAAAGCTAAAAAGCTCCAAATGGGCATTGACTTATGGACCAGTGCTAAAAATTACATTATATTATTGTTTCTGAGACAGAGGGTACATTATTTCTTCACTTGTGTGCTCTGACCCCAACCCTTAACTACCCAGATGCTTTAGGGCCTTTGCTCACTGAAGAACTTTATGCCATCAATTGCTTCAATCCAAGTACACATCCCTTACATTCTCTAATCTTCTGGTCTCTGCCATTTTACTGAGCCAATGGGAGCTTCCTACTGTTTGCTGGCTCCTTTAGAATAACAAATGAATAACAAATGCTTTCTTTCATTTGAGATGAACCAAAAATGGTTGGGATTCATCTACATAAAATAAATGCAGTTTTTAAAGGGGACACCATACCAAATTCACTGTTCAAGCAGTACTTTTACATCTGATTTCAGTTGCAAAGTGACAAAGAAAATTCATTGTAGGTATATAATACATCATGCATATCCAGTAGGCACCTAGATATGGAAAAGCTCTAATTAAATCAGCTGTATATAATATATTCCAGTAAGTCCTTTGTGCTGAGTGGTATGTTCTCAAGTAACTCATGGGTTAAAATTCTTTGTTAATAATCTGTTAATGATCTGGAAGGAGTCAGCAGGTTAAGGAGATTCATGTACTGTGCAAGATAGATTTGCAAATGATAAGAGCAGAATGCTACATGCAGACCACAGACACAAGGAAAGAGGAGTAATTCTGTTTAAAATAAAACAGATATGTAAAAGAAAATGGATCTGAAAAAACCCCAAAAAACCCAAAAAAACAAAACAAAACAAAAACAGAAACAAAACCAAAACAAAAAACAAACAAACAAAAAAAAAAAAAAAAAAAAAGAAAAGGGCAAATTAAGAAACAAACAAACAGAACAGTAGGAATACATACAAATACATACAAATACATACAAATGATGGCTGTTGAGAGAGAAGGTGTGGATTTAGAAACAAATATATAGTGTCCAGTGGGTTATTCTGAAACCTTACACAGGCTGCTCAGGGTTTGGACTTATTTACATACAACATTCTGCCTTTTCTTGAAACTACCTAAAATAATTATCTTTATCTCATTTTGTCTGGAGAGAGAGACCAACTATTAGAAAGGAATATGCTTGAATGACAGAACGGAGCCCTGAGAAGTTCAGTGCAGATTTGTGCTGCATATTTAGATTTAAGAGAAACAAGTATCTGTTCAATATTTTAGAGAGTTAGGCAGACTGGAGAGCATTAGGCTGGTAAGTAGCACCTCAAAAGGTACTGAGAAAGTTTGGTTTGTTGGGATCGTTGCATTGCCTTTGGATATTTGGTTTGTATTTCTGTAATCCAACTTTCATAATGAATATTAGCAACACATTATACCAAATAAGCCCGCTGCTCTGTGCTTTTTACAAAACCTTGAAGCTACAATACTTAGAAAGTGGGACAACTTTTTTTTTTCTAACTAGAATAGAATTTCTATAAATGTTTTGTATTGACAGTGATCCAAAGCTCCTTTGAAAATCTAATACATTTGGAATTAGTAGTTCCCACACCCATGTAATAGGCTATTTCTAAACAACCCTGTTCAAAAGCAGAATGCCAACGCCAAACGTGGTTTTTCAAGCAAGCCACAGTACAGCAGATCCAAATCTATGAAAGGCAATTACAAATGCCTATAGGAGTGACAGAAACATTCCCTTTTATTATTTCCTATAATAGTCAGTGCTTACACAAATCCTTGAGGGAGGCTTAAGCACATTTTCATGCTGAAAGCCAAAGCATACCTAGAAGACTGATTTGGTTTCATTGTTTTTTTCTTGCAATCTATGATTACTCAAGTTTTCTATGAATGAAACCAGCAGTATACTTCATTCTTTCCCTTGAGCTCCACCAAGTTCTTCTCAATGAATGTAACAGCACTGGTACAATTTCACATTCTAGTAGAGCACAGTAGAAATGGCAGTTTCAGAGACTGGAGTGGTTTGAGGCCAATGCTTTTTGACTCTTTTAATTGTCAATCCACAGCATACCTCCTAAAAAAACCTCCTTTGCAGCTGTGTGCTGTGATTGCTTCCCCATTCCATAACTCTTTGCCTGCAAATCTTTTGGCTGAACACACATTCAAAGCCTGTATGTTTTGTGTACAGTGAATAAATATTTTACTGGATTAAAAAGAAGCTTGCAAAGCTCTTCTGCTTACCCCCTGTGTTTGTAAAGTACAGTTTTTTGATTTTAAAGAAAAACCTGTCATTGCTTTTTCCCAAGCATCAGAGCCCTCTTTGCATGAGGATGCTGGATGCTTTTTCTAATTGTGACTGCTTTAACATTTCCCCCCCACAAACCACAAACACTCTGCCATATAGTTCCTTTCTCCAGGACCCTCCACTGCAGTATATGGGCTGCCACCTGGCTTCTGGCCTGACTCTGCTCTCTCTATTGCTGAAACCCCTTTCATAACACAGCTCTCAACGTGAGGAAAGAAAACCACCAATCGCTTGGGAGTGAAGGGCAGTTAAGTGGGCGCAGAGAACCCACTAATATGCTTGAATTGGCCCTGAGTTTTAATGTTACAAGAAAGTCAGGATTCAGGGGGCAGCTGGTGTGCAAGCCTGTGTGTGAATGAACGAATGCAATGTAGCAGTCCTCACTGATGCTGTTTTATTGTTGCTGCAGGAGAGCAACACAGTGGTAGCTGGGTACTAATATTTTATTTTATGAATAAAAGCCCTTGAAAACTCCAGCAGTGAACATGGGTTCATTTCTTTTATAGGCAAGAGGGGGTATTATTCCCATGCCAACAGATTTGATTTTCTTGCACATCTGTTTCTGCAACAAAAACCCCACCCACTCTGTGAACATTTAGCTCATAAATTATAGGGTTTGAATTGGGTGTATATTGCAAAGACTGACTTTTGCACATAGGATCTGTGAGAACAGTTTGGAATGCTCATATAACTTTTTTGTTTGTTTTTAGTGTATTTTTTAATGAATAGAGAATATGGTCTCTGAACACAGTAATAATAGAGAATATTTTTGTCTTGTTTTTATAAAATTTGCCAGGCTCCAATCATTGAGCCTACTGTTATGTACATAACTTTTTAGCTCTGTCTTTCATGTTTTTGGACCAAAGCCAACCTCCTAACACTTAATCTCAACTTTGTAGGATACTTAATACACTTTACATTTTATCCCCAGAAGGTCCCCGTTATTTAAAGATTCTGCTAACTACTCAAACGTGCACACTATTAGAGTTCAAAGAAACACTCTGGCTATGCTCACTGCTTGTTCCTGAAGATTGACTTGGGCTTTCATCTTGCAATGATGTTTTTGAATAAAGACATTTTCAGACTTTATTGACAGCTGCTTTCTCACTGGAGGGAAAAGTTCATCCTTCCAAAAGCCTGAAACTGTGTTGAGAGCTGTGTTACCAAAGAGGGAGTTTTCAGCAGCCTTTCTGAAGCACAGGCAGCACCACTGCTGGCCTGGCCTCCCAGCTGTCAAAGCCTCCAGCTACCCTCTGGATAAGCACCTCAGCTCAGCCTGTTGCCCAGCTGCCAAAATCCTAGTTTTAGTCCTTGGAAAGGTCCCCTGCTTGATCCCCTCTCTTTCACAGCTGTTGAAACCCTCCATCTAATTCCCAAATAAGTACCCTGATTCAACCTCTGCAGCAGCTGCTGAAAGCTTCTTGCTAAACACTGAGTAAGCTCTGGTCCAGAGCTCCCAGACTTCCCAAAGCTCTTAATTCCCAGGTGTCATCCACCTGGCAATTAGTGAGTGCTCAGTGTTTTACAGGATTGTTAATAAATAGATATGTAAATTTGTATTTGTTCATATGGTTTCCAATAATCAAACTGTTTCTTTCTGATCTACTATGCAGTAGCAGATCATTTTGTATGTTTAGGATGAGTCACCTGCCATTATTTTCTGCATTGCTTGATGAGCTTCTTCTGTTTCAGACAGAAATCTGAAAATATTCATGCTTTTAATCCACTGCTGTATTTTTACATAGCAGACCAGAAAGCTCTATCCCTTATGATACCTGGCAGCTTTCCAGCAACAGCCAGTTCATATATGAAAGTTTCAACTAAATTATTGTTCTAGTATACGCCCTGAGGTTGGAGGAGAAAGAACATCCAGGACTAACAAACCTGATTGTTCTGGCAACACCACTTCAGTCTGAGCTGGCATTTCTGACTTCTTTCCTTTTCAAGACAGTGCTGTGTGAGCACTTTGTACAACAATGTACATTTTTCTACATTTTGCTGCCTCTGCATCAACTTTGTGCCATATCTGAGCTTCTAGTCATTAACCCTGCTCTGAACTCCCATCACCTTGTGTCGATAAAGCCAATAGCCTTCCTGACAATCTGTGTTGGGTAGTCTGTGGGTTACTCCTCCAGTTTATTACCTTCTGGGGAAGGGTGTGACACAGCTCTTGGAAGGAAAGCACTTTCCAACTTGGCATTCTTACGTTCAGAAATAGACGTCTTCACTGCAGTCTGAAATTTCTGCTGTACTGCTTACACCACAGTGATTTTAAATTATAATCACTCAGTGTTGAACTAAGTGATTACTGTTCTTATACCACCATGCTAGCTAAAATTCCCATAAATTATTATGTGTGTTTTCCTTAGGCAAGTACTGGAAGTCAGTGGAGCCATACTCTGTGCCAGTGGATTGTGCTCTGGCTGAGTCTCAGAAGCAAGAGAGGGAGGAGACAGAAACAGTATCTGCTATGGCCTCTCTTTCAGTGGATGTTGAGCAGTGTATTCCTCAGGAAGGCAGCAGGTAAGTGCATTAAGTTATTATAAAGAACAAGGCTTTTGCTCCAGCCAAGTGAAATGAAGAAGAAAGGAAGACTAAGAGTTGCTACAAAATTATCTGCTAATCGAGATGCCTGGAATTTTTCATCCCTGGATTTCAGTTCATTTGCTTAGCCACCGGAAGCAGTGATATTCTATGCTAGCAGTTTTTTGGGTTTGTTATCTGTTTCTGTACTAAAGTTTATGATTAGTACAAGAACCTTGTTTTCTTCCCATGTCTAGTTCTTGCTACTGCATAAAAAGTGCAATATCCATATGAGGTAAATAAACATGGTCAAGTGTAATCAACCGTATTCTTCTCATTACCTTTTCAAATCTCTTTTAGTTTTAAATTTCTAGGAAGGCGTTCAACAAACAGTCAGATAAATTTAATAATGATGGAATTAAATAATTATTAAATTATATTAGACAGGCATTAAAAGTTACTTCCTTGGAAGAAATGTGAACAGTGCCAGTATAAAACTTAAAGCAATCCTGACCAGGATGAGGGCCAACATTTTCCGTGTACTAAAATGAAGGTATACCAGCAAGGAATGAGAATGCTGATTTTTCCAGCTTGTCATCTGCTTTTTGCATTAATGAAGATTTCTTTCAACTTCCAAATTAAGAAAATGATGCAGTAAATGCTATGGTGTATTTTGCCAATTACATGTGAAAAAAACCGCAGTAGCCACTGAATATGGCTGTTGGCTATAGATTGTGTCATCTATAATCAGAAAAGCCACTGCAGAAGTTTTTGGAGTTTCCTATTATTTTTGTTTTAAGGACAAACATTTCTGGTCTTTGCTAGTAGAGAAAGACACCAAATGTAGTGAAATCGCTTGGGTTCCATCATACACCGAGAAGAGGGGAGGGAGGAGGAAAGATTAAAAAAGCCTTATAAGGAGACTCATCAGCTCATCAGGCTGTGAAACTATGGTAGAGAAAGGAGGGAGCTGTGGGGAGTGGAGCCAGAAAGATCCATGGCTCCTCCATTGTGACTGCTTCATAGTTGCTTCAGTTCTCTCCTCCTGTGTTGTGTCTTTTAATCAGAATTGAACTGATAGGCACACAAGGGACTAGTGCAATGCCCAAAGCTATGGATGTATTTGGGAATGATCATCCCTCACAACACTGGCAACACTCATCTGTCAAAGAATTGAGGCATGGCTCAAAGGAACACACAGGGAGTAAAGCTAGCTAGTAAAGTTCACAGTATTTTCATAATTAACTTTCCACTTGTAATTATATTTTAATCTGCCATAGCTATTCTTGTACTAGGATTATTGCAGACAACTTCATAAAAGCTTAGAGAAGAATCCATGAAGAACACAAGATGTATTTTAGATGTGACTGTGTTAATCAGTGCTCAGCTAAGAAATAATGTAGTTTTTCATATAAGTTTTTTTGATGTTACAAGACACTTCTGCTAGCTAGGGACCAAAAAATTCCCACTTGTGTGCATAGCTCTGAAATATAAATAATATTAGTTAAAGTATTGGAAATAGTGCAGTCAAGCAAATTAAAGCTATAAATTGTCTGGAAAAGGGCATGGTTAATTTTGTGTACTTTTATAGTGCTGAGAATAACCAAAAATTTTATTTGTTATGTGCCTCCACTCAAAACTACAACTACCAAGAGCAACTGCTATTCCTACATGATTTGAACAAAATAACCCTTTGACTAACTCTGCACATAATTACTGCACTTATTACCTACCAACTGATAACCTGTGACAATTTCCACCCGTTCTGAAAACAGAATTTCAGGGCAGTGCTGAGAAACATGGAAAAAAAAAAAGGATGTACTGAAATGTATACAGAAGTGGAATTCATGTGGCTGCCAGATTCATTACACTTCATCAGTTCTGGGCTCTTGTAGGGATGAATCCATTGTGATGAATTGTTTTGTGGAAAAATGACTTCGTTTGGAATATCTTCTATTGTGCTGCAGACATTTGTCAGCAGCACAAAAAAACCCCCAAAAAATCCCCCCAAAAAACCCCCTATGCAAGCATGCGTCCTGAAATCTCTCTACTTTTGTAACCCTCAAAGAAGTCAGATGAAGCCAAGTTGCCATTAGAGAGTGACAAGACAAGAAAAATGCTGTCCCACTGGACAAAATTGATAGGTTTTCTGAGGCTTCTGAGCATCATTTTCTTTCTTTACTTTCTGATGAAGATGAGGAACAATAGGTAATCAAAAGTGGTCCCCCTGAAAGTTGGATTTTGAGGGTCCTCAGCTGTGAGGAGACCTGAGAGGACCTGCCTGAAATTGAATGTGAATTAAAATCCATCATGGAATGTCCAGGGAGTCTGTGACATTGCATGCTTTGGGTTCTGTATAATTTACTTAATTTCACATAAGCACACTATCCATTTCACATTTATATGTGCTGGTACATACCAAAGCAAACAGCAGTGATGTAGAGATGAGTTCAGTTTTACTAATTCACTTTTTAAAATGTTTGTTATAATAAAGGATCATGCATGCAATGCCCCTTCTCCAGTCACTTCCTATGGCAAACAGAGGTCAGCAGGGCTGTGAGGAGCCATGTGGGGTCTCAAGCTCTGTTAGAAGGCGTGTCCTTCCTCCTGTTGGTATAGGTGGGGTCACCTTCCCAGGACCTGTTGCAAGGTTTTGCACTGAGTGTTCATTTGGGAAAGTTGCTTGTGACAGGTAGGGTGGGAGCAGAACAGGAAGCACCGTGGATGATGGGGCAGCCTGATGGGTTCCTTCATTACATAAGGAGCCAATTTGCTTCCTCTTAATTCCCACCACGGTCAGCCAGGCTGATAGCTCTGGCCTGCAACTCTAAGCCTGTTTCAGTGATTCGATGGCAGAGATCCTGTCAACTTCAGCTCTGGATGGTCAGGCCTCCAGATGAAGAGCAGCAGCAAGAGTCTCTTTGCGGGAAACTCTGGCCAGTTATGTTGGAGGATATATTGGTGTTGGAGTGAGATGACTCACTTTAAACTCAGATTTTGGGTAAAGCAGTTCTTTTTCTGGCCAACTCATATCTGACTCACTTACCACTGATGGATAAAATGCTCCTGGCTAAGGCCCATATAAAGTATTTTTATTTCTTTCTTCTCTCTTTCTTTCTTTTCTTCAAGTGACAGTGCCGATTATTTTTTTACTTGATTTTCTCTGGCAGGATAAATGAATAAAAACGTGAAAAGCTGCTATGCTTTTGGTGTTTTATTTTACCAAGGCATAATCTGCATCTCAAGGTCAAATTAAATCTTGATTATAGACTTTGGAAGAGTACAGATATAGAAAAAAGAGTTTGTGGATAGGAAAAGAAACATCTATGGTGCTAATTGGGATTTAAATAGAGATGCAATTAAAGAAACAAGCATGCCCTATAAAACATTTCTAACTACCAGAAATTTTGTGTGTTGATAACTGTTTATTCTCTATGTGTGATATAGATTTAGCTGATTAGAATTTTGCTTTGGCCAGACATCTATTTCAAAAAATTATGCTGTGAAAATATTCAGTGTGCTGCTGGACCTGTTATCTTGGAGCTTCTATATGTTTCTTCTTAAAATGGAAAAAGAAAAGGGTGTGGAGGAAGATCTCTTGCACTTACTATTTTTTACAGGAAGCAGTAAATCTTGAGAATGACATATATCAGAATTTGACTTTATGACTCTGGTTCAACTGAGCATAGATTTTACTCAAAAGGAAATGAAAACAAAGTATAATTTTTACTCTTAGTGTTGCAGAGATACCAGGTGCAATTTCAGTCAAATTGCATTATATTTTATACTAGAGCAAATGGTTGAATCATGGGGTAGAGCTAGCTCAAATTTAGGGTCCCCTGCCATATTTGTCTATCAATTCATAAAGCTTCCCTTGATATTTCAGTATTTGAATATCTACCTCAGCTGTGCTGAGTACACAGCACATACCTGGCCATACCCCACAGGGTTTACAATTCCCTCCAGGCTCAGGAGCTGCAGAACAGCTTTCCCAGGTCAGCCCGCACCCTTATCTTGCCCACCTTCTTCTTATCCTTTGGTGGTAGGTGCATAAAGAAGAGAACCAGGAGTAGAGGAGGCCGAGAGCATTTCTCGTCCTGGTGATTTGATAGATGCAAACTGCTGTACCTGACCCATCCTGTGTAAAAGCCTCAAATATACATATCCAGGCATAGACTTTTCAAAACCTTTTTAAACCAGTTTACACCTCTGGCACTTGGGTATTGAATCCCACAGCCTCATCAGGTATTGCACTGCTTTTACGTACTTATTAACCAGTAAAATCACTGGGAAATCCCTAGGTTGTGTATTGTGAGAATATCACCTCTTTTCTTACTTGTAATCTTTGGCCCATATCTGGTTTTAAAGGCTTGACCTTCTCAAGACTCTGTATTCCCACTGGCATAAAAATAAATTCTAAACTTTGATGATTTTTGCTTCTCTCTGTGCTTTTTGTAGTTTCTTTAAGATGGAGTAAGAGCTGCATGCAAGACTCCAGGTGCCAGCCACATTGTGAATTTACAGAGTAGCTAATACTGGGGATGTTTTGTTTCTGTGGTTCTACTGTTAACTTCAAGCTCTCAGTCATAGCCATCACGGTTCAAACTGTTAAAGCCGTCCTCCCTCATTTGTGTACTCGCTGTTTGTGTTGTTTGCCCTCTTTTCCATACAGAAATGCTGTTATGGGCCTTAGAGCTGAGTACTATTGGAAATTTGGCGTCATCAACAAATATTGTCACCTAAGTCTACTTGTAGTCTGCTTAGTCTTTTTGAGATGCTCTGGAGAATTCCTCCATGGTGAAAATCCACTGATATTATTATGCATTTCCTGCTTTGATGTACTGTTAATTTGTGAAAGGACCTTCCCCCAACAACCTAGGTTCTTCTAAACATTTGGATAAAATTGTTGGAAGGTCTGCTTTGCAGAGGGAAATCACTTGATACCTTTTCTCTTTTTTCCTTCAGAAACTTCTAATAAATTTGAAAGGATAGCCATCTTTATAAGCATTAAGACCTAACTCTTACCCAAATGACTGTTACCTAAATGCCTACTAATTCCATCACTGATTGTAGCTGCTTTCAATTTTGCCAGACAGGCTTACTGTACCTCCTGTGGTTTCCAAAAGAGGAACTGCTTTTCTTGCCTTCTCTACCTCTTACTGAGTTAAGCTGTAGAATATGCTCAATAACTGTTTCTTTAACAACATCCTAATCGTATTTCCCTGGAACTTAGCAGACAAATATCATCTGCTCTTAGAAATTTGGCAATGTTTGGTGTATCAGTTTGTTCTAGCACTGATTCAGTTTAGGATAGTTCATCTGCAAGTAATAAAGTCTCACTGACACTTCTCTAGTGAACCCAGATATAAATAGTTCATTTTGCTTTTGTGGTCTACCTTCCTTGATGCTCCTTTTATGCTTTGATCATTTCCTCTGATGTATTTTGAAAGATCTTTTTATTATTAGCTTTTATGCCTTTAATATGTTACTCTTTAGACTTTCCTTTAGTTTTCTTCATTGAGGGTTTGCATTTAACTTGATAGAGATTATATTTTATTTAATTTGCCTTGTTTGGACATTACTTCCTCTTTTGAGAGTGTGTTTTACTTTCAGTTCCTTTCTCTTTGATCCATACTAAGTCCATTTTTACTAGGATATACACTTACTCAGAATGTCTTATATAATCTTAATAATCTTATATATGTTTTTAGACACTTCCCAAATCACCTTCATGATATAGAAATGTACCTCTTTTTCCCCAAATCTTTGCTACCAGAGGATCACTTTTCAATTACAGCGATCTTCCCTGAGACAGCTGAGTTAAATTAGGAGCAGATTATAGCATAAAACAGCCATGCCATACCAGAAAAATCTCTTTTTTGTTCAGCAGTTCCTACCTTGGAAACATACCTTGAATTTTATTTTTTGTGTGTGTGATAATGCAGCTAAGAGGAATCTCTGTAATTCTCATTTAAAAAAATAAGGTAAGAGACATATTTTCTTTTCAGGTGTGATGTCCTAAGTTTAGCTACATTCTTAAATATTACCTTTTTTAAAAATTGTATGTACTAATTTTAATCATTTTCTCATAAATAAAATTTATTCTAAGTTCCCACAGAACAATATTTAAGATGTCACATGTTTTTCCAGATTTTATCCATATGGTAGGATTTTTGCCTCATCTATTTATTTTGTTTGAAGTTTTAAACAGTCATTTTGTTTAACATTAACTGCAAAGAGATTATTTCATTCTGCCATAGTCAGAATTCTACATATAGAGAGCAAAAGATGAGCACTCTTCACAGCCCACCGAAGTAAAGTAAATGCAGGAATGCTCAGCTCCTAGGAACTTGTAGTTTAAATGAGCCACAGTGAAGCCTTAGAGAAAAATCATAGTTGTGGTTCTATAATCATTACAATCTCAATTGATGTCTTTCTGAATTCGCTGACTGCATGGAATTGGTTTAGATCAGACCTGAGCTCACAGCTGCATCTTGAGGAGCTGCACAGAGCACACAGTGTGGGATGGGGGGGTTCTGCCTGCTTTATGTTTTTATGCCAACTTCTTGTCAGCTACAGGAAGACTGACTGGACTGATGTAACTCACAGTGACAAAGCTGAAGTAACACAAATTTTGCCTGTCAGACTCTGCCCCCTTGGTTTTTCTTTTGACAACTTTTGATTTTGTCAGAATGGGTATATATTGATTCTCTGCTCAATGCTAGGGGATTTTCAGTGTTTTTCTCTCTGTCCCTTGGCCCCAAAACAGTACTGGCTCTCACAGAGAACTCTAGCCTGAGCTGTCATCTCATAAAAATAAATGTTTTTAATGATAAACCATTGGATAAATCCAGTGACTTCCCTGACACTAGTAAAATGAAGTTAAAACATACACATAAGTCTTCAAAAGGAGACTAAAGAAGACTCTGAGAGAACCCACACTGCGAGACAACAGCTGGATTGCCATGGTGCTCTAACCTTGTCTCCCTTTCCTAGAAAGGACCTAGCATCTGGCACTTACATATAAAAAATTATTATTGGTACTTATGCTCTTGCTGGTGAGGAATGTTGGCCTGTTGCTGGAATATATTGGAATATATTAGAATATAGCACTCAAGATCAGTGAGGGCCACTCCTGGCCCTCAGAAGCATCTTAGTCAGTGAAAAATTTCCTGGTGAAAGAAGTCCTAAATATGATCCTCACTTATACTATGTTCATGAGAATGCCAGTCCCAGAAGTCAAACACATGCAAACAGTCTGTTGCATGTACTGCTTCCCTAGTTTCTTATGAATAGTCCAAACTCCTCTCACTTCCAGAGGTTTTCCAGAGCTTCACTCCTTCCTCATCTGCCAATCACCACTTGAAATGTATTGACACATACTGTTTCTCATTTGCAGAACCTAAAACCTTAGGTCATGTGCTTCCAAATTATCTTCTTACCAGACAGACCCATAAAGTTCTGGATGTTTAACAAGGGCTTATTGACCCTCTGTGTTATGCCAGAGGACTTTCAGGTCTCCCACAAGTGGCTGGAGAAAGTGGAAGTGTGTGGCCAGCACAGCAACACACACCGTCAGTATGAATCCCTCTGCTGATTTTTCATTACACCTGAGGACCTCAGCAGCAGCCAGAGCTCTATCTCACCCTGGCTGTGAGCTGTGAACTCTCTGCTGCAAGCCAGAACAAAGCAAAAAAGGGGAAAAGAGGGAGTACAAGGGGACTTCACCTCACTTCTCAGGAATGAGGGAGCCACAGTGATTACTGTACATAGGAAACATCCTCCACCATGTGGTGAAGAACTAAAGATTTGGGATTTATAGATTAGTCATCTTTTAGAGTTGATACCCTTTGGAGAGTGATTAGTCTGGAAAACATCATCTTTTTCAGATGTCATTCACCTGACATATTTTTTCAACATACTATCAGTGATCATTCCAAATCATAAAAGAATAACCTGTATAAAATAATTTAAAGACATACTGATATATTTTCATTAGGAAAGACTTTAATAAATTCCATATTCCTTTAAAATTCTCTGGCTTCTTTGCTGAATAAACTATCAAAGCCCAAGCAAACCTCCATTATTTACTTTGTTTTCCCATGGGATCTCATGAGTTCATATTTTCTGAGGACTGTTTTCTGAGGCTTCTTACTGAAGCCACTTATTACATTGGCTTGCGAGAATTAACTGGTAGACATCTCATTTATTGATTTACATTTACTTTTCTCCCCTGATTTCAAAATTTCTTGAAGTTACTATTTTAAAGTAGTTCTTAAGGCTGGCAGAGATGAAAAATGGTTTCTCTCCAAATTCTTTGTTCTTCAATAGCGACATCTCTCCAGGATCTTAGAAGCTTCCCATTTTATAATTGCCATCATATTCCTCAGGTGCAGTAGCTTGTCAGATACAAGAAATTTCAAGACTTGACATCAGCTCAGCATATCTGTCCTCATCATTTTATCATTAGTTGTCTTAGAGAGCTCATCTTGCCTAAGCTAATAATTTCTCAGAGGCTTTAATATAAAAGATATAGATATAATGTGATTTGGTACAATTAATAGTTACTTTTTTTTTGATAGCAATTTGCTGGATCAGAATTTAGAGTCAAAAGTTGCAGGCAGGAAATGTGTTTATGAAAACACAATCAAAACTAGGAGACTGGAGAAGAACCTCAGAGGGATCACTGCTTGGCTACTAGTGAACTATTTTGCTTTAATGGTGTGAGCCCGCTTGAAAAAATAAATGCATGTATTTTTAGTTGCAAAAGCTTGTAAAATAAAAGTATCACAGCTATTTTTCATGAAATTATTTGATTCTGTTGACACAAAGCATGTACATTTCTGGACAAAATGTTATAAAATATTCTGACATATTTTAATATAAACAGGAACATTTTCAGTGATTGCTTGGATCTAAAATGTTTTTCCACTTGACATTTGTTTATACTTCCAAGGAAAGAAACTCTATTTATGGATAGCTGAATAACACAAATAAACATCTGAGAGAGCTGAAAAATCAGCTTTGATTATGCATGAAAATCTACAATGTCATTGTGTACTCTTGTGCCGTATTCTGATTGCCTGTTTATTTTTACAGAGCTGCTGGTGAGCCCATGGAAGAAGAGCCAGCCTTGTGAAGTGCCAAGTCCTCCCTGATATTTCCTGTGGGTGACATCATTGTGTATCCCCCAAAGCACCCTCAGACATGTCTTGTCTGCTTCTTGGGTGGCACAGATCAGATGGAACATAAACACTGGGCACAAAACTCGGAATAGCAGCTTCACTTGTTCTTTGGATGGACTTGAAAGAGCCCGAAAGGCTCCTTAAATGTAACCGCCACAATTCTAGAGTTACAGTAAAACGGACTTGGGAGAAAGAGCCTAGAGCATGCTTTTTAAATGCTATTTGACCCACTCACCAACACAAATTGTGAAATAGAGTATTGCAAAATTCTACATGATAGATTATAGATATGAGAATTGCAACAGCCAGCAACATACTCTGTGAACTCCGTGAATCACTTTCTGACACTTTTTACTGGATAAGTTTTTTTCATACTGTGCTAAATTGTTAATAGATTTTGTTTTCTTTGCTCTGTGTAATGAAGAAAAAGAAACCCCACCCTTATTTTACGTGCCGTTTTTTAACATCCTGCAATGAATTCTTAGCTGAATAAGTGAAAAGTGTTTAAATTATGATGAGGGATTTTAGCTAAAGGAAAAGCACTTCTTATTGTATTATAAATCCCCTGAAGTACTGTGCTTGGTGGTGCTTTATTTTCACTTCCCTATTCCTGGCCATCCCTCCCCATTTCATGTAATCTTTTCTATCATAAAAACACATTCGCGATTCTCTAAAATGATCTTTTGCCTTTAAGAAAAAGTGCTGTACCCTCTGTAGTAGACAGTAGCGCTCACCGTGTGTGCAGCAGAGATCAAGTATGGATAGTTTTTCAAACGTGTTTTTAGTTTGTTTTAAAATGTTTCTGCGTTTTGACTCCAAAGCAGCGACCTTCAGTAACTGCGTGCAGCTCATTTGAAGCTCAGGTGTTTCTGTGGAGGTTGTGTAGGAGTGTTTTTTACAGGTCGTGATGTGAATACGAACTGATTCTTTTATGTAGTCCTGCACCAAGAGAACTGATGTTGCTTAAGAAGCTTCAAAGGGTTTAGGCTTTATCTTAGATCCCCGAAGTGCAGCAAGATCTCCCTGCGATGTGACTTTAGCTGTTTAATTCCATGTTTGAGAACGTAACACAGAGTTGTGCCTTTAGCTGAAAATGAACGCTTAAACTGTTACACGTGTTGCCTTACTGTCAGAGAGAAAGAGATGGGGCATGTATGTAAGAGTACATCAAATGAACAAAATTCTGCTACAGTAACTTTTATTTTGTTTACAACTTTCTCACCTAATGAACCCCAGGAGATACATTGAAGTATTCAGCTTGCAGTATTTGATAGCTTGCTCAGCTTTTAAAAGCAAGTGATGTTCTTTTTTTATATATTTGCCAAAAATTCAAAAGCGGAAAAAAAAAAAAATAGGATATATATTAAAGCCATAAGTGAAGACTGTCATGCTTTTTATTCTGAAATCTGAAAGGAACCTTAATTAAAACAAGGTTTTGGGGAAGGCCATGATATGAAAGATATGGAACAATATGGTTTCAGTTATAGGCAGACTCAAACCTGTAAATCAAAGATGAAAGATTTCACTCAAATAGAATTATATAATTCTCTTTTGTTATGCAGTCAGACTATATCTTTCATGCATTTGGGTTTGTTTACGATTAGTATTTTAATTTTAAAGACTTTTATTACTTTTACCAAAGCTCTCCACTACAAGTTAGAAATCTGAGGCATGCTTTGAAAAGGGAAATCTAAAAAAAAGGGATGTCATTTCCTATAATGTGAAGTAAACTTTTATTCTGAAAGGTTTACTCTGAAATGAATGTATGCCCCTTAGAAAGGGAAATAAAATTCTGACCCTCAGAAAGTGAAATAAAATTCTACCCCCCATTTACAAGCCAAAACCATGCTCATTTTAGTAATGCAAGGAGTCCCTGCAGGCTAAATTAACTCCTGGTGTAAGCCACCTTGCCTGATTCTAGGCTGTTCTGAAGGGGTTGTTCACATGACTAAAGCAGTCAGAAGTTCCTCCTGCATTTTCAGCAGACTCCTGATGGCAATCTTACTTGCCACTTACTGTGATTTTGTTATGGTCATCAAAGAAATTTCCCTTCAAGAAAACCGAGGGCTATAGCTCATGAGTTGGGTAATTTGTAGAGCTTTTCACATTTTGAAATCATGGCTGCAAATTTTTAATTGAGTGCATAGTAACATCATTTTAAATTTAACCCTAAAATCTGTTTGTCCTTAGCTTGCATGAACTTGTATATGAATTGCAACCTGAAATGTGAGTTACAAGCTTTTCCAACGAAAGTCTGTCTTCTGGGGTGCAAATCAGCTAAAGATGTCTTTTTTAGCTGCAAATGCTTTTAAAATGCCAGAATAATTTGAATTAAACCACATTATAAACTCACACTTACACATTTGTACAGATGTAGTCCCAGGCAGATATCTAGACACGCTGTTGGTTGAAGTTAGGATCGTTTGGATAAACAAGTGTGCTAATAAACTGCACACAGATTGTGTCCAGAACTCTGTTCTGACTGAAGTCAATAGCAAAGTCCGCTTTGATTTTGATGGGAGATGAATCGGGCCCTGCTTTTCTTTTCTTTTCCCCTTTAAGTCAAGAATGCCATTGCTTTTTGATTATGTCATTCCAAGGCATCTTACGGCCCTCTGGGAAATGATTGAGGCTTATGGTGAATATCAACACTTCCTTCAAAGCAGACCTGAGCTTTCTGAGAGGGCAGTTTCACTTGCTGCTGTTTTCTTCTCACAGTATTTTTTATTACCGTCAATAGCTCCCCATGGACTGGAGTTAAAATATCTTCCAGCAATTTTAGTCATAGTTCTAGGGAAATATTCACATAGACACACTTAAAAATGCCCAGTTTTAACTGGATTCAACAACAGATTGCAAAAAAATTGAGAAAGTTTCATGAATTGTGTGTTTCAAATGTAAAGCTTCAGATTTTTGGGGAGACATCCAAGTCTCATGTCTCCCACAGACCTTTCCCACTAGGCTACAAGAGATTGACACCTCTGAAAATTCAGTCCCAGATATCTCAAGTTTGCTGCCAAAATATCTATGTCTGAGCTTAGATTACTTCTAAAACTGAGCTGAAACGCATAACCAAGATGGGATAAGGGTGGTTTCTGTGTGTAATTCCATTGGGAAGGTGAAGCTGAGGAAGCGGCGGGGAGCCCTGGGAGCCAGGGTGACCCTCTGCCTGGTTCCTGGTGGTAGGAGGGCTGCAGGCAGGCAGAAGGACATCCCACGGTACCCCCACCCCAGGCAGCCATTGCCCTTGGCAGCAAATCTTTGCCTCATGGGCAAATCCTGAATTAATTTGTGCACTGCCCCTGTGCCTGTCACCAATCACCAGAAAGAGAGATGCCTCAGCAGCAAGTCCCACTAACGTGCTTGCTTCAGCTCATTTTCTTCTCTAGCGTTAGGAGCTAAGTATTAAGATCAGTGGAGTTTTTTGGGGTTTTTTTTTTTGCATAACTTTGCTTTTCTTGTACTTTTGTATTTGTAGATCCTTCAGTTCATAGTACAAACTGAAAATTGAAAAGACACATGACTCAGGAGATCAAGAAAAGAATGGTTTTTATCCAACTTAAGGCTCTTATGTGGGCTGGAGTAAGAACAGTGATAAATAGCAAATCTTAGAACTGCTGAAGCCTTCATGAGTGTCTTACACTTAATTTTTGGCCTCTGTAGAGAAATTCTGCATGCGCTCATTTGGTTTTAATATAATTTGCAGCTTGATTATATGATCTCTTTTCAGGCAACATTTCTAGTGGGTAATCAAAGTTCATGGGAATTTTGCCAGTGTAAAGATGACAGAATTATTCTCTTTTTTAATCATGTACCTTCCTAATTTTGCTTTCAGTACAAATGAAGCAACTAATTCCAAGCAAGTAAATCTGAGAAAAGTAAAATCATTAAGCTATCTTAAATAAACATCATAAAAGAAATGGAAAATGTTTCCATTCTGTAAATAAAGATGGCTGTGCCTTTATTTTGCAAAAAAAGTCAACAGCACGCTGCAGGCTGAATATAAGTGGCAAAACAAGCTCCTCTGTAGAGAATTTGGCATTTTAGTTGGTGTCTTATCTAAGTGCAGCCTCTCTGAAAAGCTGAGAGTCATAACCAGAGATGAAATATTAGAAAGGCTTTGCTGCAGCCAACACCAGAGGTCCTGTAGAGAACAAGAATGTAGAGACTGACTAGTTTTGTAGACAGACAGCAGGACACTTTCAGGGCAATGTGTCTGGGACGAAGAATTAGAGGGAACATTTCCAAAGGCACTGGTGGCTGTAAAACAACAAACTCCTATTAGCTTGCAGGGGCAAGGAGGTGCTCAGCAAGCATTTATTCCTTGGAAAATGCTGCCTCTGTCCCACCAGTGTGCCCACACTCATGCAGATGTGAACCTGGCCAGCCTATTTTCTCTCCTCAGCAGCAGCAGCAGCAGCTGCTGCTGCCATGAGTGCTGATGTGTGTACTGTGCATTTGCCCAATAAGATCTCAGCCCTCAGTAGACTCTTCATAATGTGATTGATAGGGGATTTTATTTTTTTTTTCTCAATAGTGGCCTTTCCAGAATCACAGCAGTGCATAGTTGTTTTACTTTTAAAGGTCACAGTAGAGCTTTGTGAACCATTGTACTTTTTAAAAAAAATTTTTACAGACTCCATATGGAAGTAAAACAGAATATGTACCTGGGGAGGGGGGATGTAGTGTGTGGAACCTGCCAGAAAAGGATCTCTCTTAAATCAAGATTTTGCTATTTGCTTTTCATCCTTGATTTGAAGAAGTTTGGGTTCTAAATTATCATTTAATACCTTTCTTTGTCATGTCACTTGCTTTGTTTTTGTACCTGTTATTGAATTCACCCTTGTAACACATAGAAACAGCCTGAAAAAATTTTCTGACGTATTCCCCTGTCCTTGATGTGGGAATGAGAATCACTTATCTTTGTCACTTCTTGCAGCAATTAAATGCTTCATTTTTTGTAACAGATCCAAACTGCAGCAGTATTTTAAGAGTACTATTTAGCTGGCTGTCTGCTGACTGTTAAAAAAAGAAATTGTGAAACTTACATTCCTCTCTAACCTCAAAAGAAACCCATTTTGATTTTAACAATGTCATTTTTTTCACTTGATCCGAAAGGGTTTTGTCCCATGAGACCTTGTTACTAGCCTAGTTCCAATCACTCGTAAATCACGCACTACAGAAAGTGAAGACCAAAAAGGATGGTTGTTCCATCAACTCTCAGTTATGTCTCTTCTGCACAATCCTTCATCCTGCTCCAATGCCATGCTCTGTAGTTCAGCATGTTAGCATAGATTACAGCAAAATATCAGTTGTTCTGCACCATCAACCCTTTGGTTGTCAATTAGCACACTGTGAGTTGGGCTGTCGTTTGTAAGGGCTGTGATTTATGACAAAGACATGTTTCTGTGGGGATGGTCTAAAGACAAGAGATGCATGCAAGCAGTGGCACTGGTACTGTGTGGTCAGAGGCATTCTGTGCCAAGATCTCCAACATTCCCCCTTTTGATGGTACACCTGCATGGCCAGAGGCACATTTGCAGTAGCAGGGCCATAGGATGTCCTGATCCAAAGACCACTTAAATTCCTCCTCTGACAGGCTTTGGATAATATTGGGAGGCAGCTGGAGGAGGAATCTGAACTCTGCACTCAGCCACACTAAACTGTAAAAAAAGCCCAGGTAAAAGATCTGAGCTTGCCCACACATACATTTTTTGGGTATAAAGTGCCAGTTCTGCTCCTTGAAAAGTCTATGTGAAAAAGAAAAAAATTGACTCTGCTGGATCTATTCTACTGGCTTCCTGAGTGTGTATGTGTCATGTGTTAGGGGAACAGGTTCATACTCATGTCTCTTGCTGCTTAGTTTACTGCTATTTTAGATTTCATGATCAGATTAATATTCCAAGTTAGGATGCAGTAGGAAAGCATAAAGCAATACCTGGTGAAGTCATAACTAAGGCTTTCAAAGCAAGCTTACTGCCATGGGTTTTTATGAGACTGACCTTTGGTCTATGGATACACAGATGAAATGTCTATTTTTTTCTTGGGAAATTGATGTTGCTATCTGTTTCCATGATAAAAACCAGTCCTTTTGCTCAGAGCTCTGAAAGTTTATCTGTAATTTGTCTTTCCAGGCAGAGCAGATTCTAAAGGATAAAGCATCAGTGGGACTGACCCAAAGGGCAACATTTTTAAAGGTCAATAGTAATATTTCCATAAGAGTAAAAGGAACCATTGTTATTTTTCCTGATACATTTTTGTATCTGCAAGTATCCAATGAGTAATGTTAAGTAATATTGTGCTCCAGAACTTTGTTGATTATAGATATATGAGCATTGGATTGGCGTGAAATAGTCTTCAACCAAGTTGTTAAAATCCCTTTTGTTTTGTGTTTTGTATAATTCTTTGGCTATAGTCTCGTCCTAGTGTTAATAAAAGCTATTTGAAGTAAGCTAGTTCAATACTCTGAGGAGTTGGGTTTTTTTTGCCTATTTTTTTTTTAATCGGTGCGAAAAAGAAGTGGAGCTTTGATCATACCACCCTGGTTGGATCGCAGGATTCTGACTGCTAAAATATAAAGGGGGAAGCATGGTGAAGCTGGAACGTATAAAAAAGGAACCACAAATGTTAATGTAAAAGTAATGTTACATAGCAGGCTAAAACACACACAAAGCAGAGCATTGCAGAGCTCCAGCTCTAACACCAAGCTCATATTCTATAGTTCCTTTGGCTCATTGTCCTGAGGCGTTGCAGAACACATAATTCTCCTCCCAGTGAAGCAATTTAAATAGTACATGCACTGTTTTGAAAGCTGCAAGGCCCCTACTTTGTGGGCGGTGGGGAATACCCAGCACTCTGCAGCAATGCTCTGGGCCATGGTATTGCTGCAGCACTGCTGCTGTAAAACTCAGAGTTGTTACCTTGATAGAACATATCTGTTTTGAGAAAGGCACCCGCAAAGGCAGGGGAGTGAGGAAGGAGTGTGTCTGCTGTGAGCACATTTTGATCACTTGCACATTGTCAAAAGTATCTCACAGACTGGAATTGCTTCTGTGTGTGAACCTTCATGCACCTGAACTTGAAAACTGAGCAGGGAGGAGGATAGCTGGGAAGTACAGGCTCTTTGTTTGCACATGGAAACCTCTACCTCCTGGCACATGTCCAGTGCTGCTCCAGAAGGGGATTAAAACCAAAGTGAAGCAAAACAGCATCCTATAATTTTAGCTTTTTTTCATTCTTCAGAATAACACATCTTTTTCTTTTCTGGGGAAAAGGACCCCAAACCTAGAAACACACAACTCTATTCCATCAATAAATTACTGCTTGAAAATCCGAACATGTAACAAATAATTTCCTTGGCATATTTCAAAGAAGTTCCATGCATAGAGAATCTCAATCTATCTAGTCTATCTATGTACTTCGCTGTTTTGCTTGTTTCCTGTGATTCTATTTTGATAAATTGCAGAGTCCTGTGATAAATTGCATTCATCATGTCTTTCTGGCTGCCTCACCTGCATTTTGTACATTAAAACCTCTCTCATGGGTCTACTTATAACATTCCAACCTTGTGAGAGATTCCAGCTAGACACCATTGCTGCTCTAAAATCAACCTGCCAGAATTGACCTTGCCTTTGAGAAGTGGAGTGGGTTTTTTGAAACCTTCAGACTAACAATGCTTCTAGGAATCTCCTGTAGATGGGTGGGAGTGAATTCTTTCAGATTTCTCCTCTCATGCTTTTTCACTGCTTCCCCTGGAGATAATTTTACCCAGGAAAATTCTTTCTTTCCATTGGCAGCTTGAAAAGGAGTAGCAAGAGTTGGATGGCTCTTTTTCAGAAAGGATAAATAGTAAGATAAAGCTGAGTGAGTATGTGCTGAGCCACTGCTCTTCTCCCTTATTTCCTTCTCTTTTCTTTGACAAATTGAAAGGAGAATGATATTAAAAAATTATGGCGTTTGGTTTCAGTATGCTAGAAATACTACTTGTTTTTTCCTTTGTTTCTTTTTAAGGAGAAAAGTTTAGTTTTTACCTTTGCTGTCACGGTGCCCTGGTACAGTACTTTATTCATACAGGCCTCCTGGAGATTTGTAAAATAGGGTTTCACAATTCTTCTTCATAATTCGTTTTCTAGGGTTGCCTGTAAAAGAGAATAGGTTGAACAAAAACCCAAAGTGAAATTCTGTACTTTACTAGAAGCTGAGTAAGGGCATGGATCCATGATGTTTTGCAAAATTTATATTCTTATGTTGTATGCTTCTGGCTGAACTTATCTGTCTACATATGACTGAAAAATACTCAGCCTGTCATGGCTGTCACATGAATGCCTTCATAAATTGTTAATAACTGAATAGAACATTGCTGGTAAGATCCTAAATTACCTCTCATATATATATATATGTATATATGTGTACATATATGTACATATATGTATATATGTATATTTTATGTAAAAACAACATAATTTTACACCATTCAGATGATATAGCATTTGAGTGCATCATTCTTTGGCTATCTAATTTAGTTTAAGATTGGTCTGTGATAAAGTTATTGATTTTTATCAAGGCAAAATATCTATCAATCAATCAATCAATCAATCAATCAATCAATCAATCAATCAAGGTAAAAGCATACATTGCAAATATTTATGTTACCCCAAGGCAGTGCAGGTTAATTTTCTATATTCAGAGTATCTACACTAGCTGTGACAGTGGCCCAGCCTAATTGCATGCAATTGTGCCAGACTCTACACAGGAACAAAGAAGACAGGAAGGAAGATAGCCGCCATCGTTTTTAATACTTTCTTTTCAACTTTTTATCCATTGTCTAAATAATGCTCTTTAACTTTGGCTGTGTTAGGCAACACAACCACTGAAAGTCTAACATTTTTCTCTCTATTTTAGGCAGTCTAGTCTTGAAAACCTTATTAGAATATCTGTAATTAATCGAGTATCTAGTCTATAATTAATCAAGTCTTCATAAAGTTAATTTGACCTACAACCAAGAATAAATTAAATGATTCTTTGTTCAACTTACTAAATAGACAGGAAAAGTAACAGCTGATTCTTAGAAAACAAAACCATAAATACTTCTGCACTTGATTTCTCTAATTCTCAGCTGCCTCTCCTTCTGTCTTCAAAATCATGTTATAGAAAGATATACTGTGTTAGCTGAAATGTAAAAGTGTATTGTCTGTCACTGTATCTGATGTGTAGCAGTTCTTTCTCTGCTGCCTGAGCCAGAAGGAACCAGTCCTGGCTCCTTTTGAGCTACTGCCTGGAGTGGGTGTTTGGGTTCATACTGGAAGTCAAGTATATAATTTAACAGCTGCAGCAACAGTAAAAAGAAAAAAGTGCTGAAAAACTTCAAAAATTAATATGTGTACTCCAGTTCTCCTTAAAAATATTCAACAAATTATTTAATGAGAAGCATCATCATAGTGTAGTGTTGTCTTGCAATGAAATCTTTCCATCTTTGTTCACCTACGATCACTCATGTTATCTCCTTGAGAACCTGCATCTGAACCACAAATGTAAATCTAGAGTGGGATTAGACAGCTACACCTGTCTCCTCTTTGTAATGTCAAAATTTGTCCATAGCCATGGTTGCTGTCCTTTTTTCCTCTGTAGGTATAAGTAACTCTTTGGTTACTGCTTGATGGCACATCATGGAAGAGCGGTCCTGTTCACAGGCTCCTCGTAGACTTGCTGCTTCTTGCTGCTGCTGCATGTCTTCTATGAGTTCTATGGGAATGTAAATGGTTTATTGATTGAGCTAGTAAGGACTGCTGAGAATTGATCATGGTTAGCAAGCATCTGCTGTACATAACTTTTTGTTTGTTTGTTTGTTTGTTTGTTTTGTTTTGTTTAAAGTTAGGAGAAAAATCTTTGAGAAAAAAGTTTTATTGATGCTGAAGTGCTGACAGATGGTCAGTACTAGTGTGTACCCTGTCTCTGTCTTCGATTTCAGCTGGAAGTAGGCCTACTCTGAATAGTAAAATGGCTCAAAGTGAATTACTTTTTGAGCATTTTTTTACAGCTGAGTGGTTTGAAGAAATTTTTTTTTTCAGTGGCACTCAACACAAAAATCCAAGATCCTTGTAAACACCCAGGGTTTCATACTCACAACAGCCGCAGAAGCAGGCCAGTCATTGCCTCTTTTCACAGATAGGATTAAAAGTGTTATTTGAGGATTCATGAAGAGCTTGTAGCTGACGGAAAAATCTTCAGAGCTACGGCCCTTATGCCAGCACCCAGACTGTCCATGTGACTATATTTCTTCCAGATGCCTTCACAATATAAAGTCAGTGTGTGTGTATTTGTGACTTCAGATGCTGAATCTGCCTCTTCTAATTTTAGCTCATTGTTTTGAGCTTGCTTGTTCTCTAGCATGTGTGTTACTTACTGGAACATTGCTAAACAGTAAAGCCTTTTATTTATTTTTTCAAAGAAGGCTGTATGAGCATATAGAGGAGATGTGGGATTTTTATGAATCACATCCTGTAGTTTCTTTGTGTTTTTGCTTCTCTTATTCACTCCTCCTTTTTAAATGACCTTCACAAAATAGAGAACTGTTTGGGTTATATAACTATCTGTGCACAGGACCTAGACCTTTTCTTTACACTACTAGATGTATTGGCTGGTGTGACTTTGAATATAGATTGCAAAGAACAAAAAAAGTGTCAATAAATACTGTACTTGTGTAAGGGGTAACAATTGAACCATTTTACCTGAGGCTTCAGGGAATCTTTGAAGGAAGTTATCACAAAACTTGCAATGTTTATAAGCATAAGATATTGTGGTTCTTGTTGCCAAGTGATAGGGATTCAATGAATGGAGAGGTGAGAACAGGCACAGCCTGCATGCACCAAGCCCTCACAAATGCATGTAAAGGAAAGCCCTATACCACATTTCAAGCTGAGTTGCACAAACCCACTTCAACAAGTTGTTTCTCAAACCTGCTTCTATTTTCTGCCTACTTAAAATTCCTCTGAGCAGAGTTAATGACTTTTCAAGGTATATTTTGTTAGATCCTCCTATAAAAAATTGTTTAAGCATCTTCATGAATACATGAAGGAAGGAGGTGGTATGTGTCACAGAATATCTGTTGCTTAGCTGTAAATTTGGGATTCATCTTCCTTTAAAATTATCTTAGGAAGTCTGAGGTGTTACACCCAGGATATATCCTCTTAACTATGAGCAACCAAGAAGACAAGTGTGGCCACATTTCAAACATAATGAGACTTGCATAGATACTATGCACTGTGTCCCCACAGGATCCATAGCAATAGAACCATCAAAGTTTAGAGCAGTAGGACATGATTCAAAATGGTCTGGGACATTCTTCATCCTTTTACAGAATCAGAATAAACTCCTGGAGAGAACCCTTTAAATAAAATCAGAGAAAAAATCTCAGAAAAAATCTAAGTGCAGTCTCACCACTGTAAATCTCAGAGGTGAGTGGGAAAGGACCAGAAAACTCCATGGTTGCCCCTGCTAATGGATGAGCTGTGATATGAACAGCACCTGGAGTCTGAGCAGCTCAGAGGAAAGTTTAAAATCAGATCACAGCAAAATGTGTCTGCTGAGCTCCAACCTCACATACCCATATTTGGTTCAAAGAGTATGAAAAAGCAAGGAGTGATACAGGAGGAATGATCCCAATATTGTATTACCTATCACATCCACATATTCAACATATGTCTTCATGAAAGGAATTTTAAGGACATTGTGAACTATGTCTAGAAATTGAAAGGAAAATATGCTTCAGGGGACACTACCTTGTGTGCTGTACAATTCCATGACTGACTTCCCAAGCAACACAACCTTTGCTAAAGGAGGTGTGCTAGGTCATGCAAACATGTCACAGGGGAAAGACACATTGATCACATTGCCTCTCCCCTTTCTTTTGCATACAGCAATAACTGTACAAACTCTCCATAGCAGTGTGCTAATGCTGAACTTCCTGGCAGCAGTCTGTGAGAGTTATTATGTAGGAAGTCAGGCAACCCTGCCATGGCTGGGACCCTGTCAGGAATGCTGGCAACAGCACATCTCTTCGCTTTGCAGACTTTTAGACCAAATTAATGTGTATGTGAGGGACAGTAGACCAACTTCATAGGAGAGATAAGAATTGAAGCATATGCAGTATGTTTTTTTGATGCCCAGATATATCACCTCTGGCTTCTGTTTTCACTTGTGTCCATGCCTGTAGTATCTGTATCTAGCATCTATTTCTGACATCTATATCCCTGACTGGCAGCAGAAGCAAACCTGTGTGAGGTCTGGAGGATGTCTATTTACTATCCAATATACCTTTTTACAGATATAATGGTATTAGATTGACTGAAATAAATTAATCTAAAAATGTAACTAATGATGATTGTTGAGGGATACTACCTGTAGAAACAGAGTCAGGCTATTTTAAAAATAATGGTTCAATATATCACTTTGCTGGTGATGAACTGCATTTAAAAAAATTGTGATTAATATTTCTCTGCTCCTTGTTCACCAGTCACAAAATATACTAAAATTACCCTGTGTCTGGAGATGCTGTTAATCACAGAAGGACTCTGAGAAGTTCACTGAAAATAACAGATAAGATGCACTGAATTATGTGGAAAATATAGATCTTTATGACTACAACACTATCTTCTTTAAAATCCCATGTTAACTATACTTTAGGCATTTATGACATTTTCTTTAAGATGATGCTTTTAGATGATGATTTAATTGGTTTCTGGACATCAGTGCTGGGTTTTCAAAGACCTGCCTCCTTGAATCCAGCATCACCATTGCCTGAAACCCTGCTGGCTGCCAGCTCCTGGGCTTCTCTGCTGCCCAAGCTCTGTTATGATCCTCAGGAGGTATTTTCAGAGTATGTCACCTTGCTCGTGCATCACAAAGGCTTTTGTGCTGAGTCAGCATCCCTCCCATCTGTGCCCATGGTTTGGCCATTCCACCATTTTCCTGGGAAGGCATGCCAATGGAAATTTTAGGCATGTTCACCTGCTGTCTGCTTGGTTTGGTAGCTGTGTTCCTTCTTTTCCTGCCCAGTCACTCACATTTCTGCAGAGAACCCCAGTCCCAAGGACATTAAGAAGAGCTGGGCAGACTTTTTCAAATGCTATTTTCATTCTTCTTCAGAACAAACTGCTTTGTCTTTTCTTTTTCAAATCCAAGAGTTTAAAACCTTGTGTAAAGGGACAAAGGGAAATATTTATTCTTTTTTTGTTCTTACTGTTTTTTTCACATGGTTTGGGAAACATGGCCATGTGGTTATTCCCAGGATGAAATGTATTCCCCAGTACCCTGTCAGCTGCTGATGGTGTCTGATATTCCTGTCAGCTCCACAGCTGCTGTTAATAGCCATACCCTGCTTGCTGTGGCACTGCACCCCTACCTCCTGGGGCAGTGTGTAACCACTGAGCCACATGGCCATGCCTGATCCCTCTCTCATTCTGCCCATGGTAATTAACCAGCATGCATTTAAGCAACATGTAAATTGAAGCTACCCTTAGTGCCCCCAAATTCCAGTTTTCTCACGTCTGCTTTGACTTGTCATTCCCCTCCAGGCAAGGACTATAGCTGTGTCTTTCTCAAACCCTTGCTGATCTAAGCATAGGAGAAAAGACAGACACGTGTTGCTCCAGCTGCTTTTGTGTATGCCCTGATACTGGAGAAATACTTGGAGAAAATCTGGCATGAAGGGCCCTGTGGATTGGCACAGGTTTCAGTAAGTTACCTGGGGCTATAGGTCCTAAATCAGGATGTTACTCCAGACTGGCACTCTAAAAGCCAAAAGCAGTTTTGAGGAAATGAACTCAAGTTTTCCTCCTAAATTTCAACAAAAAGTCTATCGCTGAAATGACCTAACACAAACACTTACGTAAACTATATTTTGGCCTGATTAAAATTCAGATCCAAATTCAGAAGCACATTTAGAGTGTGATATATCTCTAGCACTGCAATATGCCAGGAGAGTGATCTCTTCCAAAGGGCCAAACAATCAATACTCTTCGAGCATCCCCTTCCCTTTGTTTTTTGATACATCTTCAAATCTGTTTTACAAAGCAGCCAGGTGTGCAGCAGCCAGGTTATTTGTGATGATGTCCATAGCCACCTTCTGGGCAGGCAACTCCCAAAGTGTGAGCAACATCAAGCATGACAAAATAACTCTGGCTTCAGGGATAAACACAACTACAGCTGGTATCTTTCATGGACTGGACACACAGGAGAGCCAGGGACAAATATATTCTGTGCTGTGGATTAAAACAGCAACAGATTGGACTTCTGATGATGTTTTGGTTAGTCTTTATAAGAGTAAAAATATTCTTTCTTATCCTTAGGCCAAATAATAAAGTGTGAGGAAGTCCTCACTGGCTGTTGTGGAGTAGGCTTTTTTTGGCTGCAGAATTGATCTTTTTCTTACCCCTGCTAGAATGTTTACTTCAACCTTATCTAACATGTTTTCTGTTTCGTTGTAGCTCACCTCAATAAGGACACTAAAAATATAGTTTCATTAATTGTGTATGTTCTGAGAGGGCAGGTACGCAAAGAAAAGTTCACAAAGCTAACAGAACAGGACAGTATTTTAAGTGCCATGTTCCTCTTAAAAATTAACTGATGTGAAGAATGAGAATAAAGTACACTGATTGAAACTTGTCCTTCTGAATGCAGCTTTTATTACCATTTGACTACATTTATTTTTCTACCATAACCTTTGGCTCATTTGAGTTATTGTTTCCCACAATAAAATATGTTAGTGTAATAGTAAAGATTTCCAGAAGGACTTTTTTCCCTCTGCTACTTTGGGAAAAGCTCTTCATGTAAACTGCTATATGACTTCATACTAAGTATGAACACTAAACATGATACGTTTATTTTATCATTTGTAGCTAAAGAGACATAATTATTTAAGTGGGTGTAATTTAGTGTTATGGCATCCCTCAAATTGCAGTCTTGAAATTACTTTAATCTATACTTTGGCTGGGGAAATATACGAAAAATTGAAAAGCTAAACAAAATCCCTGAAGCCCAGAAAAGAGTTGTTTCTAGGGGTTGCACAGACAGCCTTGTGACATCTTTTCAGGAAGCAGTCTTACTTTTTCAAGAGCTTTATTATCTATTGAACTATTTATGGACTATTTATCAGTCATCACTTATGGTGGTACACCACCAGCAGGCTTATGTGTCAAACTAAAAATGGGTGTTCTAGGCAAGCTATATCACATGCTGTGCCTTTTACAGCCTATGGAAAGAGCGAGGGACTAAGCTGTGCGTCCTTTCAGGGACACAAACACTGAACTTCTGCTGTTTTTAAACTTAACAATAGTCTATCAATTAGAAGTTTTGAATCTTTTCCCATTGTTTATATGCAACTTGCAAGGCCAGCAGTAACAGAAACACACAGAATTGTGTGAAAGCAGCAACAACACACTATCTTCTGATTTTTAAATAGACATTTTGCAAAGAAACACCTCTAAATTCACTCCTGTGCTTTCTAGCAACTAATCCTCTCTGTGAAAATCAATCTTTAAAGAGTGGCTTCGTTAAGAATCTCTGCTTTATAAACTGGGTGTGGTATCCTGTTTTTTCTAATGACTTAAGCACATTTTGAGCTAAGTAGAGTAGTCTAATACTTTTGCTTGAATGGAAATATCAAAGTCAGCTCTTATTATTACCAAAATCTCTTCTATGAAAAGCCATCTTAAACAGAGGTTTGTAATATCTGTATTTAAACAAATTTAGCTTCTTAGTAATTCTCTAATGATTTTGGGCTAGCTCCTGTTCCCATTGAAGTCAGTGGGAATGTTGCCATTAACTTCATGGAGCTTGGGATTTGGTTTCATTTCATTAAAGATTGTTCTAAATGTAGATCCCTGCAGCCTCAGTTAGGTATACATCTCCATCCCACTTTAGCATGAAATTAAAAGGATTCTTGCAATAAACTAAAGCATTTTACTTCCTTTAAGAGCCACCTCCTGCTACCACCCGTTGAGACTAGGAGAGCTGCCCTGGTTTTTTGGGTTTATGAGTATGTTTCTTTTTCCACTGTGTATTACTATGTTAACTGCTCCAAAGTTATTCTTCTAAAACCCCAGAACCTCTGTGGCAGTAGAGGTGGACTGGTTTGTTCCTAGTCTGTTATTCTGCCTCTAAAACAATCATGGGGGAAGGCTCCATTTTCTCTCTAGGCACCTGGCAGCAATAATAACTAATGTAAATTGTAGCTTAAAGCAGTAAGCAGACCCTGTGAATGTAAGTTAAGAGCTCATCTGTGTGAATTTTACCTACAAAAACAAGCTGCTCATAGATAAATCTTCTGTAAAATTTTATAGTCCTGGAATAGAGGTTATTTTTTCTTACTTTTATTCTGTTTTGATATCTACCAAAACAGACAGTCAATTTTCTGCTCAGACGGTGAAATAGCAGTTAGAAGAATCTGAGTCAAAAATTTCTGTTTCCATCAGGGCAGCTGTGGCCAATGCTACTGTTTCTGTTGTTGCAGAAGGTACTAATTAATCTATCTCTCAAACCATATTTTGTTCCAAGTTTGGATAAAAAGATAGAACCTTAAAGACTGTTTATTCAATTAATGACAAGGAGGAAAAAAAGTTTACTCAAAGCTAGTGAAAAATATTGTGAACAGTAATAAGGAATAAGAACAAAGCAGCTATATAAACTGATATTCAAAATGGGAACATACAGACAAGGTAGACCAATCATCCAGAACAGAATGAAAGCATCTGCAAAAGAGCCTTAATTAAACTGCTACTTTCTGCAGCGCCTCTAGAGAACAGCATCCCATCCTCTCTGCATACGTGCTCTTGAGGGCTTTTACCATGATCGACAGAAATTCCTTACCTTTTGTAGGAGACTCCTATCGAAACAACTCCATTACATTCCACTGGCTAGTAGACTGAAAATAGGTTTTAAAAGAGCAAAGTTTTAGTTAGAATAAGTGTTCATGATTTTTAGTTAGAATTATTGTTCATGCAACATATCAGGAGCCTGACCAAAACCTACTGACACACAAATAATTCTCTATTCTCTCACCTGTGAATGAGACATACAGAGGACTCAGAATTTAAATCTCCAAATTCTGAGGATGCCTACCTCTCCCACAGGGACTTATTACCGAAACAAAAGCATGTTACTGAAGGCAGCTACCACTGGAATGTTAATATGCTTGACTTATTACCAAAGGTGTTTGATTGAGTGTTTGTATGTGTGTCTGTAATAGGTGTCTTTAGTGTCTGCAAGAGAGAAGTGACTCTTAACAGGGGAAACACAAGTCTCCATGGGAATGTAACAAATGTGGTTGCACAACAGTGATGCTTGTATTTCTAGGTATGTATCTGTTTCTTGGTCCATTTCTGCCATGCTATCACCTGGATTATACATTCAGTTGCACTGTTAGCACCATTAGTGACCTACTTTTTTGTCTGCTTTCTTCATTTTATCTAATTAGAAACTACCCCTCTCTCCCATGATAAAATATTTCCATATATTCTAGGTTTGTGCTTTTATTGTTTATATTTCTGTGTGTCATTTTGCCCCAAAATATGTTTACAATGTCTTCAGTGATTTGTTGCAGTAAATGTGAAGAGCAGACTTCATCCACTAAATTTTGCATTTAGTTTGACAAATGCTATTGCCCAGTTGAAATGGCTTTAAAATTGTTTAGACAATGTAAAATAAAGATGGGAACGCAATGCTTACTGTGAGATCAGGGAACAGTTCAGGCATGGTAACTCATGGAGATGTTCTGGAAATTGTTCTGTGCTTTAATATAAGAAAGGTTATTTTGATTATTGCACCAATGTATGCTGTTCTGCAGGTGTGAGGTGACTGCTCATTGTGTTTGATGCTCAGTTTTACTCAGAAATTGCTTGCCACTGTGTCTTATGGCAAGCACACCCATGAGTTATAGAGCAGTGTTCTTCGCTCCTTTGAGCATTGTTTGAAATGCTGTTCATGGTCCTCACCGCAGAGCACAAAGCAGTTCTGTAGGTGTTTTAGCCAGAGGACAGGCTGTGATCATTTCATTCCTGCAGAGGAGCAGTTTCTCAAATGAAAATGTCATTGAAGAGAGCAAGAGTATAAGTCATTCACCTGTGTGAATAGTGTGAATAGTTAATTACGCATATTTTTTTGTTCTGATTTGGCTTTTTTCTTGCATGTGATCCGTTTTCAAGAAACATCAGTTTTACTTTTTGCATCAGAAAGCTGTACCTGCAGAGATGATGAGGTGTGTGAAGGGGTTTCCAATCACTTGCAAATTCACCTAAAAATTACTGACCTAGCCACAGAGGTCTCCCCAAAAGGCTACTTCTACAGAGCTATTTCTTCTTCAGAGTGCAGGAAGAACTGTCAATAGCACAATTGACAAAAAGGAACACCAGTCATTAAAGTAAGTAGCTAAGCCACCAAGCACCCGCAGATGATGAGCTCATTGAGTCAGAAGATGCCACTTTAATGAAGTAGTTTTAAAACCAAAATTGTATTTTGAGGCAGATTAGATGACTATCTGCCAAACTACCATGGCTGTATTTAGGTTGGCTACCCATCCAAAGTATGCGAGCCTAAAGAACTATAATGTACCATATATGTCTATCTCTAGCACTGTACATACCACAGCTATGAATATATTTACCATCATGGAATTGAAACAATAGGGGAGCTAATTCTTAGCTGTATATAGCATTTTAGCTCCACTAAATGTAAAGTCTGATGATGATTTTCCTCCAGGGAACATCTTGCTCTCGCTGAATTTAGACTTCAGTAATTGTATGCACCAGTCCTGGGAAGGTCCAGCCATACTCTTGGGGTGTGCTCAAGGTCCAGGAATTTTCACCTGGCATAACCACATTTTCCAGGCATAAATCCAGTCTGGCACTGCCATGAAGAGATCTCTTAGCTCATGCACTCTCTGGGCAGTTCAGCATGCCACCAAGTACACACGAGCCTGTTCAGGGGCAGGTGGGTGTGAAGAATGGAAGTCTGACGATCCCCATGGACTTTTCAGCAAATAGGCATCGGCACAGAGGCCGTCACTTCACACTTCAGCATGGCTTTTTTTTTTTTTTAATCCAGTCTCTAATCCATTTATTTTATGAAGTGAAACATTCCAAAATTACAAAAGGATTTATATTTTGTGAACATGTGTGAGCCGTCTGGAAAGATTTGTGAATTCTTCATACCTTTCTCTATAGCTAACTCTTGGTTCCATCTTCCCAGTTGATTAACCTGCATTTCGCACACCTCTTTAAAACTTCAATTTCAGGTTACTTTCTGAGATAAGTGATACCCAATGCAAATGGGTTTTCTTAGGAGGATTTTGCAATAGAAATGTTAAAACATGAGGGTAAAGACAGGGGAAAAAAACACTCTTAAACATGTGCCAAGTACTAACTCACAGAAGCCAAGCAAGTTTTCATAAAGAATGTTGACCCTGGCAGCAGGATGGTGATTTTTCTCACTGCCAGCACTACTGAAAAGTCCATAAAGTAGCAAGAACAATTAAATAAATGCAGTGGCAATTGTGCTAACCAGGATAGGTAGTGATAGCTATTGTTACCAAGCTTATTGTGTTACATTGGCTTAGCCAAGAAAAACCTTATCTGATTAAAACTATATTCCCGAAATGCACTTCTTTTAGAGAAATTGGTTTTATTGACATGGAATTCCAAAATAAATATAACACAATATTTTAAATTTACATGTGGAAATCTATCAGGATTCTCCAGCCAAGCAATAACCCAAATCAAGGTAACCTTGGTTAGTATGTTACCCTTTAGCTATGAAGCTGTTGTGAATTCCACTTCTGGTATGGCTCCATGTATGCAAGTGCAGCATGGCTTAAATCTCTCTCTCTCTCTGAGTTGTCTTTTTTTACAATAGAGCTGAAAACAAAGTTTATCACCAAAGGGAGTACATTCCATGAGTGATGGCTTTCTGTTACGAAGTTATGATTTTGAAAAGGATCACTACCTCCCATTGAACAGGCCTCAGAATTTATGTACTTTCTTTGGCTGACATTTGAATCTAGCTTTGAAGCCAAATGTGAGAAGCAAAGCTTGCAGGAAGATTTTATTTCTTTTCATGGTTTCTTAGCATATGCACTTACTGCACAGAGGAAAACACATGCAGTTTGTTCATTTGACAGCTTTCATCCCTTTAGATGGCTTTCCTGATCTCTCTTCTCTATCTGTACTCCCTTCACACACCTTCTAAACATCTTAGGATGTGTGTCATGGAGTAAAAGAAATATATTTTATATGATACAGAGAAATAGTTAGTGGATTTTTTTCATCTGAATAATGTCAAAGCCTCAGATCCAAACACATTTCTTTCCTCATCTGCCTCAGCCTGTCTGAAAATGCTAAAATATTCTTATTGTGATATTAAACATTTACATAGACATCTCAAATTTTCAGACTACCTTTGTCTGTACCTTGTATCAGGTACAGGAAAATGTTTTGATCAATTCTTTAATTTCTTCTCTAATCAAAGTTCAACTCCAAATGCAAGTTAAAGAACATTGGAGAAACATTATCCTGTATCCCACCAGAAGTGTCC
Source organism: Regulus satrapa (assembly GCA_013396955.1). Lineage (NCBI taxonomy): Eukaryota > Metazoa > Chordata > Aves > Passeriformes > Regulidae > Regulus > Regulus satrapa. The sequence continues at coordinate 57,566 of VWZN01008011.1, forward strand.
TTACTTATTCCAAAAGCTGGAATGGACTAATTCTTTTCTACTTCATTGTAGTGGAAGTTTCCTTAATTTAGTAATTTTGATATTCTCTATATTTTTATAAGAATCCCTAGAGGTCCATCAACCCCTTTAAAAAAAAAAAAAGAATAAACTGAAAGTAGCTTTTAATATTTAAAACCATTAAAGTTAACTTAAAAATGCAAAATAAACTTTCAAATTCAGCACAGTGTCTTGAGTCAATTTGTTGAGTTAATTTTTTTTTTTTTTTTTTTAATATGACACCTGGAAACACAATGTAAATTTCATTAGTTTGTAGTTTCAATATTTCATTTATCCTATTTACTTAAATCTGTTTTATGTATTTCTTCAGTGTTTTCTTGAACAAAAAGTAATTTTTTCCTAGGACACTGAAAATGAGTCAGAATTTTCATGAATAGTGGTAGCAGTATTAAGGTATCTGTGAGATGGTTTCTGCATCTCCAAACCCAGCCCAGCAGAAGAGTTTCAAAACTGGTATTTAAAGCTTTTCTAGATTAGACACACCCCAGGGGGCAATAAGATGGTCTGCTCTTCCTCAAGGACACCTTATCTATTGAAAATGCCCCATGGGTTACTGAGCAGGGATACAACTGCTGCTTTGGGACCTGAAAAGGTGATTGTGTTAAAAGTCAAAGTGCAGAAGAAAGTAAAATATGTTAGGTTATTAGAGCTAGAGCTGGGATGGTTCTGGTTCACATCAGAGAAAACCCCCTGGGAAGGAACTATGCCCAGCAAACCTTCAGGCTGGTCCAAGAAAACTTCATTTATACCAAGAGTTCAATGCCTTCAAATTCTTTCCCATGCAAGCAGTAGATCAAAGCCTTTGCTGCTTTACTGCACAACACCGTGTCCAGGCTCATGACACAGGCCAAATCAAATTTTGGATGGGATCTAATGTAAGGTTATGTCCCTTTTCTAGCTGGAAAAGCATTGGCTTCTTCAGCAGGAGTGTGGAAAGAAGTCTTGTGAGTAACCTGCAGCTCTCTAAAACACACATCTGCCTGGCTAGCACTTAGGCACTGGATCCTTGTGAGGGCTTCATCACAGGGCCCAGCTTGTCTGCTTGTGCCGGCTTTCTGTGCTTCAGGTTGCACTCCCTCACACCAGTTGTGTGATGCAGAGGTGGAGGGGGTTTGGTTGTGGTAGTCACAGTCCTATCCGTCTTCCCCATCATCTTGGATTTCCCTGTATTCCCAGCCAGTGCTGGGGCTCCTCCCATGCTGGGGTGAGAGACTGGGCTGTTCAGAAGGAGTCTGGCCCTTCAGTACTGGACAGGCCCACAGGGTGAGAGCACTGTCTTACAGCCAATAGGCTTTTCTCACTAGAAAGCTGGGGTGCTCCTTTAATGTCAAAGGAAATTGCAACCTTCTACTCTGTGTTTGTATTTACATTACTGAGAGGAAATTAAAGTACTGGCAGGAGCTCTGAGCAGGCCAAGGAGGTGGGCTCTTGAGACGGATCAGAGATGGAATGAAGAGATGGGAACTTTAGAGAAAGAAACAGAGTTTCAATTGAAATTTCCACTGTCTAAGATGAACAGAAATGCTTTTTCACAACATCCTTTTTTAATAGGGAAACCTTCAGATTTATTAGCTAATAATCCTATAAGACAGTGATCAATAAAATAATATAATAAAAAGATTGTAAAATTTTATTAGTTTTCACTTGGATTGAGATTTTCCAGTCAAGGCTACAGGGATATAAATTGTCAAGTAAAATGATTCATCTTCAACACTTGCTTCATTTGAGGGTTTCCTTTGCTTAAAGTGTGTCTCTAGAATGATTGTAGCATATCTAGTATCAACAGGGAAAAGGAGGTTATTGTGACCTCCAAATTCCATCAGATGCATGAGTGATGTAGTTGCAAGAACCTCCAACAAAAGTGAACCCTTTAGCTGGAAACATACTCTTCTTACCTGAAGTTCTGGGGAAAAATTAAAACTGAAATGCCATATAAGCTGGAATTTCCCTCTCTTTCTATGTAATCACATTCATAATGTTTTATGTCACCACTTTAGCTGAAAATAATGAAAAAGCTTTTCTCAGTTTCCTCCTCATTAGACAGCTGACTACCAGTGATACCCTAGATATTGAAGATAAGTATTTTAAATGAACTCTTCAGTACATGCTTGGTGTTTTGCTCTACAAGGCATTTTCCATAGTTCAAAGAAGACAGTGAGGAACATTAAGTAGGGATATAACAGCAATACCCTAGGGTTAGGAAATTATTTCTGTTTTTCTCACAGTTTTAACATCTATCTCTGATCACTTAAAATCTCGTGTAAATGCAAGTTGTGAGATGCATTCTTCAGGCATTTAAAGAAAAAAAATTACTAAAATCAATTCAATTACATCAAATCACCTCTCAAATTCCTCTCATGCTAAGGTAAATGAGAGTAAAGAATTACTCTGACTACCCTGAAAAAAATTGGAGGTCACCAGCTACTAATGTACCTTGGTCCTACAGCTTCACTGGGGAAAGAAAGAGGACTTGTGGCAACCTGGGGTGCAGGAGGTTGTAGGAGAGAATTGTATGAGAAGGATGTATGAGGATTGTAGGACAAGGCTGTATGAAAGAAAACTTGGAGGACAGCATAGTTCAATAGTTAAGGAAGTGAGCATTTATGACAGCTGATGGCTGTTAGCCCTGCATTCCTTCCTTCCTAAGGGCATTCCTCACTCGGGAGAGATTCTAATCATTCACTCTGTTCCATCAGGTTATGCAAAGTGTGAAAGGTCCATGCTCCACTTCTCATTGAGGCATACATCAATATTCCTGTCCTTTTTATGTGGGGAAGGGAGGGAAAGGAAAGGGGAAGGAGACCTACTATTCCGGCAGGTATTTAGGATGCACAGTGTAATTAATCTCTTGCGCTCTGATACCCTGCTCATCAAAGCTCTGTTTATTTCTGCCATCTCATGTAACCTCTTATATCTGGGGGGGGGGGGGGGG
>VWZN01008011.1:88145-98607 GCA_013396955.1 Regulus satrapa
TTTTTTGGCTGTTCGAATGCCAGGTCTCCAAATTGGAACCCATCCATCTTCTCCTCCTGGCTATAGACCACACGGTCTGAATGTAGCCATGCAGAGGAGGTGGGCCTAGAGGGGAAAGGTTCACAGAAATGAATACCCATCTCACTCTTTCCACAATTACCTTACTTGCCAGGACACCTACTTAGAAGAATTTTTGAGGGAGCAGGGGCTTATTTCTATCTCTGCCAGGTTGTATTACCTTTCAGAAAGGGCAGTCAGCACAGATCAAAGTTTACATGTTCCTTTCTTTGTGAAGATACTATAATTTTTTTGGGCTACAGGCTATCAGCTATGATGCCTAAAGATCTGCTATCCATCATTACTCCTCATTTTACTGCCCCAATCTCATCTTCCTGCCTGCAAAATATAGGATGATGATTAGGTTGCCTTGCTCACAAAGGACTGATCTGTCCATGGGCTCACATTCTGGTTTTATTTACTGACTAAAGATCATATAAAGGTCAACAGTGAAGCTGATCTAGAGCACAAATCTTAGTTCTCAAATTCTAAAGGCAATTTTCCAGAGATGTAGTAATTTATTGATATGTTAAAGTAAACTAGCACACATTCACTATTCATGTATCTATGTACATACTTGACTATTTATGAACTCTGACCTCCAAACAAACATCTGTACTTGTATTTATGTAAAATACTGTACTGCTTCTGCCTCAGAAAGTATCTATATCAAACATTCTCATGCCAAAATCTACTATCTGACCTTGCAGCACTAAAAATAGTCCATGTCAGAAGCAGAGAAATATTTGTTTCTCCTTTCAGGACATTTGTGCTTACATTCATTAAGGACTTGGTCCAAAATCCTTTGATGTCAAGAGGACTGTTTCGGTGGCCTTTGGATCGAGTCTTAAAAAGGGTCAATTAAGCTTTAAATAAAATAAAAATTATGATCAGTCCAGACTAAGAATATAAGAGATATGTAAGAAAGGCTGCCTTTGGAGAAAGCCATCAGTCATTGTTCTCTAATATTTAGCTGAACTAGTGGAATTTCAAATTAGTGAAGTAATAATCCTTTTCAATAAAGTTGTAATTAATTTTTAGTCTTTAAAACATCTGCATTTTGCTGCATAATAGAAATGTTGTTGTTGACCTAGTAAGTGCAAGGACGCTTTGAGCACAGGAGGGCATATATGGACTGGACCCTAAGTGGTAAGATACAGCCCAGATTTTCAAAGTCAGAGCAGAGACTGAATTCCAAAATACTCTTCTGACTCTAAAATATGTTCAGGTTTATGTCTCACTTCATATTTGAGCAACTTAGGACATTTTCTAATGTCTTGTTCTTATGTTAGTCTTTGTTTTTCACACTTTGCAAAAGGACTAATGCAGCTCTTGGCAACAGCAGATGCTGTAAGTTACTTGAAGGTAGAGGATATTCAGTGGAATATAGCAAGGGCTTTAATTCAAAACAGTGAACTTTATAGCAAACCTTTTCTCTACAAGAATGTATAGTGTTTAGAGCACCCATTTTAATAAAAAGGAAACAAAAAAAAGTATTAAAACAAGCTACAGCCTCACACATCTTACTGCACTGCTTCCTTTTAATCACTCTATCAGAAGTTTGAGCAATTTGAATGACATATGTTTGCAGGAATTTCTGCTGAATCTGGGTTATTTTACAGTTAAATGGTCATCATTCCCTCCAAGCAGATAGAAGTTTGATCAATTATATTTCAGTGGCTTACAGCCATATGCTATCTACAGTGACATTTATGATCTATTTTTTGTTATCCCCAAATGGCCTTCAACCTAGCAGTTATCTGCCAACATGTTAAAGTTTTGGTCAGTGAAAATCCTCTAGTGTCTAGGAAAGATTCATGATGTTGTCTTTTGGCCAAAGTCCATTATGGGTAACTACAACTTTATCTACATTCAACGTATGTAATTGAGTGGCTGTGGTATGGCACACTGTCATTTGGCTTAATTTCAATCAACTAAGATAACTCTCTGTATTTTCTTTCCTATAACACTGTGTCATGTTGCTGTAAAAAGTGAAACAGCTGCCACATTCTCCTTCTTGAGGATGCATCCCAGAATGGGCTGTTCCTTCCAAGAGGACAACATAGCCTCCAACTTGGCAGGTAAAATTTTGCAACACCAAATCCTTCCATCTGTGGTTTCATGTTGTCAGTTCATTGCAGGAACTACTAGTCTGGTCTAGATGTCAAAGTATCTGATTTGTTAGTGTAGCTGGCAGGTTAACTGTCTAAGTCCTACCATTTCCTCACAGAATTCGCTGTGGGTAGGAAACCTCATCCAAAAAAGAAGAAAAATAACCATCTTTAAAGATTAGATGCACTGTTGGGAAATTAAGTTCTTAATGCTATATCAGATGTATGATAGGAAGCACTTCATAATTGCTCACATTAAGGGTAAGGGGCCAACCCAAAGGCATATAGACAGGAGGAAAAAAGGCAATACAATCACTCAGCTATTACTGTGAGAAACAGCCCTTCATATTCCCAGAGATCTAATATGCATCAGAAACAAGTTACACTGCTATAAAAAGGTAGAAGATATTTTTTCATTCCTTGTGGTTGTGGGAATGGGAGGCATTGTATTTCTTTGCCCATATCCCTCCCAAACTGTGCATTGAGGAAAGAAGGATTTCTGCTTCTCCTTAAGTCATAGAAGTTAGCAAAATATTATATGACAAAAAGTTGCCATTAAACTTTGCTCAAGAGCATTTGAAAATGGCCTGTGAAATCCCTGCTGGAATGGGTGCTACTGTAAGGGAATCAAAATTGAAGGCATGAATTAGCAGCTCCCCAGTAACAGCTGTGTCCCCAAATGGTCCAAATGAGCACCACCCCATTTGCAATGCAGATGCAGGAACAATGCCATGCAGGCATTAATTGCATTATACATGGAGTAGAAAGAAACCACAGCAAATATAGGTTTGTGTTTTCCCTAGGTTTTCTTGAAGGAAACTCCATGGTATCACCTGCATTTCCACCATATTACTGCAAGGTAATCGCTACCAACCTCTGTGTAGACTTTCTGTCATTTGAAAATGTGTCACTGGATGTTTTCAGCAAAATTAAATACTTTGGGCATAGAATGTTCTCTTTTCATGTCTGAGGTCACACTGCACCTTTGGGGTGATATTTGGTGTTTATGTGCTATGGAAGTGATTCAGAAACCTTTACAATAAATATTTTTAATGATCGATAGCTTCACAAGAGCTGTGTTCTGTAGGGGAAGCAGGATTGAAGTGAATGTCATTAGAACTTTTCCTTTGCAGTGTCCTTCTCATCTATCATGTCTTTCCATACTGTAGGCAAAAACCACTGGTCTTACACACCACAATGCTCTCCAGTGAAGTATTTGGCTCATGCACTGGATCCTTCAAATAATTTGGCCAATGGTATGTTAAAGATTCATATTTCTACTACTGCCAGAAAAAAAGATGAGACGTTTATCCTGTTTTGCTTTGGTTTGGTTGCTTGGGTTTTTGGGGTTTGTTTCAGTTTATGTATTTCAGGAGACATCCCTGCACATTTAAAATTTTTAAAATATGACGAATGCTGTGTGTTATCATTATAGCTTTGGTACGACTTATTTCTCCCCTGGGGCAAACCCCACACTATTAATATCACAGAACTTCCTCAGAATAATGTGGCTCAGTCCATAGGTATGGCAGTTGTGATCTGAGAGGATGCTGAAATAATTCTTTTCCTGGGTGTCTGAAATATATAACAGTGAGAACTGACTTATGCCGTTGTCAACCCAAGTACAGCTGACAGAATAAAGCAATGAATAGGTGGATGTGTCCAAATTTAATACTTTGGGGCTGGTAAAGGTGTTTGAAGCTATAGGACTTAAAGTCCATCTTACCAAGGACTGGTTTAGTAGCTTGAGCACAGTTATCAGTACTTCAAAGAAAGTTCCATTTGCTCATGATTAAAATTTGGGTTCTGTACGTCAAGGAGGCGGCACCTGATGAGGGCCTAAACTGTCAGTTTAATCATATTTGGCAACATTCAAGATATCTGCAGAGAAAATTTAAATGGAGTCAGATGTAATATGAAATGAATTCCACGCGCCTTCATGTAAGGCAGAGAAAGATTTGAGATAGCCCTTCATTTTACAGTCTCTCAATCATATTTTCCCTTTTTTTCCCTCCATTACTATTATTCATCATCCTACAACTTCTTTTGCATCTGGTAGTTTGCAGAGTTATGAGAGTCAATGATGTTGTAGCCTTACTGAAGTATTCTAGCATACAACTAAGTAATTATAAAAATAGATTATAACTTTTTTTGCATATTAGCTTAATGCTCTTTATATTTTCTATCATATTTGATAATAGCAAAAAAGCAAACTGCTTAAGATTTTAAGTACTCACTAATGTACTCAGATGATGTTGCTGAGGCCTAAATGTCTGATTCAGCATGAAGTTCTTTAAAAATAATTTTAAAATTACGCCTGTACTCTGAAAATTTCCTGGCAACCCAATGACTTAGTTATGTACATTATTCTAAAAGACTTCATAGGAGCTTCAATGCCCAAGACCAGGCCCAAAAGCACCTTGAAACATCTGAAACACTTCAGCATTTGGATAATTACATACTTTTGGGACCAACCCACATTTCTCTTTGGAAAACGTTTCCCCTGCATGGCTGTAGACAACAGATGGATCATATGATCTCTGCATTTGGAAAGATGGCATAATTCTGGCAGACTGTCAGTTAAGTGAAAGAGGCTGATTTCAGATCCTCATTAAGAAAATATACAACCACATGGAGTGGACTGAATGGCAGAAAGTGATCGCTGGCGCCAGCTTTAATAGGAAATATAGCACACTTGCAACATGAAATCTGCTGAGCTGTGGCTGGATCTAGCTCTATCAGGTTTTACATTCTTTTCCCAAATAAATGTGTTTGAAAGGAGACATTCTTTGTAGTACAAGGGCCTTCTGTTTGCCAGTGGAGGGTTAAAAGGCAAATTCCAAGAGCCACCAGGTCTAGGGTTGGAGCAGGGTGCCAAGGCTTTGTTGAGTCTTCCCTTACACTTGCAAGTTTCTGTTTAATGAAACTTTTCTTTATATTTCTGGTCTCTTGGTATAGTTTTTAGGATGCAGATAGCACTTTACCCAGAAACATCCCTTGAAGAGGGCATGGCCCCTTCCCACTGTAGGGCTCTGGGAAGGTCCAGTGCCTTCTTTGGACACATTTCCACATGGAAGCAGCCCTGCCAAGCCCCCAAGAGCTTGAGTAGCCAACCCAGGGCACTGTATCTATTACACTGTAAAGTGTTATACAGCTTCTCAGCAACACTGGATATCAGCAATAATTTCACTGTAATCACTACTCACAGCTGAAGAGAAAAGGACTGGTGGAGTTGCCCACCTCCGTTTCAGCATCAAACACCAGGCTGAGGCTACGGCTTCAGGTCACAGCTTTTGTTTCAGAAGCGAGATCAGGATCTTTATATGATATCTCATCTTGGCCACACAAAATAATGCACAATCATAAATAATGGGTTGCTTTAACAGTCTTTGCTAAACTATCTTTTAGTGAGATCAGAAACAGTGGCTATCCCACATGAACCTGAAAAGTTCAAGCAGTAATGGTGGTTGCCGTGGTACATCTATTTCTGTATCCCTTTTTCTATAACTACGACTCTTCCCTCAGATAACTGTAAGTTTCAAAAGTTGGAATCATTAAAAAGGTTAAAGACTGCATACCAAGTAAACAATGCTAGAAATAAAAAGAAATATCAACTTCTGAATCAACTTCTTCTCTCAATGCATGTGTCTATATTTAAGTGCCTCCCTTCACAGATTTCCTCTTTGCTGTGTAGAAAATCATAAAATGTACTACTTGTCCCTGATCCCCTGTAAGGTCTGGGGAAAGAGAAGACGGGACTGGAACTCATAGGGACAATTATTATCTTTCTTCTGCTTTCAGAGCTAAGAAGAGACAGTTAAACCAATAGGGCACTCCGTATCTCTCATTTTGAAATTATGGCAGAGGTATGACAAAAATATAAACAGGCCTAGAATCTCAGTGATTATCTGTTTGAAATGAACTAATGTGTGACAATAGTGAAGTCTGTCCTTCTGCAGTGCAACAACCCTGTCTGGGAACCATTCAAAGTCCCCCAACATGGGAGGATGTGGTCTGTTTCACTGTTGTGGCACTGAAGCTTTAGAGAGCAGCAAAAACCACTCTAAGTGAATATAATGCACACAACAATTTGAACGTGTTACAGTCTTTATAAGTATATGTTAATGTGGAACACTGTACTACAAAAGTAAAGAAAACAGAATTACTCCCCTATTTTGACTTCTTCGAAGAAATAGGAATTTCAGGCACGTAAGGACCATGAACTGGAGTGTAGCTGGTGATCAGCAGAGTGAGTGGTAACCACAAAAGATTCAAAGGCTTAAACTTCAGTGCCAACAAGACAAGAGATAATCACTGAAACTAGGATAGAGAAGGGGAAAAGAACAATTTGGATGAGACACAATTTTTAAAATACTATCTGAACTACACTTATTAGAAAGCTAATATTCTAGGCAGTTACAAGTGAATATTTCTATTCTGTCAGTTCTTTTATTCTGGGTATATTGCTGTGACAGATGTTAATCTCATTATCTGAAACAAGCTTTGTTTTTTTTTGAGCAGAGAAGAAGAGCAAATAATCTGAATGGATTATATTTATCAAGTTTTTAGAAAAGGCACCCATTTACTACAAAAAGGGCATAATCAGCACACCTATCCATCTTTGTCACTATTCCCTTGTATTACTAGGAAAAGCTTGGATGTCATTGTTGCAGTTAGTAGCATTTAAGCCTAGTAAAACAACAAATTCCTGTGAGATCAGGGACTCAGCTTGCACAGAAGTCCTATTTTAACCTTCAGCATTTTAGCTATTTTTTAATTTCAAAAAAAAAAAAAAGATAAAAGCCCACCAAAAACCAGAAGTCCAAGTTAATTGAAAGGTCCAATACGGTCATATAGAAATTCTCTTTGAGAAGAATCACCAATCTGAAGAAGAAATCAAAGCCACTTTTCCATTACTTTTGCTTAGTACCTCCATGACTTCAAAAAGTAATTTATTTTAAAGTTTGTAAAAAAAAAAAAGAAAATGAAATCTTGGACTAAGACTTCACTTATCAAGTTTCATCCTAGAGGGATTTTTTATAGCTGAGTTATAAACCCTCCACACTTGAGTGTTTATAATGGAAACGCTGACAAATGCTATAATAAACACCAATCATGGGGCCATAGTAGCTGATCAGAGAGTGGATGCAGAAGTCTGCAGTGCTATCATAATATTTTGTTCTGTTTCCAGCACTAGTTTGCTTAAACCTCCTTTCAGGTTCAGCAGCTGTAAAACAAGATCAATCTAACTAGAGATTGCAAAATCATTTGATTATTTATACTTCTCTTAGAAAGCTACAAAATGTCTCTCAAATATGATTTCATTTAGTCTTATTTTTTTGGTTTACATGTCTGAATACTAATTGCAACATGATAGCTTCAAGGGAACTCAAATTTCTACCAAAAGTCAGTCTTCAGTGGCCAAAGAGAACATAAACAAACCAGCCTCAGACCAGGGTTTAAAATGGGCTATGATCAAACAGCTCTAAGGCTTTAAGAAGCCCCTTATTATCTTTTCCCAGAAGTAATTGACACTGTCAGTTTTTGTTCTTAGTGCAGTGATAATGGCACTATGCTTTGGAGAGATGAGGAGCTGGACTCAGCCTTGGTGGCAGCAGGGATTCTGAGCAAGGGGAAGGCCTTTCACTGCAGTGGGTGAAATCCAAGCCTTGCTGAAGTGAGCAGCACTTCTGTGCTCTGTTAGGGTTGGGGTTTCACTGTCTTCCCAAGCCTGACAGGCTGTGCTACTGTACTGACTCCACAGATTAGAGTGCAACTATCTTGGACTGAGACGAGGATTAGGGGAGAAAGCACCCCGTAATTCTGTTATTTCAGTGAGATGGGATTGCACTCCAGCAAGAAGCTTGTCTGAAATGTTCCTATTTTTGGTTTATATTCTTACCAGACTAAACTTCCAGGATTTCGACACATCCACAGGGGCTAAGGAATGGGTCAGTACGGCACCTTGCCTTTTTATGGAACTCTTCATAGACGTAAGAACATGCTTTAGATTAAACACTGGTTCCTTGGGAAAAAATTGCATTTAGACTGCTTTTTTTTTTTTAGTAAATCTTCATATGTTTTGGAAAAAATGGAAATAAACATTTTTAAAAATCCCCATTTCACTAGGTTCTCAGGTGCTATAAATCAATGTGCAGCCCAGGGGCAGCTCAAAATACATCTTGGTTTGTTTTTTTTTTTGTTTTTTGGGGGTTTTTTTTAGTTTGTTTTTTTCTGTGCTGTTTACATATTGTGTTCATTGGCTTATACCACAACTGCATTTTAAATTTCTAATGTGTTTAGTATAAGTGGCTTATATAAGAATGTTGCTACTGTATTGCTGCAAAATTTCCAGTGATCCATTAAAAATCACTACTCATAATTCAAGATCCATTTTTATTCTTTCTGCTTTTCCCTAGTCTATAACACAAGTATGAGAAAAACTTGGATCTTGAACAAATTCCAGTGTTTTGTTATTAAACCAAGAAGAGAAAAGCAATAATTTTTGAATTATCTGTTACAGACATGTTTACATTATGAATCTCCTAACTTCAGACTGTATGTGCTGTAGACTTCTAATTTTATCCAATGACATGAGCAAGAATAATTATGAAAAGTTATATAATCATACTGTGAGAGATCATAGAGAAATAGAAGTAAGAAGTGAATATTAAATTGCATATTTCATTCTCCCTAAAGAATTTATCTTCAGCATTTTGCCTGAGACAATGGTAACTAAAATGGGATTGGGTTTTGTGAAAAAATGTTGATTTTGGAACACTGTTCATTTGTAGTTCTTTTTCTCATTTTATTTTTAGGGAACAAAAAAAAGAAAGGAAGAAAAAAAAAAAAAAAAGAAAACAAACCCCAAAACAACACAAAACCATCTGAGGAGGTGAAACCCCCCAGTTCCTAGAAAGGATCCAGCTGTGCTGACTATCCTACTGCCTCTTTGGAAAAAAAAAAATAAAAAGCATTTTGACAAATGGAGAGCAGATGCAAAGTGTGGAGTCAGAGGTCAACAAAAACAAGCAGAAAAAGAAACCAGGGAAACAAGTGAAAAGAGAAAGAATATTAGAGTATTAATACAGGATGTTAGATCTCTCAGGATAATAATAAAGTGAATATATTGAGAAAAAGAAGACGAATCATCACAGAGCTGACAAAACATAAGAGAAGAAATAAGGATCCTAGCTATGCTAGCCTGAATCCAGGGTAAATCTTGATTTTTACTATTATCACGGTAATTTTATACAGTGGAGATAAAAGCTGTTCTATGAAGCCACACAGAACCACTGCCCTGAGTGGGCAGTTTAACGCGAGTGGACCGGGCTCTGGACAGACCGGTTGTTGCCTGTCCTCTTCGAACGCGGGGAAAGAATCCGGGTCTTCCCCAGCAGCGGCGAAGGAAAGTGCCCGCAGCAGAGAGAAGTGCCGAGGGGAGCGGGAAGGGAGGGCAGAGGCACATCAAGATGGGGCGGAGAGGCTTCTGGGGGTGACCCTGCCCTCCACTCCCAGCCCGCTCAGAGCCACCTCCCGCCGCTGCCGCTCCCGGCACCTCTCTCCTCTTCAGGGATGCCTTCCTCCCGCCCCGGCTTTTCAGAACATATTTCATTACTTTGATTCCTTGCAGAGATTAAACGTGGTGTGTGTATGTTGTGCTCGTGTGTGTGTGCGTGCTTTTGTAAGGGGATGGGCCGTGAGAGAAAAAACGTTTTCCTCTGGTGTTCCCAAAACCAAAAACCCACAAACTCATTCATCTTCTCTCTCAGGAGGGCGCAGACGGCTTCCCAGGCGGCCCCGCCGGTGCCGGGAAGGCTGCGGGGCATTGCGGCCAGCCGCACCTTGGCCCGCCGGGCCGGGCCGGGCGCTCCTGATCCTGCTCCCGCCCGGTGCGAGCCACGGCGCTGGCCGCCCACACTCAAGGACAGAGCTGTTCCCGGGAAGAAAATCGTGACAACAAGCGGTTGTATCCAGATGTTCGGCTTCCCTGGCCCCGTGACACACGGCATGGACTTGGCAAACTGGATTTCAAAGAAAACGGAGTTGTTGTTTATTTTTTAAAAAGGCAGAGAGCGCTGGGTTAAAATGCACAGGCCGATGTTTCCCTGGCAAGCAGCTGGGCAGGAGCCGAACCCGCTGGAAATCCGTTCCCCACATTGGAAGGGCTCCACTGTCTCAGCCCAGTCTTTCTCCAAAGCAACGAATTGGAAAGATATTAAAGCAAGCCGGCAGCATAACACAAAACAAAGGGCCTTGTACCTTCATTCCCCCCTTTCCACCCCCCCCCTCCC
>VWZN01008011.1:98637-112406 GCA_013396955.1 Regulus satrapa
AAAATTATAAATATTAACAAATCTGCAACACACTGAGCCTCTCCATCCATCCTCTCCCCTCCTCCCCCCGACCTGAGCGCACGCTTCTCCAAACACTCCTGGTTTTTAATCCCACACCTACGCGGTCCTGGCTGCGGTGTGAGAAGCCGAGGCAGGAGCCACGGCTCTGCTTCCCCAGGAGGGAGGCGCCGAGGCCACGGACTCACTGCCACGGGTGATGCCCGGCTTCAGCCGCATCCCGCCGGGCCCGGGCGCTCCCTAGCTCGCCTCCTGTCTGCTGCATCCGTCCAGGAGCTCAGTCATGAAGGAGATGTACACTATGGCCAGACGCAGTGTCTCTATCCGAGAGAGCCTCTTCTCGTAGGCAAAGGTGGGCACCTTCTTCCTGAGCTGATCAAAAGCCTCGTTGAGGTTGAACATCCTCTTCCTTTCCCGTATGTTGGCAGCCTGGCGCTGAGCATAGGTGATGACTCGTTTTCTCCTAGGTCTGTCCAGGAGGGAAACGCTGTGCATAGTTTCCTCTTCCTCTTCTTCATCTTCGGGACCTCCATTTCCTAAAGCAGCCAAGGGCAAACCCCGGGCCATCCCTTCCCGAAGCGACAGGATTCTGTCCCCGAAGGGAGGCCCAGCGGTCACCTCGCAGAGCCCCAGGCTCGCCCCAGCCTCGGGGGCTCCCTGGCGGTTGCCCAGAGAGAGGTCGGCCACGAAATCCAGCACCGAGGTGCCCAGCAGCCCCTCCGGGCAGGACGCTTGCGGGGCTCTGCCGTGCAGCTCATCCAGCAGCCCGGGACGCTTGTGGGCTGGGAAAAGGCTGGCTGACATCTTACTTCAGAGAGGGCTTACTTTGGTCCCCCATTCCCAGCCCCAGCGACTTTAATATTTATAAGCCCCCGAATAACAGGATTAGCAGGACTAGAAAGAGTGGCTGTAAAATTTCTCGCCGTGATGCTGATGAGAGGAGACAAGCAATCCCCTCGGGGACGCGTGGACGCTCCCGAGAGAGGAGTCCCCAGAGAGTCAATCCTGTCACAGCGATCAAGGACAGTTCCTTCTTGGCAAAACCCTCCGCTCTTACCTGCTGAGAACTTTTGTCTCTTCTTACACACCCGCAACCAAACGATTTTCAGCCTCCTTAAAACCCCCGGCAGCAGAGCCGAGTCTCCACTGGACTTGTTTTCCTGCTTTCTGTCGGGATCTCTGAACCCTGGGAGCCAGCCTTACAATTGATGTCAGGCAACTGCATGTATGCTTTTAATGATGTCCTGAAGAGGGGACCTGCATGCAGAGGGTCACCGAGGAATGTTTACCCTGTATCCTAGTGCAATGGGAACTGAATGACAGGACCTTCATTAGCCTAAGTAAGCATTGTAGGGGACCCGATATTGCATTCTCAGTAGTAACTGTTGGAATCGTCTCTCCATTTCTCCTAAATCCCCTTCAATCAGAGTTCAAATATCTTTCCAGTAGGAGGCTGCTTCTTAAGGCTCATTTCGGTTCAGGCTATCTCACAGCACTTATTTTGAGACTCCTTCCTCCTGCCCGTGAGAGGAGGATAAGCTGGTCCTACTCAGGGCAGCGGTCGCCCCTCTGGTAGAGCACAGAGGAATCAACTTTGGCGCACGCACTGATAACGCTGTATACATTCCGCAAAACACCGTGAAATGCACATAAACACACCCACTCGCACGGCCGACACCGCTGAATACCTTTCTTTGATCAAGGTTTCCTTGAGGATAGACGCCGGGGATTGTTTTGCTTTTGTCTTGGGAGTTTGGAGGAGGGGCTGCGTCTTCACCCTCCTGCGCCATAGACACTCCCTAAATAAACAGCTCGGCCCTGGCAATCACTGGCAGTGTCAGATATACCGGGATCGAATCCGCTCGATTTTCTTTGGTACACGACTTGTACACACAGCTCTCCCAGCAGTGACTGCCCATCACACCTGAGCTGCCTTCTTAAAACCTAATCTTATCTTGCACTGTTGTCATTCTCGCTTTGGGGCTAATTAGTCTCTAATTTCTAAAGGGATTTCAAAACCCATGAGATCAAAGGAGGTGGATGGGGGCGGCCGAAGGATCCCTCTCCTCTAAAATACTTCCTGTTTGCCGACAGGACCTCAAACATTTCCCACCGCGTACCGGGATCTGCCATCATTGACAACTCAGCGAGAGAACTACGCATCCCCTTTCCTGGGAAAGATGCAGCGGGAAAGTCCCTCTCGGTCCCCTCTTCCCCGGCGGCGGGCGGGGTGCGCGGGATGCGGAAGGTGCGCGGCAGCTCAGGTACGCTGGACAGCTCCGGACAGGGGCGGCAGCGCGGCGTGTACCGGGGGGGGACACGGCCACCAGCCCTCCTCCGGACCGACTGCCAGCCTCTCAGAGGGGGACATGGCCACCAGCCCTCCTCCGGACCGACTGCCAGCCTCTCGGATGGGGACATGGCCACCAGCCCTCCTCCGGACCGACTGCCAGCCCCTCGGAAGGGGGACATCGCCACCAGCCCTCCTCCGGACCGACTGCCAGCCCCTCGGAAGGGGGACATCGCCAGCAACCCTCCTCCGGAGTGACTGCCAGCCTCTCCGCAGCCTGAGGCGCCGCCACCACTGCCTTCAAAAACCTGCTTAAGGCTGGGTAAAGAGAGAAGGACAGAGGGACTGCCTTTGTTTTTACTGGGCCTAAGAGGTTTCTTAGCGAGCAAGGAGAGAGCTGCCCGCTCAGAGACTTGCTTATTAATGTAACTAATATGGTTCAGTAAAACACCTGGTGGATGAGGCAAGGAGGAACTGTAGAACATCTGTTGAGAGAGGTGCTGCCTAGAGAGCATCCAAAAGTAAGTTGGAAAGCTGTAAATATTAAGTGTCATATAAAAAAAACCCAAAAAACCACTTGGTGGAAGAAGGATCATATATATATATATTTATGACTGACCCACGAAGGACCATAATTTATTTAGACTCCTCTTAGTCGAGGTGACAAGTATTTAATTTAAAGACATGGGGGTATAAATTAAGGACAAATGCCAGACAAGATATGTCACTACAGAACTCAAAATTATCATGAAAATATGACTACTTCAGGTAAAGAAATATAATAATGGAAAAACTTAACTCATTACCTTTATGTCAAACGTCACATGAATTTACTGTCCTGTAGGAAACCGGCATTTACTAGAGGATAGACCTGCCCTTCACTGAGGTATCTTCAGAACGAAGCTCTTGATCACCTCTTTAGTTGCAGATTTTTGCAGGACACAAGCTACAATGACAGCTAGAACTGGAAGATATTTATATTGCAAGAACATGAAGGGACAAGATTTTCTAGCTAATAATGCATCACAAAGTAATATGAGATAAACCATAAGATATTAATGCTTCATAAAGGAAACAATAAAGACAGAACTATGATAAGACTGGGAGGCCCTAGCAGAAAAAAGACGTGTTATCAGGGTGAATCCTCTCATAAAGCTGGGGTGTTTTTTGTTTTTTGTTTGTTTGTATCCTTTCATATTCTTCATTATTTTTTGCTAAAATATTGATTTTTCTCTAATATTAAATATTTTAGATTATATAAAATAAACTCAATGAACTGCAGTACCACTAATAAGTGGGACTTTTTAAATTTGGTGATTTTTGTCACTTTGGGGAAAGTATGGAGCTGAGGCAATGTAAAATGAATATCCAATGCTGCAAGACACAGATTTTCAGTGCCTAGATAAAGCAAGAATGTCAGAGAAGCAGAATGAACTCTCATAAGAGGCTGCTTTGTTACTTCAGAATTCTCTCAGACCAGATTAGGTTATCCAAAGTGTGTTCTAAATTTGTTTTAAATATGAATGTGGTTTGCTTTATGACTCCTACCTTCCTTCACCCCTCTCTTATCCTATCTTTTAACTTCCCTTGTTTATCAATTAAAAATGTGCTCACAAGATGCTTAGAGATGCTAAGAACGAATGGCTAAAATTTCAAACACTGTGTAGGTATTTCCAAGATTATTCTTCAGAAATATCTATAAAATTATTCTTGATGCTCATGTAAGGTGTGTGTTTAAAACATAAACCATAACAACTTTTCTGATCTCTTAGCCCTATTAGGAAAGTATATATATCCTTTTCTGCCCAGCCCTTTTATCACCTCATATGCTGTGTGCCTCTGCTGATAATTGTCCACAGCACCACACAGGAAAATACAGCCACTCTGATAACTTGGAATTATTAATTGAGATGCTATAGATTTTAACTGTGACCTGTACTTTTCTGGAAAATTGACTGGAAGTCAGCAGTTACCCTGAGATACAGAAATATGCAGGTACTCTCCATCAGATATGACTCATTAAAAAAGGACCTGAAGGTACTGTCTGATTTGGCAACCATAAAAATTTAGATATGCACCTGAAAAAAAAAAATCTACACTTTTCTTGTAGAATGGAAAAAACCCCTTCTTTAATGGATCCATTAATAATTTGACAGTTGCTGTCATGTTCAAACTCTGGCCTGAATAACAGAAATAGATGGAGTCTGTGGGACACTAATGCAATCTCTTTCAAATTATTGACATTACAGCCATCTGATCTTCTTGTTAAACTTAAAATTACAGTAATGCCCATGGATCAGGGCTTTACTACCTCAAAAAATGGGGCAGTTCCAGTCCTGTTGGACTCACAGTTTGCATTTCCTGACAGTCCAGAGAGGATCAATACAGAATATATGAGTGGAGATGGGGCCAGCTCATGTAGGAATACAGAGAATTTAGACAATATTTCAGAGGTGAAGAGAGAGAACACCACTGATGAATTAATAGAAAAATGAAATATTTAAGCAAAGCTAATTGACTGGTTATTTTGATGCAAGAAGTATGCTGTAGTATTCAAAGAAAACCATAGCAACTGTGACTGAATGTGATATCTCTGGAAGAGTCAAGGAGTCCTCAAACGTCTCAGTGCATCAGGAGGTTAAATAGGCAGTAAACAGTGGACTGTGCTAGAGTTTATGTTCAAAGATATTATGTCTGAGTGAAGCTGAGGGAGGCCTAAGAAAGTGTATAAAATAAATTAAATGGTCAGTACCTTTTTGAGTGCCTTGCAACAAAACCAGAAAAGAGAAGGCTGGTGAAGACAAGGTCATAGTTAGTACAGACCAGAGGAACCAGTGCTTTTCTGGCTGAAACTGCTGGGAAAGTCTTTGACACACTAGAGACAGGTGAGGTGTATGGAGGTGAGGACAAAGTTACTGACTAAGCCAGATCTCATTGCAGAAAGAGTTGGTCAACTTCATCAGTTAAGGAAAATAATATGAAATAATAGAAATGGGCCCATATTATCTAACTGCTACATCTTATTCAAGAATCAAGTTATCATGAAGACATTCTGATTCCTGCAGAGATAGGAGCACCTGTAGTGAGCATTGTGGTCCACTTCGAGTCTGTCTCTCCTGATGGACTGTGAGGAGATTGGCGATAACCAGCTTCAGCTCTGTAGGATGACCCTTAGCTCTAGAATTATCAATGTATGAATGAAGACTAAAAAAAAACCAAAAAACAAACCAGTAAGATGTATATCCAAAGTACACAGGCAGACACAACTGGGTGTATTTGGTGCAGCGACTAGAGTTTGAGTCTGTAAGAATTCTCTGCAGATTTTTTTTCTAAATAGTTTACCTTTATAGACAATTTAAAAATTAACTTTATTCCTTAGGCTGATGATATATATGTGCAAAATCTCTGTTCACAAAGCAGGTGAAGCCCAGCTTACTAGTTCAGCAGCAGGACTAGTTCTCTTCTGAAAAACAAAATATATCCAGTAAGCCAAAGCTTTACAGTCTGATCCTATCAGTAATTTCAGGCAGTGATCCTACTTGCATCTGACTGTATTAATGCATTCCTGTGTCCCAGCCTGCCATTAACAGGACTTCAATTTGAATACAAGCACCTACTTACAAAGATCAAGTTTCATAAACTTGGCTCTCTCAGACAAAAATGTGACATTCAGTAACATCATTATTCCCTGACACAGGAAATCATTAGGAAAAATCAATATTTTGGGCAAAACCTTATAAAACTAGGTATGTTCTGCCAGTAAAGTTCAGTTCATTTTTATTTACAGTGGTATTACACACCATTTGAAGAGTTTAAAGAAGCAACTGTTGATATTTCCCCATAAGGGACCAAATGATGAAGAAAAAGTTTGAAACTCTAATCTTGGGTAAATCATAGACAAATGAAATGAACAGCTGTGGTTGGTGTGGGATGGGATTCATCATGCTTGCAAAGTTTTATGAATGATACTTTTTTCCTTAATCATAACCTTAGGGGTGGGAGGGATTGAGAACAGGACATGTATTAAGGTTGGAATGTCCAACTTAACTTTGAATTTCCTGGCTTTTATCAGCAGGCATGAAAAAGTGTAATGTTATTCAAACATAGGTTCTTTAATCTTGATTTTTTTTGTTGTTGTTGAAATGGAATGCAGAAAAACATATAGCCTTTACCTGAAAATCTAGATAATTTCAAAATATATTTTTTTAATATTTAATTTTACTGTTTATTAATTATGTACTGGAGGCATTAATTAATGCTTTTTTTCTCTTTCATTTCTCACAATTTGTAAAATGTAGGAAAATGTCACTCTGAAAGCTATTTTATGTGAATATTTTGCTTATATATCAATAGAATAAATGTATGTTTGATGGAGGACCAAGATTCATCTTTTCACTTTTCTTTTTATTTTTTTTTTTTTTTTCCTGGAATTCACAGATTTTTTAAATAATTCACATGTGTATCTCCTGCAACTAGTAAGGGGACTGAACTGAGAGCCATCTCCAGAAAACAGGGCTTCTTTGCCAAGCCTCTCAACCATCCATTGCCTTGCTGGTTTCCGGCTATGGTACTTTCCTAAGGGTATGTAATTTTTTTCTTCATAGTCCCTCTTAACAGCTTGTGCCTCTGTATAAAATACAATTAATCATCTACAATATACAATAATCTACAATTACAGTATCATGTAGTATATTTCCAACTGAATTTTCCATTTCATTCCCATTCAAAACACTGGAAGCAGCTAATATTATTAATAATATTTACTTAGTTTTGCTTAGTGATTCACCTTTTTTGTTTTTTCTGTGGTAAATAAGTAATGATTCAAAATAAGATTTTAAATCTAGGTTTAAAAAACATTTCTCATGCTTTAGCAGCTGCCATATGAATAAGCTTGGGAGATGTGGATTGAGTAAGTATTGTTTCTCTTTACAAATGGAA
Source organism: Regulus satrapa (assembly GCA_013396955.1). NCBI lineage: Eukaryota > Metazoa > Chordata > Aves > Passeriformes > Regulidae > Regulus > Regulus satrapa. Next base: position 105,884 of record VWZN01008011.1, read on the forward strand.
AAATGGACAGAAAAAATGTCAAAGAAAAATTGAAAAAATATGGCTGATAGAACAATAAAGTAAATTGGAACTGAGAGCTCAAATTTTATTTATCTAGAATCTAAATTTTTGATTTATCTTCTGGGACCTTTTGTGTTATGGAGATTTTAACCTTAAGAAGATCCCATTAAAGTATTCAGCTGTGAGCACTTGGTCCCTCCATGGAGGGCATATGATTTTTTTATTAATTATATGTAATATAATGTTCATCAAGTGATGTGTTAATATACATCTGGAACATCTTTTTATTAACAATATGGAGTAAGCTTTGATTGCTTACTAACCTAAAAGATTTGATTCTGCAAATGAAATTTAAAAAATACATACCAATGTTACTGTTATTTGCCAGATTTTTTAAAAGTGAATTGTAAAATTAAAACTTTCACCCTATGCTCCATCATATTATTCCCATGTGTGTCAGTGGCAGGGCTGAAATCTTTAGGTCCATTGCGCTGCTTACTGCCTTCAAAACTATGCAGCCAAATCTTATCCTCCTTCTGCCATCAGGATCTGGGGGATGGTAACACCCTTTGCCAGATTTCACAGATACGTGCTGGCAGCATCATTCATAAACTCGCTCTGGATGGGCCTGATCTCCCTTGTTGTCCTGTCCATGCCATGTGGTGGCACTCAAGATAATCTGCTCTATGGCCTTTCCCAGAATAAGGTCAGGCTGACAGTCCTGTTCTTCCCTATATCTTCCTTCCAACCCTTCTGGTAGATTGTCCTCACATTTGATGGCCTTCAGTCACTTGGGGACATCTCTGGTTAGCCAGGGCTGCTGGTGAATGATGAAAAGTGGCACAGTGAGCACTTCTGCCAGCTCTCTTGGTACGCTTGGGTGGATCCCAGCCAGCCCCACAGGCCCGTGTGTTTCTGAGTGATGTAGCAGGTTGCTGACCATCTCCCCTTGGATTATGAGGTCTTCATTCTGCTCTCTATCCCTGTCCCCCAGCTGAGGCCTGGGTACCTGAAGAACAACTGGCCTTACTATTATAGACTGAGAAAAAGAGGCTGGTTACCCTACTTTCCATGTGGAGCATGGTTTGGACTTACCTTCCTGGGCTGCAGTCTTCTCACCTCTTGAGATTCATCAGACCTTTCCTTTAACTCCCCCTTCTCACTGCTCTATTTGCCCTCTTTTTTTCTCTCTCTCTCTAATCACAGGGCCCATTTTCACTTGCTGTTTGGGCAATCCAACCCCAGGCCTAGGTCTGGCACAACACTCAGAGTTGCACTAATTTGCCATTCTCAAGCATGAGCATTAAGAAATCTGGCAACACTAAAGGTGTAAGCACACTAGAGTATTTGAAGACGTATAACTTGTAAGTCTTAAATAAGGTATTTGAAAGTGTACTCCTAGGAAAAATATGCAATTTTCAGTATTTTGAAAGGTGAGGAAATCTGTTAATTTCCCAGTTGCTTTGTTTACACACAGTAATTTTGACTGGGTTACAGAATAAAAGGGATCATCAATGCCAGTGTAATTGAGTTGAACAATTCATGTTATTAGTAATAAAAATATTAACAGCAATAGTAAAGTTATTTAAATGGGCATTAATTATATATGTTCTTTTTATAGGTTTAACATTAGAAGGCAAGGAAGCCCAAAGCCATTTTCTTAAATCATATGTTTTTTAACCCATTTGTTAAATTCATGTGTATGTATGTAGGGAAAGAAATTAACTTTAATGTTTTCGTAATACCTTTCATTCTCAACTCACAGTAAAAACTTTGCCAGCCCACTACGTCTTTAATAATCTGTGCCATAGAAAACACTAATTTGTTTATTTTTCCTTTTAATATTTTTTCATAAATATGAGATTAACTGTTTGGAATGTTCATGAAGATGCATTTTTTAAGAAGAGGTTTCGAAGATGGTGAAAGATGTTGCTCACTACAAACTGAGATGAGAGAATCTAGCATTTTGATATAAAAATCTTGGGCAAGGTAAGAATTTGACTACTTCAAAATCTTGTGAAAGGTTGTCTTTTTCAGCTACATGATTCACTACATTCTGGAGAATTCACATGTAGGTTTTAAAATATTATTTGGACTGCCTTTGTTTATTCTCATTAGAACAAAAAATAATATCTCATTTTCAGAAAACTGCTTAGGCTATTAATCAAAAAAGGAAATTTGCATGAAGTTTTGCTGTAGACACATTGACACATAGATGCGAATGTCTACAATACAATTTTATTTGTTTTGGGTAAAAGCAAAATAACATATTAAACTTTTGAGGTTATTAGAAATACCAAATGAGTCAAGGTACTGGATTTTTTTTTAACAGCTACACTAAAGCTATCTCTCCTCCTCCCTATATGTGGTCATTACATCACTTTTTATTCTTCCTCCTATTTTATATTTTAGGTTCTGACAAAAGTGAAATATTGGTATAATACAGAGGCTGGTTCTTATTAGTGGTAGTTATAAAGTAGTAGTTATAAAGCAATAATCATAATGAATAAGTAATAAGGTTTTTGGAACTAAATAAGGAGCAGTTGAGTATGTTAATGCCTGGCAAAGTGCTACCCTGACCCTGAGGATCAAGGAAGACCAGACATGACTTTTGTGGAGGAGAAGTGTTTCTCCCATTCTTTCCCAAATATGAAGAGGAAAGGGAGACTTTGTTATGCCTTCTGATTTATAACAAACCTGTTGCTTTACATCACATATTAGATTAGAAGATCTTTCAGGCAAGGACTGAATCTTCGTATTTCCTCTGTGGCTAGTAAGAAGGAAAGCTCAGACATTACCAGACACTTCAACATTACCAGAAGATAAGAGAGTAATTAATTTTGATGCATTTCATGACCAAAAAAAAAGTGTATTTTAAAAGGAGGAAGAGCTAAACAGAGTCATAGCCTAGCTGAGAGAAGGGGAAGGAGAAGTTGTGATTTTACAATACATTGATGGCAGTGGTGTGGAGGGAAGGTGGACCCCTTCCTACTGCACCAGTAAGTTGGAGATTTAGTAGGAGGATAGAGCTAGTTCTGGCAAGGCTACCACATACCGATGAAGCCCAAAGATCATGTCATTGAAAATATTTTTAGTTTTTCAAATTCTGAATTTTGTCTATTGAAGGGAAAATATAACACAGGAAGGCTGAACCTAAGAGCCATAGAAACTATTGTAGCGCTACTCATGGACACCATAACCTGAGGGCACAATACCAAATAAAACTATATATAAGTGGTAAATTTTGAAAGCAAATAATAAATAAGAAATATGTCCAATTGTACATAAAAAGCTAGAGAGTAAAGAATGAGAACTCATAGTCCAGGTATTCCACAAACTCATTGATAAAAAGCGGTGTCCTCATGTCTTGTCCCAGTAATCTTTGCCTCTGATTTGCCCAACTTCAGAGAAGTACTGATTAATGAAATCTCACTCCCTGTTGGGAATTTCTTCCAGGCTAACAATGGGGAACAACAGTGTAAATTCATTTGCACAAAGGGCATTGTGAGCTATGGAAAACTCCATCCTTGCATTTAAAGTATCCCCAGACCACAAGTGTAATTATGTAAATGCATAAAGAAAAACCTGCAGATATTTACTGCTACCCACATAAATACAAGGCCCTGGCTATGGCATGTTTTACTAATGCTAGAGTGAGTTCTGGAAAGTAATATTATTCTGCTATACTGTCTTTTCATATTTGCTTTGATTCAAACATGGGTAGAAAGGGTCTAAATTGCAAATACCATACCAGAAAAATGTGTAAGTATATCAATTTGTGGAAGGATAAACTGAAGAGAAGCAGGGTCAATCATTTGCATTGGGTTACCAAAATAAATTAGCTGCACAGCTAAGAACAAACCCACTGGTCTCTGGTCTACTAGCTTAATTCTTTAATTGGTAGGTAATCCTGGCTCACAAAGTCAGGGAAAATCAAATCATTCACTTTTGCTTTCAAAGTTAAATCTCTCTGGGATTATCTCATTTGTGAGACCAGATCCAGAGAAAATAAGTTAAGAATGAAACAATCCATTTTCTTTTTAGTTCCAGAAAGATTGAATAATTGAGTAAATCTGTATTCTTTCTTCTTTTTCAGAAGTGAAAAAGGACATATAACCTCATTTAATTTAGCTCAGGTAGAAAATCAGCATTGTGAATTAAAAACTTGATATACATTAGTACACAGTCAGTCAGACGGAGTGTCCTAGGATGTTGAAGATTAGCCATGGTGGTTTTGGTTTAGTATTTATTGCTGTGAGAGGTTTTTTCCAGGATTTCCTGACTCATTCCTCTAAGCCTGTATTGAAAAGGAGTTTCTTAATGCATTCTGAAGCAGTCACATAATTTGCTCTTTTAAATTTTTTTTTCATTTGTTATTTAATAATACGGTCAATTTCAGAATATTTTAAACCACATGTTTTAACTGCATTGTGTGTTTTTGAAAGAGTTAATATTATTAGATTTATTACTCAAAGACAAACATAGAAAAAATTATTTAAAGAAATTGGGAGAGCAGGGCATTCTAGCTGATAGCCTTTTAATATTCAAAATCATTACCTTACCAAAAATCAAACTAAAAATAATCATTGGATTAAAGCAACTACAAACCTAGGTAGCAATATAAAGTCACTAATAGACATACTTGACCTTGTGGTCTTTTTAGTGACAATGGATTCTGCAACATTTCCCAGTGGCCATATGTATGCATGTTAGAACTCTCACAAAATAATTCTCAAAGGGGTGGAAAAGAAGAAATGTGTGCTACCATTCTGCAGCTACAATCACAGGTGCTGTTTCCTGTCAATGATAAAACTCATTGCTATGTAGCTGGTATTGAAGTTGACAGAAAATTCTTGGAAAAATAAGAGCTTGAAAGGGGAAACAAGTCAAAAGTTTAAAAACAAACTTTCTTTTTTTCCCCAGCTTAGAGAAGCTCTCAAACACTCTCTGAAAACAAGACTAAATAATTGAGCAGGTGCCTTCTGGAATCTGGAATTTTCAGATTTTATCTGCCACTGTTTCCCATTTTACTTTTCATGTTTCCTGAGCAGAATGTTTACAAAAAATCACCAAGAAGAGATAGAAGCCATTTTTTTCCCTCAGCCTATCCTTTCTCATTTCAGCTTCACAACTCAGAAAGTGATGATTGGAATATGTGGAACCAGTGTAGCCTAATGTAGCCTCTTGACTGGTCTAAGACCTCTTGCTAGTTTTTCTTTTGGCTGAATGAGAATTTTTCTGATTAATTGAAATTCAATGACAACATGCAAGAAGTGTAAAGAAAATAAATGTAAAAGCACATTTATAGTAATAAATTTCTTTGGTATTTAGAGACAATGTGCAGATCGATATCTAGTCTGAACTAAAAGTAGACAGGAACATAAAAGTTGATGAAACAAGACTCTGAAGTTAGTTGCAAAGTAAAGTTAAGGAAAAATGCAAGTTTTTTGAAGTAGAAAAGCTGCTGAGAAATGATACAGAAGAAATTGACATAGATTTTGTGGGTCTTGTCTTCATTTTCACAGGCATTGCCTGATCTCACATGTCTGTGTTGACCAATGCAATTTGGTGAAGAGATGGAAACTAAATAATGCAGTGGAAACAGGGTAAGTATTACTGACAGAAATTTAAAGATAGTGGAAATTGATGGCATTCATCCAAGATGCTGGAAGAGCTGGCTGCAGAGATTGCAATGTTACAGTCTCTGAAAAAACACTGTGGTTATCAGGGAAATCCATTGCAACCAAAAATGGCTAACACTAAGTAAATCTTGAAGAAAAATGAAAGGAGGACTTGGGGAATTTTAGGGTAGGGCCTATCAATCCCTGTAAAGACTGTGAAGCATGCCCCTTTGGAATCCATCTTCATACACATGAAAGCTATCAGGAATAACTAGTTCAGACTTGAGCAGCTTGATTACCTGCTGTCCTGAGATGGCACGTTGAGCAGGCAGGAGGAAAACAATGGATACCTGGTCATCAGGATGGCTTTTGGCACTGTCCCTGAAAGGATTCTCCCTGAATTTGAGAAGTATGGACTGAAAGAAAAATTTGTTAAATGCATTGCAAATTGGTTCTAACACCACAGTAAAACTGTAGTGGAATCAATGCTTTGAGTTCCAGTTGGTAGTAAACAAAGTACCGTATAATTTGGCAGCACTGGGACTTGTATTGTTCAGCATTTCCATCAGCTTAGATGGTGACACAGAATATGTCCTCAGGTAAATCTGACGATATTACTAATATGGAAGAATGATTGACATGAAGAGCAGGAAAACTTTAATTCAAAGAACTTTTGAGAACTGGACCAACATAAATTGGTCTCATGAAGATGGAAGGAATAATGAGAATCCCCAATCTGGGTCAGAACAACTTCCCATACTCATACAGGTTGGGAAATAACAAGGCTGTGATGGACTACAGGTGGAATGTAAACCAGTATTGCAAACTGCAAAGAAGGTAGACCATGTACTGGATTATGTCAGGCAGGGCATGGGAGCAACCTAGTAACCTGCAACTACTAG
>VWZN01008014.1:4779-18448 GCA_013396955.1 Regulus satrapa
CTTCCGCCACTTCCGCCACTTCCTTCCGCCACTTCCGCCACTTCCGCCACTTCCGCCACTTCCTTCCGCCACTTCCGCCACTTCCGCCACTTCCTTCCGCCACTTCCTTCCGCCACTTCCTTCCTTCTGCCACTTCCTTCCTTCCGCCACTTCCTTCTGCCACTTCCTTCTGCCACTTCTGCCACTTCCTTCTGCTACTTCTTTCCTTCTTCTTTTTTTCTCTCTCTCTTTTTGAGATATTGTGGTGTTAAAAATAAAGACTGTAAAGTGGTAGGCCCAAACTGATACTTTAGAAAATATAAATCTGGCTAGAAATAGATGCAGGCATGAGGCAGAGGTGTGCTGAGAGGTTACTCAGGGTGGAGAGGCCAAAACCTGGCTCCAAGAGGGAATGATTCCTCTTGTGGTGTTTTGGACCAATATAAACAATCCTTTTTAATTGTGCTGCTCACAGCATCAGTTTACCTTTGACATTACATACTGCTTTATGCCCAGGCCATTCAGATTCCACCCTTGAGGCACAGACAATGGGCTGCAGTCTGTAACAGTGCAAGAGAGTTTTTCCTCATTGTTTGCAACAACATCATTCTGCAAGTAAAGGTGGGATCTAATTCATTTTGACAGTGCATTGCCAAACATGTCAAGCAATATTTACAAAATCTGTCATGAAAATAGGTTTGTTCCTAAACAGGCATTTGCTACATATCAAATTTTATATTCATGAATATACCTATGGTGTTTACTCCTCTGTTGTCACAACAGAACCTCTTATATCAACACTAATAGCTGAGTTTATGTGTAATTTTCTGCACTTCATGGTTCTGAAACACAGGATTTTGAAGTAAAAATGATAGATAATGCATCCCTCTTTTTCCCATGCTGTCCTCTAGAAACATGCTTTCCTCTCTGCCCTTTTAATCCTACACACCCTGAACTACACTGCAGCAGATGTGGTGTCATTGTTTTTGTTAAACACTTTCTGATATGCTTAAGCATGAAAGATGCCATATTAAATCAAGCATCACATCCAAAAATACTGAAAGAAATTAAGAGAAGGATATTCCATCAATCAGCCGAAGATAAAAGGAAAAAAATTAAGATTCCATTTCTTTATTTGCTACATTGCATTTTTCATTGTACATTTTGGACAATTAGTAAAAAATCAGGGTAAAATGTTATAACAATTAAGTCAAAAACAATGGCTAGATATCTAACACTAACTTAGTATATAGTAAAATAAAGTAATATTCAATTTCTTTCTGTTAGTTTTAAGTATGTTAGAGAACCATGCCAGAAAAAGCCAGATCTGAGTAAACTTTGCATATGACAAACTTCGCATATGCTTATGGAGATTGGCACATTTATGATGAATGGCTTTTTCAGAAGCCTGAGCTCACAACATATTGATGCTTAATGCATTGCCTATAAAGTTAGTACAGTGACATTACCCAATTCATCAGGGCATTCCAGGGATAAAAACACATAAGATTGTGATCCACAATTAACAGCATGGATATGAAGTGCTCAAAATGAAAAATACAAGTGAAGCTACATGTATGGAAGCACTGAACTGAGATGGCCACCTTCTTTTATCAATAAATAAAAAGAGGTCTCCAGAGATTAATATACTTTGCTACTGTCTACTGGAAAGAGCAGAAAGTAGACTTTTCTATTGACCATCTCCACTGAGAACTTTGTAACCACACCAGAGATGACCCTGTAGTAAAATGATCTTTACTGATATTGCAGAGCAGAGGAGAAGAAGTGAGTGGCCATGGGAAGAGAAGAGATATGTCCAAGAGAGTTGAAGTCATTATAGCTGGGTGAAATGATGGAAACATGTCTTGGACTATCAATATTTTACCTCATAATTAAATTAAAATGTGGTGGTGCACATACCTAATGATCCCTGGTTTCTCTGTAATCCCTCCCCCCATGTGTGACGTGTTTTTCCTCTCCCCTCCTTGGCCCTGGAATTGGTTGTTCTGTGTCTCCCCGCCCCTCTCCCGAGGTTTGAAATTCCCGGGAAACCCTTTTCCCAGGTTCCTTTTCCTCCCAGATTCCAGCCTGGAATAAACATCTACTTATCCCGGAGGGAAAGCAACCCCCTTTGGTCTTTTATCTTTGGTCGTGAAGGAGTCCCACCCACCATAGCTAGCCGGACAGTTTGGGGGGGACAAGGCAAGTTACTTCATTAAAATAATTAAAATAATTACCTGAGGGTACCTGAGATGACCCTGCCTTTGTATTCCCATGTAAATACAGATGTTGCTTGCTTGTGTGTACCTGGGAGTGGAGCACAGTGGGAAGAAAATAGAAATGTTAAGTGATGTTTATTGGGCAGAGACAGAGGAATCCAGGGAACTGGCTCGAAGATTGGTACCAAGAAAGGAGCATGAGCTGGAGGGCTTTATTCGTTGTTCATATCTGTAGGCAATAGATGTGTTACAGATTTCCAGCAAAATTCTGACTCACGGCATATTTCTTTCTTGTTTTGAGTGCAGTCTTATTACCAATTAGCAAGGTTTTCCATCTAAATTGTGTCTTCAGGATATATAAAGTTTTGCATATGCCTGGATAGCGCCTCAGGCTAATGCTTAGTGTTAATTTGCAATAATTCATTTGATCTATACAACATGAGAAAAATGCCTATGATTTGTATGGCAGTTTTTGTATGGCAGTTAACATATCAGTGTTGAGATGGTCTGTACAGTCTTTTTAAATTCTTTTTTTTTTTTCAGATGTATCAGGCTTTTTTTTATTTTGGGGGAGTGGGGGGATGGTGGCGGTGGGGAGGCTTGTATAAATAGTCTGTTTTTCTCTCCCTCCTTCTTCTTTCTGGGTTTTTTCTATCCCTCCTCATACATGATGCAAAAAGCCTCTAGCATGCAGAGGATCTATAGATGCTTTCTGGCTTTCACAGATGGTGTTTGTGTGCTAACTTTATTGCTGCCACCTTTCTTTCCTACCAAGAATTTCAAAGCATATACTCATCTCACAGGGAAATATGGTAGAAACATCCATTCTCCTGTAATCCCTAGGTGTGTACCAAGACACCTATAATTGCCAGATATTACTGATAAGTTCAGTTCTCCTGTGTGCATATTTGTCTCCTCTCTATTTGACAACCCTTTCCTATCCCAGCATGACTACCACAGCCAGTGCTGCAGTGATATGGCAGAAGACAGCTACTGCAGGAAGAGTCTTCCAAAAAGGAGATTTTACTGTACAGTGTAAAATGCAAAAATTGACTCAGCCAAATTTTTTGAGAAATCATGAAATCTGAGATCTGAAAGTTGTGTTACTGAAACAATTTCATCTCCTTGCTGTCAGAAATGAGACCTGCTTTTAGTGGCAATGGTTTTTGCTATGTCTGTTATGCACAACAGGTATATTTTGGGCCTGCAACACAGCACAAGGTCACAAGATAAATGACCTTGAAATGACCTTGTGCAGCACATCTGCAAAGGCTAGCTCACACAAGAACCGAGCAGAACTGCATGACATTGAAAGCATGTAATAAAATTGAGTTTTATTCATCTGTAGAGGAAGAGAAGTACCTAGTGCTGGTAGTATTCAGCTATCACGGCAACCTATGCTCTTTTGAAAACTTTGCATGTATGCCTTTTCTCTGATGAACTAAAAGAGGCTTGACTCTTCTCAGACTTGCATGGGAAACTAGGCGAACCAGCTCCTCTTTCCTTTATCCTTTCACTTCTTGTAGTATGATGGTGCCAGCCCAAAGCTGAAATAGAGGACAATAAAGAAGTTCGAGCTCACAGGTAGATAATTGCAGGTGCCCAAAAATCAAGCATTGGTCATAGACATATGTAGCCAAGTAAATAATAACCATAAGATTCAGATTGTATAATTGCTATTTACTTCAACTATTTTAAAGACAACATTTGAAATATTTCTCTAAGAAATAAATTAAATGAAAGTGATAAATACGAATGTTATATTGGAGTTATATATTCTGCCCATTTTATTTCAATGTTAAATGTACCTTTCAGATGCTGTACATCAGCAATTTGCAGCTTTCATTATTTGGGCACATTAATATTTGATCCCTCAGGCATATAACTTTGGTTGTTTAGAGTTTATTAATATATCTGTCCTGTGCCCATAAATCTAATCTTCGCGTGGATATGCAGCACCTGTATTTTTATATAAAAAATTATTTTTTGGTTAAACATAAAATATAAATCAAAATCAAACTAATATTATGGAAATGGGAGATATTCTAGGATATAATTCCATCAATGTTGAATGACAGCAGAACAACCACTGAGATAATGCAGAAATTATTAGTGCCACCTAATGGTGGGCAATGCCAACTTTGCAAGCTATAAAGCAGAAAAATAATACAAAAATAATATGCTAATTGGTTTCCAGAAGTGAAACTGTCTTTCAAAGAAAACAGAAAATAAAAATAAAAGTGGTTTCCTTTTTTTTTTTTTTCCCCTTGGCATTCTTGAATGTTTTATCTTCTTCCATGAAATTTGAAAAATATTTATAGGAACAGTGACTTTTAAGTGGATAATGAAGATGGAATGAAAAAACAACTTTTCAAATTATGAATGCTACTAATTAAAGTGAGAAAAATATTCTAAAGAGTCTCACTTTATTCTAAAGAATTTTTCTTCTTCATTCAGAAAGGAAAGTGAACAATATTATTCACATATCTAGCCAAATAGTATGAGAACAAGAGAAGATGAAAAATAATCTATTCATAGTCTTTTTGAGAATAACACTTTTCATTATAAAAACCCACTGAAATATTAATCTTTTTGGTACTTTTCAAAAATGTTCATATTATTACAAGTATGGGGTTTTTTTCTGGGTTTTTTTGGGTTTTTGTTTGTTTTTTTGGTTTTTTTTTAATGGGCTATGACAATTTTTAGACAACTTTTAAAACAAGCCAAATTTATTATGAAATATATGACAGATATGAAAGTAACAAACATTTTACAGGAAACACAATATGGTTACTCTGTGCATTTGGTTACTCTGTGCATTTAATACAGCCAAAGTGTGAATATATTTATTTCTATGCTTAATTTATACAAGGAAATATTGGTTTGAAATTGAGATAAATATGTGAATAGGAGTATGATAGTCAATGGTCTGGCATGGTCAACCAATTTGTTGGACCCTATGATTTTTCCTGCAGGTTTATTAAGCACCATGTCAATTGCTTCTCCCCAGTCTTGCAGGAAAACAAAAGAGCCCAAACTATACACTGTTTCACGGAACCATTCCAATTTGACAGTAAACTATTGGCAAGTGATTTATCAGTAAAGTGATTCAAGTCTTTCTGTGCCCACTTTCTATAGTTTTGTTTGGAACAGACTTCCTTGGCTTAATTATGAGAATATTATGAGGCAGTGTTAAAAGATATGTGTGACATCTGCTACTTCTTTTCTGCCCACAGTTTCTCTCTCACAGAAGGAAATTAGATTATTCTGATACAATTTTGTTTTGAAAAATCCATGTTGACAGTGACTAATTTCCTTGGGTTTTTTTAGATGCTTACAAGTAGTTTGATTATTTGTTCTAGCATTCTTCCAGGAACTGAAGTTTATCCAATTTCCTAAAATTGTTTCACATTTCTTTCAAAGATCACTATTGCATCATTCTTGATCATCACCTATTGTCTTTGACTTTTTAGAGCTACTTCTGTGATCTTTGATATTTCATTAACTTATTCTTTAAGTGTCACAGCATCACAGCTAATTGAAAACATCTTACTTAACAGTAAGTATTTAACCTGTTCTTTCCCACTTAGAGCCTTGGTCTTAAATTTTCTCCATTGTTACTTATTGCTCTAATATTGAAATGCATTTCACCCTCATAAATAAGAGTGATTCAGTAAAGTTATTAAAAACATGTCAGTCATCTCTAGAGTGTTTTTTGTTGTTGCTTTTTGTTTGTTTGTTTGTTTGTTTTAACTGCTATTTAGTTTGGTTTTGTCCTTTTGTTCCATGATGAAAGAATGTTTTTTATCATCATTGTGGCCTTTGGGACTAGAATCCATAGTGTGCCTTCATAATTTTTGATTCTGTGGCATCACATTTATACAATGATTCCCTACCCTAAGGAAGTGACCCAGCTTGACCTTTTCAAATGCTGCCTGAAAAGGTCAGAATTCAGCAAAACTTATACTATCTGTTCTGGTTTAGTTTGGATGTATGCCCTCAATGTTTCTTCCTTAAATCACTCCTAGATTTTTTATTTTTTTAAATTTAAATTTTTTATAAGACAGTTCTTTTTTACTGAAGCCTATTTTCCTGATACCTGATGCCTTTATTTTGCTGTTCTCTCCCTTGCCTTTCATATGTCTCATGAACTATTATTGCATGGCTTTTCTCACTCACTCCTGCCTTTTACCCTTATGTTCTTGACCAATTTTTCCATAGTCATTACAACAAGAAAAGAAGTCTCTCTTTCAGTTGAGCTATTTTCTATCTACATTTGTGACTGTCACAGGTCATTACAAGAACTCTGTGGCCAGTTCACATGTTTTCCCAGAGGGAGTACACAAAACTACAATGCCTTGCTACCCTCAAATCCTGACATCAGTATAATTTTGCCATTTGATTACAAATTGTTTGAATATTTATGATGATAGTCTATTGTTTACCTGTTTCTTTTGACAATGCCTTTTTTAAAGCACTTTTAAAAATTACTTTAAAGAGTCATATAAATATAGCAAAAAGGCAAATATAATTCATAACAGAGACAATATCCCCCAGCTATCAGATGAGGCCAAGCCAGCACTGAGATAACTCAATGCTAAGAGCAAACTTCCGTGCTGAAAGCATTGAAGGTAGACATATTTCCCAAAATTCTGAGTGAAAAACACTTACTAGAAGACTCTTCCCAAGAATTGTTCACTGCAACATTCTAGGTAGGATTTTTCAGTTTTCTGCAGTAAAAGTTGAGTTACTTACCTGGTTATTTGTAAGAAGATTATCTTTTTGTTCTTAAAATCACCTTTTCCAAAGTACAATTTAAAAAAAAAAACTTAAGTAGTTATTGCCAGAAAATGAAAAAGGTCTATCAAAGACTCTTCATATCAGTAAATATAACAAATTAGGTAAAAATCAATAGAATCTCTTCTCTAGTTATGTTTGTGAGATAGATATAGATTTCCATTTAATAAAAATTAATTCCTACCTTTTAGCTGTTCTGCACCTTAATAACTTTCTTGAAAAGGTTTTATTTCTTGCTGTCTGAAGTCAGAGGGAATTTTGCTGCTAACTTTAATAGAGAAAGATTTCATCTGAAGCAGTTCAGTCTAATGATTTCTTAATACAATACTGGAGATTAGTTTGAGCTTTATTATGACAGACATCTGCATTCATATCTCTCTATTTCAAGGATGTTCCATTTATAAAGTGGATACTACTGAAAAGCTGCTGATTATCAAGGGGTTGGAATCTATACTAGAGCAGACCCTTTTCTTTTAAAGTATTTATGACTAGAGTTCCACAGGCTTTGTGGTTTTGTGAGGGGGAATTTTCAGCTGTCCATCTTTCACTGCTGCTGGCAGATGTAATGCAGGGGACTGAAGTTCAGCAATCAGCTAATTGATTAGAGCCTCTGGCTCACTGCTTGCCACAATCTCTGTTTTTGCCTCTCTGATTTTCATGATATCACTAGCTTCTTTATTCTTTCCCTTTTGTACAGATATCTTTTGTTAGAACTAAACAAATATCATAAACTTCAGAATGCAGGTCCTTCACTTCTTTGTTTTCTCTTTTGGCATTTCAATCGAAAAGGAGACCCTTAGGTGCTGTTGAGTAGTAGCATTATTTTGTTAGGGAACTAACAGCCAGCCCAGGGGGACTTTTCAGAAGTCATTGCAATGTCATATGGCTCCCCAGTGACACTGGACTGCATCACTTAGCTCACACACAGCCATCTGATACTAGTGAATCTGAGAAACAGCCATAAACATTGCAGTTATGGTGACCATTATCTTTCTCCTGAGGGATTTCACTCTTCCTTGAGAATCTCCAGAGTGATAGCATGCCAGCACTGCAGTACACCAGATAATGATTTCAGTCACAGAGGTAGACAGGTAGGATGGGAGTGGATGAAAAAAAAAATTTAAAAAAAATCTCAACTTCTTTTTTGTGGCATGGCATTTTATTTGGGTTGATTGAAGCACAATTCTCTGTGTTCATCTGATCCCTGCAAACTAAACAGTCTTTTTTGGTAAATAAAAAAATCAAAAGGCCCCTAGCAAATGGAATACCACTTTGATTCAGGGCAAAACATCTCACCATTTCACCACAGGACTCAACATCTTAATAAAAAAATGTATCATATGTCTTTGTCTTTCCTATGATTTTGGTTCTCTTTAAAAGACAACGTTCCAAAAAAAATTTATTGGTCCCAAAACTGCCAAAGCTTTTGAGTACTACAAGCCAGAGAAAATATCACTGTGCCTTCATATAGGCTTCCTTTCACTTCCTGTGTGGGATGATTTCACACAGGAGACTGGATTTGAACTGACCTGGTGGGGAAGATCATACGTTTTTATCTTGCTGCCAAGTTATTGACCAAAATATTGAATTTTGTTCTGCATGGCATGTGCATTGAGGCAGACTTAGTGAATTTTTTTTTTTAAAAAGATAACTGTCGGGTAAATATTTTTGCTGAAAACCTTGAGCAGTTTGCTTCAAATATTGTGGATTAAAGTATTATCAGGATTTTCTGAGACTACTGCAATGAAGTGTCATTTCATTTTTGAGGAATGACGCATTAATGAATTAATCAGAAAATGTGGTTAAGTAATAGGCATAGCAAACACAACTCTCATCCGCTTTAGTACATACTGCTCTTTCTAAATGCTGAAGTAACTTCTGCTTACATCTGGAGAAGAAATCTCTAAGATCACACAATAAACTGTTATTTTAGCCTTGATACCTTAGCATTAAGACTAAAGGTATGGAATTTTATTTAAGAATATATTTTTTCAGGCAGATGGAAGAATAATTTATTTTTTCATTGCAAAACACAAAAGACTCATGAGCATGAAAATCCATGCATCTATTCCTACAGCCCGAACAAGAAAAAAATCTGACATATTTGTTTTCTTGAACATGATGTCCATGGTGGTGATATAAATACTATTTATAAGCAGAAGGGTTTGCATGACAGTTTGTTCATAGTTAAACACTGCTCACAGAAATAAAGTATAAGAGTCATAAAAAGCCACTTATCCTAGGAGCTTTATTTTAGTAATAATCAAAACACTCTTTTCTGTGATGTACATTGGATTTATGAAAGTATTTTAGGAAAACTAAGGATAATATTGACTTCATGACAAAGAGAGCTATTGTGGTATGAAGGCAAGAAGCAACTCACAAAAGTCTCATAAAGGATGTCTCAGGGGGCTCTTTGGAAGCTTTTCTCTATTTAATGGAAAGCAAATACTAAACCAGCTTCAGGACAGAAGGTCAGCTCTAGTATAAAATACCTGATTCAGTGCAGGCTACAAGTAAATCAGTCTGTTCCCTCAGTTCCAGGAATTCTCCTGAAAAATAAAGGTTTTATTGCTTAAAGGAGCATTGTGTTATTAATTGAACTCCTCAGTGTGTTGAGAATTGTGTAGTACAGCTCTAGCACAGCATCCTCTCAAATCTTTCTCTAAACAGGGCTTTGTTGAGCTTTGCTTTTATTTTCTAAGGAAGAACTTGATTGGGATTGCTGGAAAGACATTCTTCATTTTAACCCTGTGCCACAGAAGAGTCTGCTAATGCAGACTCCTGTGTGATGGAGGTCCAAGGGGAGCTTTGGGAAATCAGTGATGGTTTAGATGCGCAGCAGCTCGTGGCCCACAGAGTGCCTGAACTCCACAGAGCTGTGCTAAGCTGCTGCAGTGCTCAGCATCCTCATAGGAACAGAGTTAAGCAGCAGATTAGCTCCAGCCTTGTGCAGTTACAGAGCACCACAGGACTGGTGCCTGAAGATAAGCTCGGTAGTTGTGTAGCTTCCCTCCTAGCAAATCCGGGAGACGTCACCAATGGGATGATGATAAAGGTGTAATATTCATGAATATCAACAAAAGCCTGATCTTTGTTTTCTTGCCAATTGTCTGACACAGGACAGAGTTGTGAAAAGCTAATCAGAGAACCACTCAGGAAATTGGAATTTCACTCACGGACACTTTTGTGAGGAAACAGAAAAATCTTTTAAGTTTTCCCCAGTGAATACTTCACACCAGTAAATGTTCAACAAATTACTTCTTCACATCCCTTGACTGCCTTTAAGCTTAACCGTGTTAAAACAGTAGAGTGCTAAAATCATTAGTTGGAGATGAAGTAGCATGGTCATGCTTTGAAGAGAGTAAACATGTAATAGCAAAAGTGCTGCTTACCAACATGAAACAAAATAGTTTTAAAAGGTAAGAGATTACTTCCTCCTTTCTTTTCTTTAAATTTAAATTTCCCTAGGGCTAACAAAAAAGGAAGGAGTAGTCTATTTTTCTATAATGTCCACTTCAAGACCTGAAATTACATTTTAGTGAAATCTTCTTTTCTAAAGTAATATTATCTAGAAATTAGATGATTTTGGTACCAAAGTATAATTTTGAAAGAAGTAAAAATTGTTGCTTCTTGTGTTTTGACTGGATGAACACTAACTGTAGTTAAGGGCATTGCTACTGTTGACTGACTATAAAAACTGGCCAAAACAGAGACAGCAGAAGGCAGAAACCTTTTGAAACCTTAGACCAGGAGTGTGCTTTACTTAAATTATAATGAGCATAGAAGGGTAAGTGTCACTACTGTGTGGAACATCTAGCTTTGGTCTGCAAGCTACAGACTTACGTTCTTTTACAGCCTTGTCATAATCTACAGGACCACTGTATACTGGATTTATGAGAACTGTTCCTTAGTACTTTTCTAGTTCTCTAAAGATTAAGGAGAAATTAGTAGTATATCTGAAGCATATAATTTCATAGTCAATCACATCTCTGTACTTACACATCAATGACAAATCTTGGCAGAAATGCAGCATTGTATCTTCCTGTTCAGAAAAGTTAAAAAATCCTTGAGGAAAAAAAATTAAGAAAAAATTTTAGTCTGGGCAGTCAAAATTTGTCACTGTAATTGGTAAATTAAAAAGCCACAAAAATATGACAGAGTTTAAAATAGAAAAAAATACTATTGATTTAGAGATATTTGGAAATGTTGGTGAGTTCTATATATAAATCTTTATATTTTTCTCTATTTCATTGCTTACAGTCAGAAGAATTTTGCTGAACTGTTTTCTGACCAATACATCCAAAAGTTAGGTTGAACAGCAAATTTTAATTTCTATCTGGCCACTGGTGCCTCACAAGAAATAAATGTATGCTGCTGACATATTTTAGAATAATGTTAGCCAGAAGCAAGGATCAAATTTGGTGTATGAACAGTTCCCTGAGTATACCTGCAGGACAGAGCTTGCAATAGAAGCACACTGATAAGACATATGTAGGAGAGGAGATCACACACTTATTCTCTCTGCCTCACAAGCATGCAGATCATTTCTAAGCACAGAAATGTAGTTTTCAGAAGCTCTGAAAAACTACCCTTCATAAGTTCTGCAGGCAAGATTTAGAAAAACAAAGGAATTTGTCAATTTTATAGCCCAGATGACTCCCCAAAACAGGTTCTACACTACCAGGTAGCCTTCTTTCCTTATGAACACTGGCATTTCATTTACCAGACAGTGACAGAACAGCACCTGAAAGGATTATTGTCCAAGATATGAAAAAATGCTCTGAGAGGGAACAGCAGTGGACACTGGATAGTTAAGGATGTTATATAAGAACAAGACAAATTCCAATGCTATAAGTATCTGAAAATTACTAGTTTAATGATTTCTTAAATCAGGCATGATTTCAGGTATTTTTATTTAACAACCCTTGAGGGGTTTTTTTAATTCTTCCTGTAAATTTCTTTGAATCCAGTTCTAGCTTTGTTCTTCATAATATTCTGTGGAAGTGAGTTGCACATTTTAATTGCAATAAGGTTTAAAAAGTTATTCGCTTGTTTTAAATCTGCTGCTTGAAAAATATCATTTGACAACTTCTTGCTCTCTTTGAGAGCTAATGAATGATCATCACTCCTGATT
This sequence comes from Regulus satrapa, assembly GCA_013396955.1. Taxonomy (NCBI): domain Eukaryota; kingdom Metazoa; phylum Chordata; class Aves; order Passeriformes; family Regulidae; genus Regulus; species Regulus satrapa. The sequence continues at coordinate 16,912 of VWZN01008014.1, forward strand.
TTATGAACTCGTACCATATCACAGCTTTTCCAAATTTGAAGTCTTACTCTGTTTAATCTCTCTTAAAACCAGAGATGTTCTACACTGTTGCTCATCCTTGTCACATTCCTTCCTGCTTTCCTTTTTCTGCCTAACACTTTTCAGATGAGACTATTAGAATTCACTGTATTACTAAAAATTATAAATGTCCTAGTGATTTATATGCTGCTTAAATGATGTTTTCTGTTTCATTCTTCCTACCTTCCCTAACAACTTCTAATATGACATTTTTCCTTTCTGGGCTTACAGGGCATTAATCTCTCTTCAAAGAATCATCATAGCGATTTTGTGATTTCTTCTTCTTTTTTCAATCGTAACAAATTTTGCAATCATATTTGTATCTGTGTAGATATAATTACTTTTCCCATTGAGCAGTATTTTGTATTTCATTGACCATTTTACTGTCAGTCAATTACTGAGTGACACTATAATTCCCAGAATTCCTCTGCTTCTCTTCACAGGCAAGCTCCACAGACTTTTTTACAGGGCAGGGAGGATTATTCCTTAATACCCCAATCCTGAAGATACAATACCAACTATGTGTGAGGGGCAAACAGGCTAAGATGTGATGTCCTAAGATTGCATAGAAAACGTTGTCGGTTGTTGGCATGGGCATAGGGACAGATGGCAACAGTAATAAACTGTTCAGATATTTTTTCTGTTTTGTCCCACTTTTTTCTCCCTTTTCCCAGCAAGTTCCAACAGGAAGCACAGTTTGGTTTCATTCCTTCATCCTTAGAACCAAAAACATCTGTTTTTTTCTACTGTGACAAGGAGCCATCAATCTAAAATAGGTACATGTAACTACTAGTTTACCTACATGACTAGAGCAGCCTCTGCTTTTTAAAACTCAGTCACAGTAAATCTTCTGAGAACACAGCCTTGAGCTTTCAAGGAAGAGAGGAGGCAACTCAATATTAGCTTGCTAGTTTACTATACCTCATAAATCAATATTTTCTACTCCCTTCACACCACTCCTTGCAAAACATTTAAGAGGTGTACAAGGTCAGAAATAGAGACCTAGCTGTAATCTACAGTTATAGTGCAGTATGAATCCCTATGGTTGGTGTAAAGAATTAGTGAGAAATAGTTAGAGAATTACCATCCACAACAAGAGCATCCTGAGGGAGAAAAAAATCTGTATTGACAGGCCCAGCAGATGACCTCATAGTTTTCTATGCCAATTTTCTATTTCCATAGCATTTATTACTGGCTTTCAGTCTGTCTCAGAAGCCTACATGGCATCTGAAAGCCTAATCTATTTGAACCATGATCATATGCTGATTAATGCTAAGGGAAATTTCAAAATGTATGTATATACTTCTCTGTGGTGATAATTGTTGTGACAATGCTAATATATACAGCATCTCATAAAAGTTTAACTTTTTCTCTCTGTATACATATATATATACACAAACATATACATATACATAAACATATACATATACATATACACATATACATATATATATATGTATAACAACAAATTTAAACACCC
>VWZN01008014.1:18741-75346 GCA_013396955.1 Regulus satrapa
TTTCCCCCAAACTGTGTCAGTTCAGGAGAGAATTGACCATAATGACATAGTGAAATAGGTTTCTTCACTAATTGTGTGTATATTTTTAATATATTGCAGGAAATTAATCCTGTGAAATTTAATAATGGCAGCACTTCTTCAGTATTTCTAATGGAAAGTCACCATTTTGCAGCTAGCAGTGATACTCTATTTTGTGTGTTATTTATAAATTTCATTTTTACTTTTTTCAGTATTAATTTGTTCCACTAAATATTGTATTAAATATCCAGAAAAAAGTTGTATTCATCTCCATTGACAATACAGGAGGCCTAAAGCAATTGGTAGCCTAATTAGGGCTGCTACTTTTGCCCTCTAGCTAGTTTAAAAAAAAAAATAAGCATATCTTTCTCTACTATGAGTCTGCACGACCTCTGTTGGATTATAATAACACAAAGACCTGATTTTGCATTGAATGTGCTGAGGGATGGATGCTTGACGGGGCCAGTAGAGTGACAAAGAGGACTTCAAAGGTAGATAAACTGCTGCAAGGTGGATTATAATCTTTCTCTCCATATAGGAGATATGTTTTGGGAGGATGCTATGCACTTATGCTCATTACTTTCTGGGCTAGAACCATCCTTACCAACAGCCACTCTAACTCTGCATCACCTCTGTGTGGCCACGCAGAGGTGAGCGAACAGGAACCTCTAGTTAGAAGTCTGGGACACATGGCTGTGCCATGGATGGAAAGGAAGTATGTCAGGGAGGCTAAAGGAGCTCCTCAAAGCACTAATAAAAATACAAAAATTCAATTTTTTTTGAGGTGTTAAAGAGAGCTAACTGGGAATTCACTATTCAAAGGTATAGCTAAGTGATGGAAATTAATTCAAAGAAGCTTTACTATGAAAAAAGAGCTCTATGTGGTTTCAGGCTCACTTCACAAAATATACAAGATTTTGATATCTTTGCTCTAGAAATGTTGCTCTTTAGCTAGCATGAATCAACACAGTCTTCAGCAGAGCCACACTGATTTACATGAGCTGCAGACATGACCCATTGTATTTAATTTTAGGCATCTTATTAAAAGGATATTCACATGTTGCAAGAAGATCTTTAAAAAGCTGAAAAAATTATTAGACTTCTGGAATGATTGATGTATGAGGATTGATTGCAAGTGCTAAATATGCATAGTTTGTCTAAGAAATGACTAAAGGGGGACATGGTAACAATCTATAAATACTTGAAGAGTCTAAATGTCAAGGAGGAAAAGGCANCAACAAATTTAAACACCCCCTCCCTTATCCCGCTTTTGACCCTAATTGTTTGAACAAATACATCTGACTTCCATGTTATTACAGGACTCCTTCTGTATTGGATGGAAAGTTCTTTCAAATACCATTTAGAGCTTAGATGGCATTTGCTTTACTCTACCCTGTGGAATGATAAGTCTGTGGAAATCAAAGTTGTACTAAACGGTTCTGAAAGAAATCAAGCAAAAACACTCNCATTTTCAGGATAGAGAAGAGATGCAGCAGTACAAAATTAGCAAAAGAGAAAAGAAAATAATTTTAAAAGAGCCCCCAAAGGAAGACCTTAGAAAGTGGAAAGGTGTTGTCTTTCCAATAGGAAAAAAAAAAATAGGTAGATACATTTACAAATGCATGTCTGGTTCCAGCTCATTCCAATGCCTTGAAATAGAAATTTTAAGGCCAGTTTTCTGCAAGTGATCAGACCACATCTCTAGTCACATTGAAGTGTGGAGTATGGGTTTTTTTAAAGGTTTAGACAATGGTGTCTCTATAAGGAACCCCCAAATTCTGAAAAAAAAANTTATTTTTATTCTTATCAATTACAAAGTCTGTAATTTTCTTCTTCTATACTTTTTCAAATAAAGAATTTTTAGTCTGAAGAAGATGTTGTCTTAGTTTGAAACCAACTTCCAGCTCACCCAGAAAACATTTGCAAAAAATCAGATTTCTCCAAACTATGTAGTTGTNTGTAACTGCAACTGATTTAAATTTAGAATACCACTTTCAGCCAAGAAGTACCACATCCACTTTGATGAAAATAAGGAGAGACAAAAGATCTGTATTTTCCCTGTTTTTATTGTTTCTGGAGCCAATGGTACGATTTAGGAAACAGCAAAGGAAAATATTGCTTCTGTACATGACTTCTACATTTTTCTGTTCAATACAGAGTATTTTCAGAAATGAGTTGTGTCTTTTGAAGCTATCTGTACATAGTACTGACATGATCATTGCAGTTATAGATTTATGTCTTACTATAAATTTCATTAAGACCTAATTTCAGGATTCCAGGAAGTGAAAAAAATCAAATAACTGCAGTATTCTGACAACAAGAAAGGAAATTCGGATAAGGGGTCCTGAAACTCATAGAAGAAATTATTGTTCATCAAGAAAGAGTGTTATGTCCCCAATTCCAAATATGAGCTTGAAGATGAGAAAACATATTTTGGGATTAGAAAGAGATGAAAAAAGAACTAGACATAGGGAACAACAGCTCTAAATTAAAAACAGGAATTCCTGAGACATTATTTGTCTAAAGCTGTAAATTATGTTTAAAAAAAAAAAAATAAAAAAATATATATATATATAAATTCAGATGTAAAACAGATGTGGCTATCTGATTGTATTTCATTATATCATAGTTTTCACAGATATTAAAACCAAAAGAATTCCCAAGATCACTCTTTTTTACCTCTGGTATAACACAGGTTAGCAAAAATCATTCATCAATTTTTGTCAACTTGAACTAAAAAGTATCTTTTAAAAGATTTTCAGCCAAGATTTAAAGGCTTTAAATGATGGAGAATTTATATCATCTTATTGTAATTCATTGTAGTGCATGGAACTCCTCTACTAAAATAAATGTGTTTTATTTCAATCTTATGAGTTACTGATTTCATTTTTTAGCCACTGGCACTCTCTCTGAATAATTCCTACCATATTGATTTGACAGAAATCCATTTATGACCCCGACAAATAATATTTTCATCTTTGGATGAAGTTTACCCGGAATTTTTCCTGGACATCACATTCCAGAGAGTTGGTAAATCTATATTCAAATAGTTTTCTTACATGCATAATTTATTATCTGATATAGATTCACAATTATTCATTGAGATTACATATATATATACCTAAGAAACCACATGGCATGCAAAAGATTTTGCAGAAGCTTAACACAAACTGAATTGTTCTGCAGGGAAAAACCTCAGCTTACCACCACTCATCATTGCAAATTACATCTGGGTGAACATCAACATCTGCTTCCCGTGCAAACAGAGGCTGTCATCACAGGAGCCATTATATTATTATGAGAAGATGAGATGGTTTAATATTCATTACTGATATACAAGGTGCAAGAAACTGCTTCATGCACGAGCTAATGAGCAATAAATGTAAGAAATTAATTGTACCTGTCTCCACAGGTAACTACAGCTTTGAAACTTTAACTCATTTAATGTGAAGAATTCCAGTAAGATCAAAGACAGCTTCAGAAGTAATAGGTGTGCTTGGTGAAAATATGTTGTAAAAACTCAAAATTACTAGCCCACAAGGAAAAACTAGTGGGTGTGCTCTAGAGTACCAGCAATACCCAGATTACTACTTTTTTCCATTTTGTAATAATTTATGTTACACTTTTTTGAAAAAGAATAACAGTTCAGCAAAAAATACTAACCCAGTGATATGGTTAAAGCCAAAGATCATATCTCATGATATTTCTGTGCACGTTTACTGGATTTTTAGACTTTGGACATGGGAAAGAGTAGTGGCATTACTGTTCTGCCAAGTCTACACTTTTCCTGTGTGTATAAATTCATCAAGAAAGAGGCAGAACAGATAGCAAATGGAGTTTTTTGTTACTTCTTACCCATGGTACTCATTCAAAGAGCTAAACCACCGTGCAAATTAAGAAACAAAATCATAAAAACAATTCCTGAAATTGTCGCTTTGTGGAATTCACTGAATTTTTCCATTCTCCTTTAGATTTGGCTTCACTTCCTCCTATCTAGAGTAGTCTGGTTTTGAACTATAGCCTTAGCTTGGATCAAGCATTGCTTTTCCAACGGAAGTAATCTGTGACTGTGAAAATGTTTTCTCTTACCTACTCAAGTGGAATTATAAGGATTCCAATGTGGTGTAAGAGCAGCAGTCTGCATTTCATTTGCTTGCTTTATAAAGAAGGATTTTTCTGGATAAGATACATAATGGACCTACAAAGAAGATGAAATTTTTAGTGTTCTGGTTCATATTCTTGTGAGCTTCTTAAATTCAGGTCTGAAGGATTAACAAGGGGGTCTGAAAAAATCACATTGCAGTATTAGAGCAATATCTAGTCAAGAACAAACCTAAACCTAAAGATTTTTTTTCCCATCATGTCATAAGTTAACATAAAGACTTTAAGAATATATAAGAAAATATATGTATTTATGCTTAGTCAAATCAGAGCTTCACTTAGTCCAGGACCCTATGTGATGTGGGCTAAGAAAAACCTAGATAAATAAAATAAACATGGGGCAATAAGGAATAAGGGATAGTTCTCACATAAACTCCCACTTTGTGAATTAGGTCATACCGGACTCAGAGGTACGTCCTTTAATAGATTTTAATGGGATTTTATTTTCTCAATGTCTTTTATTATTTTATGAACTCACCAATGCCTCTGGCATTGCTGGTACCATATGGCAGTAGGTTGGACAACCAAATTATGAATACTGCACAAAATTAATTTATTTTGCTTGCTTGAAGTCTGCTACCCCATAATTTAATTTCATGTTGGTTAGTTCCCGTGCTGTAAAAAAACGTGAATAGTTGTTTCCTATTCTCCTTTACAGTCTAAATCATGACACTTCTCTGGACTTTCCAAAACTATGAGAAAGTACCTGAACAGTCTGTCCCAAGACAGGATAACTACTGGTTGAATTCCTCTGAAAGGGAAACATGTACAAATCATGATTAAGTGCTTGTATTTAAACAGCAATTAACTATGCTCACTATTTCTACTACTACCCCTTATTCCAACCACAGACTCAGAACTTCTGAGGGCTTTTATCTTGCAACCTACTTTTTTGAGCAAGCTCTTAAAAGCATCATATATTTAGATCATCTACAATTATTGTGACTCTATAAACAGCAGCTGCATTTTCTTTAATATGCATTTTTTTTCTTTTTTTTTTTTGCTCAGAACGACATAAAATGCATTCTACACATCATGCTAGTGCAAAGCAACCAACTTCAACACCGCTCTCCACTATTATAACAATGCCGTTGATTCATTATTATCATTAACAGTGGCAAATTAAATGACACTTCTAGGAGTTGGTATCAACCTGTATGAAACAAAATACTTTCATTTCTGTTCTGACCTTCACTATGTTTAGCAGCAATCTATCCTCCAAGTCTGAAGGGAAGTATAATAGTCTTATTTCTTCAGGAGTATTTCTCATTCATAGCATATTATAAAATGGTCTCCTATATTTCAACCTAGCACAAAGAAAATGCATAATGTGAGGGTTTGAGAGATTTGGAAACCTTTGCAATTTTGATTTCTATAGTAAATATATAATACAACATTTATAGGGTTATTTTTAAAATGTTAACTCTGTGAGCTATATTATAATGTTAACTTTGCAGAAAGGGATTGCAGCTATATTGGGTAGCAATGAGAATATGTGATGATCTGAAATCAGAGAAAGCTTTAGCATTTATTTTTCTGTCTTTTTAGTAGTTTAAAATGCTAGAATACTAGAAAGGCCCCTAGTCACCGCAATATCATTTAATAATTATGTAAAAACTTCATTCAGACCTAAAAACAGTAGCAAGATTCAAAATTATGCATTCCTAAAGTCAAAGAATCTAAACCACCCATTTGTTCTGCAGCCATTGAGGATGCACTCAACACAGATGCGCATGCACAAATAAATACATACCAATTGTTTGGACAGAAACACACCCTAAAGATACTCAGATGTTCAGTCAAATGTTGGTATAGCAAATTCCAAAGCCAGACACCCTTCATTGAGGAGACTAAGTGCTTCTTTTTACAATAGGCCAAATTTCACCCAGGTTGGTGGTTTCCCCAGTGATCTAAAGCAAGGTGATGACTTGGAGTGAAAATGAGTTAAGTCTTCATCACTGAGAAAGCTAAAAGCTCAAAAGATCAGGCTCTGGCTTATATCATGAACAGATTCCAATACTCAGTGGGGCAAAACCTACAAATGTGCATGGATTTCACTCTGAAGTTGATACAAATTCAACACAGAATATGAACATTGTCCCAGCTTGTACAGTAATCCTAGGGGGAGGAAAGCTGTGAATTTTCTATATGTACAGAATTTAATAACTGAAATTTTGTAAGATGCTGAAGTTTTTGCAATTTTTATTGGAGGGTAATGGGGCTGCAGCATTACTGCCTCTGTATTTTGTGAATGAGAAATTCTGTAAGCATAGGTAATACTTAGGAGGGGTAAAACATCCATGTGCTATGAAGGGCCTTTATTCTCAAAATGGGACAAAATGGGAGCTATTTTTTTGTGTAAACAACCAGACAGAGGCTCTATCCATATCATGAAAGAAAAATGTTTTGATATCCAAAAGCAGGTTTAGGTCAGTCATTCCTGCTTAAAATTGGAAATAGCTAGTTACAAAGATGTAAGCAGAAGATAAAAGAGTCTGCTGATTCTTTCCAAGCCATTTAGCAGATCTAATTAATATTTAATAAAAAACCCAAACCATTCTAACTTTTATGATGCACAACTTGTTAAGTACATGGGCAAATTTCAGAATAAACTGTTTAGAAACAATATTAAGCTATCAAAATTTCAAGTGTCTTGTTTTCAGCTGAACATAAAAATTCTTTTTTTTTTAATTGAAATTGACTTGGCAGCAGTCTGGTCACATATTTCTGTAACATACTTTGATATGCTTTTTTAAATGGATGATTAAAGAACCTAAGGAAGATAGAAAACAGAAGAATACTATGCATTAAAACAGAAATTGATACATAATTGCCTCTATCCTGTGTGCTTATAGGAAAAACAATTGCACACGTGTCCTCTTAAGCACATTCATTACCATATGCTTATTTCACTTGGCTACCATGAGACTGCTTGATGGCATTGAGACCAGGCACATGTTTAAGTGCTTTGCTGAACCAAAGCCTAGAAAAGTGAGCAGAAAAAGACTCAGAACAAATTTTAATTAAAAGACATAACCAATATTTTAAAAATCATTTGGCTTGTCCTTCAAATCTGAGTAGCTAACAGAAGACAAACTTTAATAACAAACCAACTCTTTTATAATTTGGTCCTAATTCTGTTAACCACATACAGACCAAACTTTCAAAATAGAAATGGAAAAGCTCTGTGAATACAAACGAGCTCAAGTTTCTTACTGTGTTTTCTTCTTCCAAGAAACGAACTGATTTGTGTTTATAGTATATTGCATAAATGACTCACTCAGGGAGCATCTGTGCTAAGTACTGAGTGGGACAACATTTTATATCAAGTAAGATGACACATTTTGCTCTTTTTTGTTTGCAAATTTTGAACAGATTTCTTGTCTCCACCCAGGCTGAATATTTTTCTCGGACTTCAGGTCAGCTTTGTCCTGGCTCTCACTGAGGCAAAAGCAAATGAGTGTCTTTCAAGACAAAAGGAAATAAGGTAATGAAATGTGAAGATTCTTATCAAGTTTAGCCTGTGTTTGTGTCAGTGAAAAAACATCAGCTGAAATAATTTGCCTGACTTTCTTCTCTGAAGAAGCTGCTTGTCATGGCCAATAACACAGAAAACAGAAGGGTTCTGCAATCTGCATTCTAATGCATACGTATGGAAATAATCACTAACATTTTCATTCTTTAGATCTGTCATGCTTTTGTTATATATCAGACAGTGGGCACCATGGAACTGTAAAAACAAACTACTCTGTGGAACTTATATTCTTGTATGAAATCCTCATTGTAAGAATAATAAGCTCAGTTGGCTTTCACTGGTGATCAGCAATCTTGGCCAAGAATCTGTTTTTTCCAATAATTCTTAATTAAATAATTCAAATTAGTATTTCCAACATCCCAGTTCTGAAATGGCAAAGAGCAGGCTCAATTTTAAAAGACTTTTTTTACATGGAAAATATTGCTGGAACAGCTGGGACTAACTACATCTTACAGCAAATATCAATTCTTAAAATGCCTTTGTTCATAAATATTTTTTCAAAGTATTTTCCAGTAATAATATGCAAAATTAAAATATGGACTTAGTAGACTTTAGTGCCAAATTCAACAACAAAGTGTGTTGCAAATGTTGGACACTGAAGGCATATTAAGAAAGAAATTAAGAAATATTTATTTTCCCCAAGTTTTCTGGCTACACCTTCCCAAGCTGAGTTTAGTTTAGAATCAATCTGGATATTTGTTGTGCTTGGCTGGTATCTCTTTATTCCAGTATGCTTTTAATGAATGCTAAAGTCAATCTTTTCTCTGTTGAGTAAGAAAAAACTCAAAACTTTTATTTCAAAATTATGTTCTAAGTGTTATGCTAGGCCTTATACTCCCAAATCCAAGAAGAATTTTATACTGCCAAATTTAGATTTCCTACCAAATCTAAGAAGGTAATGTAGCATATCTACTTCACAATGTAACCAATTTTCCTATTAATTCAGTTTGGTAAGTCAAAAAAGGAACTTGAAGTTTTTCTATATTGTCAGGTATAAACTCAGAATACCAAATCAAACAAATGTTTGGGGCACTGCAGAGAGTTCGCTGACAAATTTTCATTACACATGCTGAAATGAGATAAATTAAGCTGTTACCATGACAAAACCCAGGAGGTTTGGACAGTCTGTGGGAGACAACTAGAAATGCAGAAGATGTATGAACAAATAAGTCTTTTAAATACTGGTATAACGCATTGAAGACTGACTATATGACCAGGATTTTAATCATATGTGCATTTCTTGCTTGGGTCCTTCCAGTAATACAGCAGCAGTATTTCACTGTCTATTCATAACTCACATAAAAATCAATTTGACAAATCCAAAATGTTTTCTTTTTTCATGTTCATAAAGAATAATTTATAATGTTAACCACTAGCTAGTGGTTTATAAGCACAGAAACTGTGAAAGTTATTCAAATACATGTCAAGTGTAGTATAAAAGCTCTAGTAAGTTGTCAGTACTTGTTTTCTTTCTCCTTTTTGTTTTCTTAATATGAATAAAATATTTACTAAGGCCATTTACACTGCTTGATTTTCCAGTATTTAAATATGAATCAACATCTCACTTCATATCTTAAATTTGTAAACTACATTTAAAAATGGCATAATACCTTGTATAAACAAGCAGCTACATGTGATTTTAAGAGAGTCATTTCAGGGTAACATGGAGCTTCAATGATAAATTGACACATCTTACACAGGACTCGGAAAAGCAAATCCTGGCTTTCGATTCCATATATTTCTGTGAATAGGATAGTTCTTTGTTTTGTGGTCAACACAGTATATATAGGCACTACCAATATACACTACACACTAGTAGTGTGTAGTACTGGCATGAAAAAGCATGCAAATGGAATAACTAATTTTCAAGTGAGAAACATCTTGAAGTTATGAATTTTTTTGAATGCAAATCATAGAAGCAAGGAATAATGGAATCAATTAGTTTAGAAAATACCTTTTAGATCACTGAGACAACTGTTAAACCATCACTGTCAAACCTATTATTAAACCCCATCCCTGAGTACCACATCTACATGCATTTTAAGTACCTCCAGGAAGGGAGACTCTGCCCTTTCCCTGGACAGCCAATTTCAATGTGTGACAACCCTTCTGGGGAAGAAATATTTACTAGCATTCTATCTATTTTCCTAACCTTCAATTCAATTTTGTAACATAACAAGAAGCATGGCCCGCAGTTCAAGGAAGGTGATTCTGCCTCTCTATTCTGCTCTGATGAGACTCCACCTTGAGTATTGGATCCAGTTCTGAGGTCCCCAATTCAGGAAGGACACTTACTTGTTGGAGCAAATCCAGGGGAGAGTCATCAAGTTTATGACAAGTAAGAAATACTTCTCCTATGAGGAAAGGCTGAGAGAATTTGGATTGTTCAGCCTAGAAAAGAAAAGGCTTCAGGGTGACTTAATTCTGGCTTTCACTGAGGGGCCCAGAACTGACCACAGGATTGGAGGTGTGGCCTCAGCAGTGCCCAGCCCAGGGGGACGGTCACTGCCCTGGTCCTGCTGGCCTTCTTGGCCACCTGGGCACACACTGGATCATGTTCAGCTGCTGTTGACCAGTACCTCCACGTCCTTTACCACCAAGCAGGTTTTCAGCCAATCTGCCCCCAGCCTGTGGCACTGCCTGGGGTTGTTGTGACACAGGGGCAGGACCCAGCACTTGGCCTTGCTGAACCTCTTACAGCTGGCCTTGCCCCATCAATCCAGCCTGTCCAGATTCCACAGCAGAGCCTTCCTACCCTGCAGCAGATTGACACCCCTAGTGTCATCTGAGCTCTTGCTGAGGATATGTTTGATCCAAGTCATCAGTAGAGATATTAAATTGGTATGGACCCAAAACTGAGCCCTGGGGAATCCCACTTGTGACCCAGCTGGATATAACTCCATTCACCACCACTCTCAGGGCTCGGCAATCCAGCCAATCTTTTACCCAACAAATAGTGTGCTTGTCCAAGCCATGAGCAAACAGTTTCTTCAGGAGAATGCCAGGGAAAAGGCATTAAAGGCATGACTAAACTCCAGACAGACAACATCCACTGCCTTTTCCTTGTCTACTAAGTGGGTCAACTTGTTATAAAAGGAGAAAAGTTGTTTAAACAGGACCTGCCTTTTACCAGTCCATGCTGGCTGGGCCTGATTACCTGGTCATCCTGCACATACCATGCGAGGTCACTTGGTGTGATCTGCTCCATGACATTCCTCAGCCCCGAGGTCAGGCTGACAGGCCTGTAGTTCCCTGGATCCACTCCCCAGCCCTACTTGTAAATGGGCATCACATTTAGTAACTTTCAGTTGCCTGGGGGCCTCCCTGGTCCACCAGGACAGCTGACAAATTAAGAAAAGTGTCAAGTGAACAGTTTTTCCAGCTCTCTCAGTACCCTTGGGTAGAGCAAATGTCATCAAACTACAGTATGCAGAGGGGAAAAAAAAAAAAGGGTGGGGGGGTTTGGATTGAAGAGAAAGGAAGATTAGGAGTTCATTAATGCTACCTCGGGAGCAGTGAGTGAGAGACATCAGGGTGCTATGAAGGCCTCCCATGAATGTGCATCAGGATAAGGCCCGGTGAGGAAAATTAGCATTGGTCAGCCCCAGGGCGTTCCTGGGCATGGAGATGGGACATCAGCTTGTGGGTCAGTAGGGCTGTGGCAGAGCAGATTGCCTGGCAGCAAAGCTATCACCATAGGTGTAGGCTGGACTTGGCCATAGCTTCCCCAGAGTATAGTCAGGGGCTCCTCTTTGCCTTCTGTGGGACACAGACAGGTGCTGGCCATCCTGTGTGAGGGGACCTTGCAGGAATGAAGAACCAGGGCTTACAGGTTCTTGTATGTCTATATAACTAGGAAAAAAATAATTTTCTTTTAAATAAGAGAGAAGTGTGTATGGATACCTGTTAGCCTCTTCTGGGAGTTGCCATAGCAGGTTGGAATCTGGTAATTAGCATTTGGGTTCCATGTCCCTCATGTCCCAGGGAAAGGGCTGAGCACTCAGCTGTGCATGTGGGGGCTGTCAAATCCCACCTCCAGCTGCACAGCAGGCACAATTATCATGTCCTGTGCCTAGCTGTACTTAAAGCTCAGGGACTCAGAAACACCTTGTGAACATCTGAGCCTGTTGATCTTTGGATTTAATTACACGTACCTTAACACATCCCAGGCGGGTCCATTCATCTCCTGTCCACTTGGCTTGCCCCTGAAACTTGTGTTTCAATAATAATAAATAATAATAAGTCATTGACACTAATAAATAAATAATAAACCATTGGGACCTTTATAGGATTCCATGCCAAAATTTAACATCCAGAAAGTGCTTTCAAATATTAAGTGTATGGTTTATTATATATTCACAGAAAAATCTGGTAATTAACTTTTTTTTTTTTTTTAAGCAGGATTATGCAGTTTCTGCAAATCATTTTTATGAGAATAAATACTTTTCCTATCAAGAAAACAATGCAGTCAAATCAACAAGAATGAGAAAAGTTTGGGGTCTTTTGAAATTAATGGGGTTTTTTGTTTGTTTGTTTTGTGTTCTATGGGGTTTTTTTGTGGTTTTTTTTGGTTTTTTTTGTTTTTTTGTTTTTTTTTTTGCAGTCTGCATAACTTCAGTTTGGGCTTTGCTGCTGCTGGACTTCACAGGGCTTATAACACAAGCACATCCTTTCCTCATTCTCTCAAACAGAAATAGCTCTGTGAATGGATTACATTTTCCACTACATATCCCCACTTTTTCATGTTTGAAATTGCAGCACACAATGAAAATCATATGATTATATCTTGAAAACAGATAATATGCAACAAAACTTATCCAGGAAGAGGCATATGTCAACAGAATGATATTACAGAGCCTGCAGACCTCTATTAATCTCAGCCTAAGCTGCTCTAATTTTCAAATATCCAAGTATTTTACTATAATTGCAAAGAAAATTATTTAACCCTTTTTCTGAATTTTCTGTTTTAAGATAATGCAAAAAGTATTAAAAAAACCAGTTAAATTCTGTGAAAAATAATATATCAAACTTGCTATCCCAATCAGAAAAAAAAAACCAACCAAAAAAAAAAAAAAAAAACCAAAAAAAAAACCCAAAAAAGTAAAAAAAAACCCAAAAAAAACCAAAAAAAAGAAGTGGGAAAGGATTAGTGGTTTTCACAGGAGAGCTATTTCAATATTTAAATGCTCTGCTCAGAGATGAAAACTAGTCGTAACACTACCCATTAAATTTAACCTGTCAGAATTTTTTCAGTTCTTTTTGTAGTAACTATTTAGCTCAAGAGACCTTGCGACTACCATACTAAATCTGGACCAGCTACAGATTAGAAGGAGGTAGATACTTTTCATTTTCATAGATAGAATTACTAAATTGGAAAACACGTCAAGACAAACACATTATAATTTTTATATTATGTGTGCATATATGTCTCTTTATATGTACACAAATGTTCATATATCTATATATTGTCCCAGGAAATTATACCAGAAGCAAGTCTATTGTCAGTTGAAATTCAAGATGAAATAGTAGTTCTCATTTGGAATTCAGCAGCTAATTTGTGACTCTGTTAGACAATTCGCAAAAATCATAGAAGACATTAAGTCTGATTACATTTCCTAGATTGCACTAATACAGAATATTTCTATATATTGTTTTAGAAAATGCAAACTGATTTCATAGCAGTTGAAAAAAAATCTATTTCTTAATATCTGGAAAATACTTGGCAGCATGATATGATCCATGTTTTCAAGGACAGATCTTAAACTACACTTTCAAAAGGAAGAGACATACATTAGTGGCAGGATGTTCCTGTGAACTAGATACAACAGGCTTCTTGTTTCTTCCTTCTCTTCTAACTCTATATGCTTTTCAAGTACAAAATGGAAATCTTGATTTGAGTAAAGTTTTCTAAAGCATAACTTTCAAGGCAATAGAAAGAATAATAGCACACCTGGCTGATTTTCTATTAACATATTGATGAAACTATAAACCATCAGAAACGCTTCTTCAACAGACTTTTATTTAATGCAAATAGAGTTGTATTCATATCAAACTATTTTTTCATAATCCAAAATCATTGTTAATGAGCTAAAAAGGTAAAATTACACATTTTTGTTTTGTGACTGTTGTTTTACTAATCTAGAAAAAGTTTATGTAATTCCAGGGAGTTCTGATCCTTGTTTGTGAACACCAGACCTTCTGCCTATATATGTGGACATGTTATTCATGAAATTGTCTGAAGATTTGAAATGTTCTCACTGAAGAGGACAAAGGAAAGATAGTTTAGAGAACAGATTTTAACAGAATCAAAACTGCTTTTCAAGTTATCCTCCTTACCTTCTGCCCTTCCTTATTCTCATCCCCATTGTATCATCCAGCATTTATGCGGAGTATGAGTATAGCTAATTTGTATCTTATTTTCATATCACTTCAGGAAAATAATCAGATTTTTTAAAAACCCATACTTTGTTTCTGAGCATTACCATGTTAGGGCACTGTTTATGGTATCACATCAGAAATTCAACTCAGTAGATAACACTCTGCTAAAACAATACAGTAAAGTATCCACCATTTGATCATAGCTATAGTTTTTAAAACTTGCAGTTGCAAATTATCATCTATCCCTGGGTTTGGGTGTAAATGCAGAAGTTAGAGATGGATATTTAAGTATGATTTAGCTTGTGTGTTCCTTTACAGAAATTTACATTTCCCAACTGAACAGGTTTTTACATCTTCAAGAAATTTTTATGCCATTTAGCTCATCTGGATATGTAACTGCCTGATTGCACTTAAAAGGTAAATATTGAATCTTTGCAATACCATGTTACACTGACATAGTACTGGAAAATTCTCTGGTGAATCAGTGAATCTATAACTCTACATAAATTGTGTCCAAAATTACTTGTTCTTATATTACTGCAGGTGTAAAATGGAAGTCTAAAAGAGGTCGTCAAAGCTACTGAGTTTCTATTCTATATACAAATCTCCTTGACTTTGATTTCAAAAGTCTGTATCTTTCCATTTTTATTGACCAAAATAATACCATATATTCAAAACCTCTATTTCATGAGTTGGTTTATTGAAGTTGGGGTTTTTGTCTGGGCATTCAGTTTTTATTTTGTTTTGCTGGGTTTTTTAATATAAAGATTCTCAGCATAGTTAACATTTCTAAATGAGAAATGTAACCTTTACCTGGGAAAATATTTAAATATCAAAGACCTTGCAACTTATTTAAGCAATCAGGTCCACCAATCCAACAGTAATAGAATCAAACAAAATATGTCTGACCACTTGTAAATATCTCTTCATCAGAATAATTTTCAACTGTGTCATCTTATTTGTGCATATAGATGAGGAATTAAACAATTTCAAAATTTGGTTCATAGTGATTGTAGAAGTTTTTTTTTTTTTTTTTTTTTTTTTTACTATTGTGNNTTTTTTTTTTTTTTTACTATTGTGGCTTGCAGACTTTAATTATATCCACAATGGGATATGAGTACTGCTTCTGTAATTTCAGAAAAAATTACAGTAAATAGTCATATGCTCTTAATACTTTCTGCTTCTTTTTTTGATAATTGTTGTTACATGATAAAGTCATTTCACTCCAGGTCAGCCGGCTCAGTATCAAAATTTAGAGTGAGTATAAAAGTCAGAAAGCATTACATGAACTTGTCTCAGAAACAGATGAAGAGATTCAGATCAGGGAGGTCCAAATTCTCCCACCTATCTTATTTCCAATGAAAAGGGTGAAGAGGTACCAACTGCTGTTTCACTCTAATTCCATTGGTATCTCTTCAGTTTCACATTAGAGTGAGTGTTAAAATGAAGACAGAATTATCTTATGTAGGAAATAAATATGACCTGAAGTTCATGGAAGCCCAGTCCTCATTTCTGTCAATGGTCAATACTAGTTTCATCACAGGAACTTGTGGCAGTAATGTAGATGATAATGTGGATACCTGGGTTATCATGCATGGCACATAACTGATTTGAAAGACTTTGTGTGTCCATTGGTCTTTGTTTGTAGAGGAGTAATAACAACTCATATTGCAGATTGGTTTAATGCAACTGGCAATTAACTAGGATGTATGTATGTATGCTTATTTATTTTATAAGCTTTATAAATTCCATAATATAAATTTTTAATTTATTACACTCTATTATTTATTGTGTGTATCCCAATAATCATCAGGAATGTGGAGATTGCATTACAAAGCACAATACAGGACACATTGCTCTATATTGGCAAAGATAGGAATTCCTAGCAGAGCAGTAGAGAAACTAACAAGTTCAGAGGAAGATTTGGCTTTGAATAAAGAAATGCAAATCAAGTTTTTGCAGCCATAATCAGAGTTGCTTTGTTTTATTCTAAGAGATTACATTAACTCTGCGTTCATTTAAAATGCCAAAAATGTAGTCGGTGAGATCATTCCAAACAAATCATGAATATAGGTAGCATTTCAGACTGATGAAGGGGGTTTTTTTGTTAATGACATTTTAATTCTTTAGAAAAGGCACTGAAAGAATCAAAGCAGTAGAACAAAACCAGGAACATAAAATTTCTCTGGGGATTGGATCAGAAAGGTTTTTCTTTCTCAAAGGCAAATACCAGGTTCATTTTAAAGCAAAGATAATAGCTGCACTATCTGTAAAAATATGTTATACATACAAATTAATACATGCAACATCTTTGTGAAATGAAAAAATATTGCAGTCTTTACGGACTGGTAGGCTCACTAAAATATGAAATGGTAATGATTTGCACAGAATTTTAGAGTTAAATCAGTCTGAGAGACTGTTGAAGCATCTGACTTTAATTCTCTTGCTTTGATGAAAAGCACTGCCTTTTCCCTCTCACTGTTTCATTTCTCAAATGGCAAGTACAGGGGGGTGTATATTTGCAGTATGGAGCAGATAACAATGCAATAGGAACTGGAAAACTCTATGAATATCAGCTTGCTCATACCTGAATTGCATTCCCTGAATGTTAAGGCATCACTGCCCTTCCCAGCTCCTTATTGATTCTTGTAAACAAATGGAGCTCTGAAGTGCTTATCAGTTTCCACAATTACTTCAGCATGTGCCACCTTTCGATTTTATCTATTAATTTAGCCTAAATTTTTCTCAGTATTTTCATCTCATAATAAAACTGCACCTCATGTTCAGAGACCATCTCAGTAACTAATGAAAATATATCAGATTACCAACACAAATTTTCTTGGGATATATGATCACCTCCTTTTCATTTCTATAACCTCATCTATACATGGTGCTCATTCCCACCACACTTTGCTTCCATCTTAGTCAGTCATTATGAGAAAAGTGTATCATTTCATTGTCAGAAAGGAATAATGCCCAAAATTAGAGATGTGAAAAATACCTGTCTTGGAAGCATTGCTTGAGAAAGTACAAATTTATCTGATACAAACATAAAATCCTACAACCTCATTTTCTCTGATTCATAATTTCTGCATAAATACTTCATGGTATTTTAAGTGACATAATGCTGTGTTTGACTTGACATTAATATGTATTGAGCATGAGATGCTATTAAGAAATGTGCTGTGAACCTAGATCTATTTCTGTAAAACAAACTGTTCAAACAAAAAAAGGCAGACATGTTAACAACAAGAGGAAGCCTGTATGTTGCTAGCAGTGAGAGCTTCAAAGCATTAAAAAAGAAATAATCACCACTTTGAACTCACATTTTTTTCTTTCAGTGCCTACATGACAGACACCCACATTTATAAGGAGCTTCTCTATCTATGGTAAAGGCAGAGATGGATGATTTTTAAATCCTTTTCAAAATGATGCATTGATCTTTTCCTCTAAATTCTAAAATTGTATCAGACAAAAAAAAATGAATTTAAATAGGTCTGTAGTGTATTCAAGCATCCATGCAGCTATTCAATTAAAAAGGAGTAAAAGCAAACTCTAGCAATATTGAGACATTCCTTATCAGAAGCTACTGACACCTTCTCTCATTTCAATCACTGTAAATAAGATTTTGGAATCAGTGAACTTATATAAATGTAAAAACTACAAAGAGTAAAAGCAAGCAGAAACCAAATTGGAGAGTTCTATTCCCGCACTCTGCAGCAGCATAGCCTCTCTTCATTTTGAAGCAATTTGTATTAAATAACTTAGGTTTTTCCACTCAGACATAAAACTGCACATTTCATTGAGCAGCCCTACCTGAGGCACTAACAACCTGGAGGCCTAGATTCAGACTATGACTTTCTTAACTGTAGAAGACCTATGTGCAAACTCTGTAAATGACCATGCATTATCCCTACCGTATATATGCCCAAACTATTCTGCTAAGGCATGTGCATGGAGAGAGTATCTTTAAAATGTCATATTTTTTGAATTACTTAGCCACCTTGGTTCTTCCATTCTAACCTTACAACATTGCTCTGTAATGGAAAACAGTTAGGACTACTCAGCCGTGGGGTCATTCAGCATCACTGAACCATGAATATCCTGCAACAGGAAGAAACTGTTGTCAGCAGATATCCATCAGAATAGTGCTTAGGCACTGAATGAAAATGGTCCATGCGAATGCTTTATTGATGCTCCTAAAAATTAGGCTGGTTTATCTAAGATGAAGTTATTAATAGGAGCATTGTGGTTTCACACAGTTTTTGATCAAGCTGTTGGAAGCCAAACTATAATATTGTTGTTACATGCCTTTTCACTACTTTTGAATGTTTGTTTTTGGGTTTTTTTTTGTTTTTTTAGTTTTTGGTTGTTTTTGTTTTGTTTTGTTTTTGGGGGGAGGGGTTCCTTAGAAACCCATTCTCATCCTGATGAGACAAAAATCACAGTTAAAAAAAAAAAAAAGTTAGAAATCAAGGTCAGTGTTTAGATTAAAATATGTCCCTTTATGGAAATCTATGGTGGATTATTGCTTCTAGAGAGAATGTGAGAAGAAAAGAATGATATTCCAAAAGGATTGCAGAACAAAAAAAAAAAAAAAAAACAACCAAAAATATCTTTGGTTTTGACCAATGCCCTTAGCAGCTGTTCATTTTCCTGCCTTGTTGTATATTGAAAATGGATACTTTCAAATCTCTAACCTTTGGTGCCTAGTGACCTCATACATGGGACATCCACACAGTATTAGAAATTATGCCCACGAAAATCTCATTAGCCTCTCATGGTGTAGTTTCTGAGTGGTTAAGCTGCAAAAGCATAGGTGTCTTGCGACACTGTAGATGCCCTAGGATATTGTCAAGATGGATATGCTGGCCAGCAGTGGCTGAACATAAGCCAGCAGTGTGCCTGCGTAGCTCTCTGAGCTTGTATCAACAATGGTGTGGCCAGCAGGACCAGGGCAGTGACCGCCCCCCTGTGCTGGGCACTGCTGAGACCACACCTCCAATCCTGTGGTCAGTTCTGGCCCCTCACTGCAAGAAGGTCATTGAGGGGCTGGAGCATGTCCAGAGAACGGCAGCAGAGCTGGGGAAGGCTCTGGGGCACAAGGGTCTGTGAGGAGCAGCTGAGGGAGCTGGGGGTGCTTGGCCTGGAGAAAAGGAGGCTCAGGGGGGACCTCATCACTCTCCACAGCTGCCTGAGAGGAGGGTGCAGCCAGATAGGGGTTGGCCTCTTCTGCCAGGTGAGCAAGGGACAGGACAAGAGGAAATGGCCTCAAGTTGCACCTGGGCAGATAGATGTTAATTTGAATGTAAGGAAACATTTGTTTAGTTTGGATGTTAGGAAAAAATTTATTCATGGAAAGAATTGTCAGGCGTTGGAACAAGCTGTCCAGGGAAGGGTGGTTTTTTCATCTCTGCAGGTGGTTAAAAGTATATGGTTTAGTGTAGACTTAGCAGTGCTGGCTGGACTTGATGGTCTTAGACACAAATAATTCTTTGACTACATAATGTTTAACAGTTTCCCGCTTTGTGAAAAACTGATTTAAAACACCATGCTTTAATCTGAAAAAGGGACATTACCTATTTTTAATTTTATGTCATTCATTATTGGCGTACACAAATTTCTAACTCTTTATGCATTCTTGTTACTTGCTGCATTTGTCTAAAATCCATATATTTGCATATCTATATAGTCTGAATGAACTCTGTCCTTTTGAAGTATTTAGAAATATACAGCTTTCCAGAAAAGGCAAATATTCTGTAATAACACTATGGAGATCTGTCAGTCATTTGCCCCAGAGAGCTTGTGACCTCTTTTCACAGATGTTGGTTCTAAAGGGAATCACTGCTAATAGCATAAATGGAATAAAGATATATAGAAATAAATGCAGTAGATAACTGAGCAGCATCTAGAGGACAGCATCCTATTGAAAAACAAGAGAGTATGAACAAAGGCTCTATTCACCTGCCTACCAGCTATCTAAGGATTTACAAACCAGTGAATAAAGATGCGTTTTAGAGTCTGTCAGCTGACTGTAGAACAAGTGGCACAAGAATGATGCAATAGATTCCTTAAAATAAAGATGTTCTGCCCCCTGGAATGATAAACCACAAATGTGAAGTGCTGAGCATGAAGAGAACCGAAGACCCATTGATGCACTCAAATACTTAATGGCATATTTTATCTGCAACACAAAAATATTAGGTTGGACTCTGCTTGCCTTTGATGAATTAACAGTTTACATACTCTTGCTTGATGAGGGTAGATTTTTGCCAATGAGCATCAACTACAAGGCTGGTGTAAGGAGTCAAATTATTCTTTTTGTGGAAAATTAAGAACTCCACAGAACATGCATATGCCCTTATTTGAAAGGTGTTTACAATGTCATTATTTTGCAGGGTGATGTAGTTTTTGCTGCAGAGGATAATAACACAAATCTGTATTAAAATTTTGTATTCCAGTTTTTTAATTTTTCCTTTTGCATTTTAAGAACATCTATTTCCCTCCTTCTGAATGAGAGACGTGAATTTGGATTATCAGCTTTTTTCTGAATATTGCAAATTTTCGTTTGAGTTTCATTATAAAAGGAATTGAGTTCAGTGCCACAGAGGGCAATGAAGCAAATAGAATAAAAAAGATTTCCGACATTTTATTTTTACCTCAGGGATTTTAGGCTTTATTACTACTCTTCTAAAATATTAAGCATATAAAAATAAAAAAACATATTTGTAATCAATGCAAGTGAGTTTAGTCACTACCGTGGAATGTATTTGAGTACTCAGCCATTGCTCTAAAAATAAACTAAGAACTGTTTGAAATAAAGGCAACCATCCCTTCTGTTGAGAAGCTTCTGATTAATGTACTAGTAGTAATAATTCTTTGAATGATTTAGTGCTTTCCATCACTCATATCACATTAATTCACTGTTGTGAAAGCTCTTCTGAGATAAATAATCATTTCAGCAAATGTTGTCAAAAGATTAAACAAATTAACCACACAAGTTAAATTCCTTTAGAAATTGTGGGGTTTATATCTACCCTTTGTCTTTGAGGACTGCTCTGGATCAGTATTTCCTCTCTTGCTAGCATGGGAAGGCTCACTGACTCTTGGCATCAGTCATAATTTATAAGGACAAGGATATACATAAAGAAAAGTGAGTAGTCATTAAGAAACATTTAATATAATGAGTGCAAAAAACCTATATGGATTTCAGAGTTACAGATTTCAACATTACAGCCAATGATTATCTGCAAACTATAGCAATAATTTAAGTTTCGGTTACATTGCATTGTTTATTCACTTTTAGTGAATACAACTGTCAGCAAAGTAGACTATGAACCTGGTTTATTCATATTACAGGTGTATGTAAAAGTTCAAATGAAAATCAGGAGACCCCACAGGAAAAAAAAGTACTAGATATGCTGCCTGTTCCACAGAAGATGTCTCAACCTTAGTCAGAAAGAAGGTTCACGAGTCAGTGTGACATGCATGGGAAAAGATAAAGGACACTATACAGACAGATATGGATCCTTTGATTCTTGCCTTAGAAATCTCTCTACTCACACTCTTAAGGTGTAGTATTGTTCTCTATAATCCTTACCTTAGGAATCCCTTCATTGAGTTTTGGTTCAGGCCTTATCGATGAGATTAGAAAGTCCACACTGAAAATTAAACATGAACATTTAGGAGAAATCCATAATCTAGTTTTAAGATGGTCTGCTTTCATATAAAAGTACTTACAGCTAATTAGCTATATACTCTATTTAAATGCTGCTGAGGGAGGAAAAAATTAATATCTCATTATGTAAAAGATGGGTAATTATGTTTATTTTCTTTAAGTACATTCACCAGAGCTGAAGAAATTCTCTTAGCATTGGGTCATTTCCCTCACATTTTGATACTGGAGAGAAAAAACGCATAAAAACCTGACCAGTATGACTGTCAAGTATGTAACAAGGACAGAAGGACAACTGAACTTCTACAACTTTCTTTTCAACAAGAGAAGTCTGTACTTCAAGTGTCACACATATTGAGGTTTCAAGTACTGTGCCTTGCAAAATTAAAAGTGAAAACTGCTCTGATGGTCTGTTTCCCACATAAGCTCTGCTTTGCACCACCAACCTTGACTGAAATAAGGACTACTGAGAGGCAGAGTTTCCAGACTCTATACTACCAAGGGCATTGCTGCCCTTTTAGAAACATACTATGAGGTATTGAGGGCCTCTAGAGCCATTCTCATAATCCCAATAAAGAAAGGGAATCACCATGACAACACAGTCAACAATAAGGTACAGATTTTTAGACACGTAACTTGAACATTCTGTGAATCCCAAGAGACATTTGAACTGAAGTTCAGGACTCACAGCATTTTATTTGCATGGAGCAACTTTATTTTCTCCCAGGCAATAGGAAGATGATACTATAAGTGCCTGTTTTCAAATGGTGCCTTCATTGCATTTCTCTTCATCAACAAGACCAACCCTCAGAAATTTCTCACCCAGGAGAGAAGGGTAAAGAACATTGGAAGGAAGACTTTTGCTTGATCATGGAGTATTGGGTCAGAGATTTAACATCAGCAAGTCCATGAGCCCTGACAAGATGCATCCATGGGTGCTGAGAGAGCTGATAGATACCATAAATAGGGCAGTCACAATCATCTTTGGAAGGTTGTGGTGATCAGGAGAGATGTCTGAGGACTGGACGAAAGCAAATATCAATCCAGCCTTCCAAAAGAGCAAGGATATCCTCATAGATAAACTCAGAAGGTGTGGACTGGATAGGCAGACAGTAAGGTGGTTTGAAAACTGGCTGAACAGCAGATCATAACCAGTGGCACAGGGTCTATTTGGAGGCCTGTCACCAGCAGTGGCCCCCATCGTTCAGTCTTTTGGCTTAGTACGTAGTGTTGTTTAACTGAAATTATTTTGCCTTAGGCAGTGGTTTTCATTAGGGCAACTTCTAGTTCAATATAAAACAGGCAAAGCATTTGTCTGAACCACAACAGAAACACAGGTAGACCAGCTGAAGATGACATAAGCATGTGTGACCTAGGGTTCTTTATATCACTCATAGTCTGCTGGGAAGATTTTCATCTCACTCAGCTTTGCTTTTCCATGTTTATAGCTAAGTTACATTTTAGCCTCATTTCATAGTAATAAAATAAAAACCAAACAAACAATCTTGTAAGATATAAAACCATTTGATCCTAAATCTATGTCTGAAGCAGGTCAAATTCATGATCCCTAAAAGCACTCATTTCTCTCTAGTGAGAGAAGCTGACTTCAGAAGGTGAGAAATTTTCATCATATGTAGCAAAAAGAGATTAGCTGATTCTCCCCTCTAACAACAGTTTGGTCCATTTTGTCCTGGTTAACCAATACTTCTAACATATGCATAATGCAATAAATTTAAGTTCACTAGCACAATCCACAGATATGAGCATTTGTTCTATGCTAGGTCATAGAAGATGAGGTCTACTGAAATATTTTGTAAAAGAAAACTATCTTCAGAATTTATCATTGATTGTCAATGGCCTGTGAAGAACACCTAGAGATCTCTTGAGACATTCATAACAGTGCAATAGTAAAACACATGAACACTGATTTGCAATAAAGAAAGAAATGTTCAGATGTCATACAAGAGCTGCAAAATCCCAACTTGGTACCACTGAAATACAATATATCAATTTTGCAGATGATACAGGATAATTAAAACTAAGTGATAAGGCATTTTTAATGCAATTTGGAGACTGGATTTAATGGGATTTAAGAAGTAATTGAGTTGTATCAAATATGAGTTGGTTTGGTACCTTATATATCACAGGCTAGCAAATCATCACACATGAGAGATGTCTTAACAATGCATGGGATTTTAATTAGAGTTCAGCTTTGTGAAAGGACTTTTTTTCAATGTGAATTCAAAACTCTTTTGCACTCTTTTTGTCCTTGGGTGACACAGTGGGGCAAGGCAACTTTCCATTTAGCGTAGACCAGAGCCTTGCACTGCACCTGTCCTAGAATTACTTCAGCACCTCCAAGTGATGTGTTGCAACATAATTAATATTTCTCATGACAGATCTTTTTATTTTTTATTACACTCCTATGTTGCATCAGTTTCTTTTCTCAACACTTTGAGAATAATGAGGATATAATATTTTGTGTCAAACAGGACTTCTATGCTGATCCTTTCTATGCATTGACACTTCTCAGAGAGGTGTGTCTTGAAGAACCAGAACAGATAGCACCACAGGTGAACACCACAGATGTTAAATCCTAAATGGATGTAAGGCTCTGGGTCTTCTTTAGACATTAGCCTCTTCCTATACATTAGTTACTTCATATTACTTGGTTAGCAGTCTCATTCACTCAAAAATTATAGAAATAATTGTACATAGGCAGCAATACACTAGATTCCACTAAACAGGAATTAAAATTTATGTGACTTTTCTCACAACATATTCTAATGTGAGACATCTGAATCATTGAAACTTGCTTATATACTTGGCTAAGCTGAAATTCTAACATGATTTGGAGTAGGTACCAAGATATAATTAAGAGAGCAGTATTGTCTTATTGTCATTGATTTATATTTCTGGATCTCTGACAATTTAAATTTTTTTAATAAAATCTTTATAATGGAGTACTGGAAAAAAATCTTTAGTAAACCCTTTCCCAGGTTTAATGCAAAATATAGAAATACTAAAATAAATAAATAATTCATAGGAAAAATATTTGTCTTTAAGTAAATCCATGGAGAATTCAATGGCTAATAAATATTTTCTAGGAGAAAATAGGAAAAAAAATTAAATGTTTTCCTTTGATGGTGAAAATTCTTAGAGTTGGTTGCAGAACATCCCAGCTGTGCTCTTCAAAACAAATGACTCTGTCCTGAGGTCTGCATGCAGCCCACATGCCACAAGCTGAACTCTGCACTGTTGTACACATGTGTTTATATTTCTTATCAGTTGATGCTGGTAGAAATATTTTATTGTAATTTTCCACATCACTAGAAGATTCCTGGATATGTTTTCTAATATATTGCAGACACTTTTGTAAGGACTAGTTAAAAACAAAAACAAAAAAGAAAGAAAAATATCTAAAAAAAGAAGCCAGATGCATTTGTGATTTAGAAGTTTTCTTCTCAACAGTCTTCTAAGCTTCCAGTGTTGTCCTTTAGCATTTCAATGATATCCTAATTATCATAAAATATTTTGCTTTCCTGCCCTAGAATTAGAAATTAAGATTACCATTTACTTTTTTCTATGCAATCATTTAACTTTTGAATTCTGATCTGATCCAATCTTTATATTCAGTTTATTTTACAAGATAAGGATGCTTTTTCAATTTCCTATTCTCTGTTACTCCCTTTATATAATCTTTTTTTAATCAAAGGGAACTCTTCAACCAAACTGGAAAAAGGTGTGATAGAATGGAAGAGTTGCCACTGATAGGACAGAGAGAAAGAACTCTGACAAGTAATGGACAAAATATTTCTATGCTGTTCTGGGGATTGTCATGCAGCCTTTATGCTTCAGAATGGCAGCGGCATCTCTCCTGAGAATAGTGACACAATGAGAATTAGTGAGAAGTTTAGTTCTACATATCCCCAATAGTGACACAATGAGAATTAGTGAGAAGTTTAGTTCTACATATCCCCTTTATGATAAAATCAGGTTGTTTAATATAAAACTGAGCTCTGCAAAAATATGACAGGCATTTTTACAAAGTTCATATTAATAGGAAGATACATTTTCTGCACAATTACATCAGACAGCATTTTTCATACAATGTTAAACACTGAAATACAAAAATCCAGATGAGACTTATTTTCAGTTTTACATTTTTATCAAGAGCAGAAGAAAAAGTACTGCATGACAGGAAGAAAAAAATCCTATTAAAATACTCTATTATTGTATCATTAAGATAATACAAGAAGTTGTTTCAGAACCATTACAACAATCATGAAAATCTGCCAATACATATAAGAATGTTAGCATTCAGCAACAGAATACGTCCTGAGGCATCTCTTCAAGACTTCCTGTTGGATTGATTATTATCTTCTGCAGAAGCTTAGCAGACATCCAGTTCCAAATCCTATGTTTCACACAAAGCAAAATAATATTATTGTAACTAGCATTATTAATAATGCCTTAACAAAGTACCTGTCACCAGAATTTTCCACAATAAGGATTCAGTTGACCTAAACCGGTGTATTTCAAATGCACCACCCCATCCTGCTACAACAGTGTGTACATTAACCTGATAACATCTCTCTCAAAAATAAAGACTTCAAAGAATTTTTAAAAGTCATATAATAGATCAACTTGTATATTTATATGGAACAAACCTATTCAGCTGGCAACACCAGCAGGTATAAATCTTCAAAAAATGAACTAAATTGGTCCCTGGAGACCTCATTCTCTCTCACATTCTGTTTGCAAATGACCTGTCACCCAAACTGATGAGTCTATTCTCATACCCAGTTCTCTGCATTTGTAAGCATTATAATATCATTTTGCAGTTTCCACATTATAATTTCTTTCAGCAGGATCTCAGCATATTTTGCAGTTGTTAAGTAATTTAGCTTTGCAAAAGTGTATTTTAAAGTGGAAAAGCCCTAAGATTCTTCATTTTTAAAGGTGAAACCTGAGGTGCAAACAAGCTAACAATAGCCTTTTCATGGAAACATGAACATCTGCACCTTTTGAAATGAAAAAAATCTAAGCTCAGCAAAATCTATGGTCAGGGCAATGACGAAGGAATGAAGAGAGACAGCCATCATTAGAAGATATGGTGAATGTTGGGTGGGTGTTTTTAAGGCATACAATTCCCGTGTTACTCTAGAACAATGTTGTTTTAAAATAATTAGTTATGCAGTACATAACAAAATATTCTCAGAGTAAAACCTGAAATATGTGAATAAGGCTGCTCTGTTATTATGGACTTAGACTTGTTAAGAAACAAAGAAAATGCTACTCAGGTACTAACTTGTATTTTCCTGCTTATATCACCAAGATGCTCATTACTAGAGTAATCAAGTGCATGCCTGTTCTTTTCCTCTTTGAGTTAAGCCCTGACAAGTGGATGAAGTTTTGTGTGTCCTGGGTAGCATCATACCTTAGCATTCTCAAGAGAGAAATTCAGACTGGTTGAGTGATTTGTAGAAGGCTAAGTTTTTCATATGAGTCTCCTCACAAACAAAAGTACATATTGTCCCATTGAAGAGCTTATCAAGTGAAATCTTTCTAGTGACTTCTATAGACAAGTAGGAGTTCACCCAAAGTGGTTTTGATGGTGTTTAACTAAGAATGATAACCAACCAAGCAGCAGTGTGGATACACACCAAGAAAGTAGAATAGAACTTCAGGACATAGAGGGGGGCATGGAAAGATGTGTCCTTCCTCTTAAGGAAAGAGACAAAACTATTTTATTGATAATAGAGCAAATGGAGGTGAAGAGCCTAATGAAAAACAGGAACAAGTAATATTTTAAGCAGAGAAGACCTAATACATAATATTCTTATTTTAGAATGAGGAATAGTTAAGTACATCAAGGACTGCAATTAAAAAAGAAAAAAGGGATGATAAAATAAGTTGCTCCCATTTTTTTGAAGTGAATAGTTGTGGTTTTTTCAGAATAATTATGTTAATAATATCATGCTTATGCACTAGTCTTGTAATGAACTGTGGGTGTTTGTGAAAGTGGAACTACTGTAATGATTGCATCTATTATTATCTGGAAATGAAGAATGAGATTAATTTCATTTAGCTTTATAGGAGTTGGGCATCAAGTCTAAGTTTGTTGTCTGGACTCCCTTTGAATTCAGGTTTCAGAGAAACATTTCCCAGTGTAAAGTGTCTAAAGCAGTCAAGAATAATAGCCCTGGGACTTGCCATTGCCATTGATTACAGAAAAAAAAAAAGAAGACTAACTTTCTAGCTACAGAACTGAGGTTACATTATGCTAATTCTACTTAAATAATATTTTCTCATATTAAATCTTGAGATTAAGTCTTTGAAGTCTCTAACCACTCTTACATTTGCTTATAAATGTGTACTACAATGTTTTATAAGACCTCAACTAAGCATTTACCCCAAAGAAAATTTGAGCAGATACCATTTCCTTGCTTTCTTCAAGAATGGTAATTTGTAAATCGTTAATTTTATTTAAGTAGCAATTAGCAAAACATTTTAACTATCCAATATTTCCATAGTTAATCTTTAATTTAAATGGATAAAAGAGATTTTGTCAGTCAAGTGGAGTTTTCCTGGAAAAGAGTAATGGGTATTACCAGCATCTAGAAAAAACATTGTGTTAGCAACTGAGGTACCACATGGCAAAAATGTATGAAATAACTGAATGTCATCTGCATAGCATTTACAGAAAATTGAAATTTGATCAACAAGGTTTCATTTTCAACCATACAGCTAGGTCATAACAGGTCCGGTGGTCCTTAAATCTATGTCAGTTCCAGAATGCGAGGTCACATGGATTCATTGTTCTGTGACAAGATCTTCCTTTAACTGTGTAATACTAGCTGCTGCAGCACCCAGGGTGTCAACAGAAATGTCTGTAGAAACAGAGATAATAAACTGTGCTAAATACACCGCAACTTTGCTGCAATTGAGGTTGCCTTTGGTAAAGATGCTGAAGAGCAAATACGATGCGCTAAATCCATTTGTGGAGCTTTAGAAATAAAAAAAAAAAATGCTAGAATATCCAGCTGTTGGGCTTCCTACTTCCACTGGGGAAAGGTTCATAATTTTGTTATCATCTCTATTTCCCCTCTAATCTACTCTGGTTATGCTACCTTTTGTCAAGATAGTCATAGTCCATGTTCTTCATCACTTCTGACTTTTTTACCTCTGCCATCACCTGGGAGAAGCATTTTGGGTATTTGTATATTTTGTTAATGTGCAGAACTGAAATGGTCCTGACTTTCAGAAATTTCACATAAAGGCTTTCAGAGACTGAAAAGTAGGAGACAGGTTCTTAGCTTCACCTCTGGTCATCCCACCCCCTCTCCTTTTTTTATTCCCTGACTTCTTTTTATGGTGAAGGAAAAGTGCAAGAAAAAGTACACCACCGTTGAGGAACAAGGTCACAGTATCTCATCTTCTTAGGAGATGAGGAGCAGGACCTATCTGTAATGTTTCTCTGATTCTTAGAAATATAGATGTGAATCTAGCAAAACTTACTTATTTGGGTCCGAATAAGGGCTAGCTGTGAGAGCTAGATTTTATATTTTGTCTTAACTGCTGATAGACATGTCACTGTTTAAGAGGCAGTGAGACAATAGAGGAGCTAGCAGCCAACACACTGCTGTAAGAAATAGACGATAACTTCAGGTAAATGAGATTTTTTTGTTGTGACCTGTTTCTAAGGAATGTGTGCCGGTGAGAACATTTTGGCTGTCACAACAGCAGCAAAGACAAGGAGGAGACTGCCTGCTTGGGCTAACACTTGCTCTGAGAAGGAAGTACAATAAAAATAATTACCATTTTGCTTGGATAATATAATCCAACAGCAGTGAAAAAAAAATCCATATTTTTCCCCAGATTCACTCTCTCCCCACGAGAACTGAACAGCTGACCAGTTGCCAATGTGTGCCAGAAGGGTTGCTTGACCCTTTATTGACTGTGCCCATGTCGTGGTTTTGGATGACAGGTATCTGCTAGGGAAGGCAAGTCTCCCTTGAAAATAGAAATTGGAAAAAAACCCCAAACTTCTGTCCCTCTGGATTAGTTCGATTTTGAAATTAATGGGTTTTCAGGCAGAGGTATGGGAATAAGGAATAACTGTTCTTTACTAGTAAGTTTATCAAGGCAAACAAACAACAACAACTGCAGCAGTTAAACAACAAACAGAGCTAGAGTTCTCCCCTCCGGTATAGTTACAGTCACATCTGGCAGGGAGCGTCGGTGGGTCCGGGGCGGGTGCGGTGATCCCACGCAGCTGCAGGGGTGCTCTGGCACGGAGAAAACATGAGACGAATGGCGGCCTGGGCCCAGACCGGGAGTGGTGGAGTTCCCAAAGCTGGGCAAGGTGTACCAAGTGTCCGTGGTGCTGGCTGGAGAGCGGAGAGGTGTCCAAACAGGGCTGTGGTCCAGAGTGTCAGAAGGCAGGGAAACCTCCGGATCAGTGCTGGAGAAACGATGGGATGCAGTGGCCATGGCAGCTCCAAGCAAGGCAGCGATCAGGCTGGTCCCAAGTTCCCAGACAAAAACCCCAAGAGTGAGAGACCAACTCCCAACAACCACAGCACAGGTTTCCTCCGAGAAAACCCCCTCTTCCCTCCCCTACCCTCTGCCAAGTGAGTCACCGTGTCTTCCCCTGTCTTTTGTTTGCCTTGGCCCAGAGTCTTTGTTTTTTTTTTTCTTAAGTACCCACATTAGTGCTCCTAGGAGACCAAAGGTAAAAAATTCTACAGATAAGAAAGAAGGAGAAATCAACCCCCAACAGCCCAGAAAAGAGTTTGGCATGTTCTTGTGCCATTCTACAGCTTTGTTGTCCCTGCTCTTTCAGGGCACTCTGAATGCTTTGACACACAGATGATGTGTGCAGGAAAAAGACATTGTGGAGGCTTTACTGTCTTTTACTGCCCCTTTTGCATCCTATTAGGGCAGATGGTTATTACAGCAGCAGCCACTTCTTCTCCTCAGCTCAGTGTTCAAGGAAAAAATCACCCTGAGCAAGCATAAAGTACAGCAGTGACAAGATTGTGCTTGTGGGAAGGAATCCACCCATCTGCTGGGTGGATCAGGTCTGCATGATGATTTTTTTTACCCAGTTGCTTAGGCTGGTCTCTGTGCTAAGAGATGAGCTCAGGTGCTTTTTTCTACTGGTCTCAGCATGTTCTGCTTTGCAAACACTTCCTTCATTATTTTTTGATTTTCCTCATTTCTGAAATTGTGCTTTTGCAATTTTTCTTGTTCTGTTGCTTTGCATATTTTTACGCCTTTTCCCAAATTTATCCCACAATTTTAGTAGATGCTCATGTACCTTCCTATTACTTCAGGTCACCTCCAAGTACATGATCCGTGAATCTTATAAAACTAAACATTTATGTTTTTTCAAGAAAAAGAAAAATTAAGTTTTCTTCAAACTGCTCCACCAGGTTGCAGATTTCATGAATCTGTATTTTTATTTTAAAGTAAGAGAATTAAATATAATATCAATATAAAATGTGTAGTCCAGGAAGCTTCTGTACTAATGTGTTGGTTTCAGCTAGAACCCAGCCCACAGAAGTAATTGACCAGTCAGAAAAGTGCATGCCTCTGTGCATACACACTTTAAAATTTGGGAACCCGGAAAGGAAGTTCTCTTTCCTTCCGGTGAAGACTGAGGTAACAGCTCCACCACACACCCGAGCTGGGCTAGCCCCTGCTGCGTGGCCGGGGGGGCCTGGCCTGGCCCGGCTGAGTCTTTTTCCTTGCACACCGCGAGCCAGGCCCACATGGCTGAGAGGGCCCGGGGCCCTGGCATGGCCGAGAAGCCCTGAGCCTGCTCCGCACGGGCCGGGAGGGCTCGCACTGGCCGAGCTGAGTTCTGTCCCTCTTTGTATTCCCAAGAAGGCCTAGGACTAAAAATGCTACTTTCTATTGGACATTACTGAGCAANGACTTAAAATGCTACTTTCTATTGGACATTACTGAGCAAGGGGAAGGAATCGACTACCGCAGCCACATGCTAGATTTTCCTCCCCGCTTAGCTCTTATAAAGGATTATAAGCAGAGACTGCAAAGCAGCCCAGTAATATGGGCAAAGACTGGCAGCAGTTTGCAAACTGAAAATAACCTGAGCCCAGCCTAGATGCTGCGTTCTTCGATTACTTTAGCCTAGCCTTCAACTTGGATTTCAATGTTCTACTGTGGTTTAATTTTGTTTTCCTGCGAGAAATTTAACTTTTTAAGATCCAGATTGAGGTCTTCAGACATTAATCTTCTCCCGAGTAGAATAAAACAGAGACTGGCAAAGGACAATGTAGAGGAACAGCATGGAGACATGAAAGAAGAAGTCCTCGTTTTGGTTTGAGAGTGAGGAGAGTCCTTGGACTGAAATTCTCTTGTAAGCCATGATGATGGATGCTAATTAGCCTTTTAAATCATAGAAAATCATGGGGGGTGTGGGGAAAGGGGGGGANTGAAGCAGTTTGTCAATAAAGGTTTTGTTTGTTCTTCTGAAGTTTTGGGCCTGTTTTTCTTTTTCTCCTGGTCCTATCTCACAGCAAGGGAAATTAATGTTAACAAACAAAAAAAACCTCTGCACAAGAAAAGTTTATGCCAGATTACAGACTCAAACCGCTACAACTAATTTGACATATACAAAAATTAAGGGGAGAAGAAGGAACAATGCAGACCCCAAAAAGCAACTTAGCTGTTAACTGTAATAAATTACCATCAATAATTTTTCACTAAACCGTGTTACGGGAAACGCCTTGTGATCTCATCAAGGCTATCCCTTCAAACATCTGGCAAAGCAAACATTAGATTAGCAAAACTAAAAGCTGAGTAACCAGTTTTTTGCAGTGACCAGCTACACAGCTACAAAGCTTCATTCCTACGACCACCTACTTGGAAGTGGACAAAGAACCCCCCAGCAACACCTTGCACAAACACAGAAGAAACAGAAAGATACACGTGTCACAAGACATCGCAGAGTATCAAAAGCAGAGACTCTCAAGTGGTTGTTGCAAGCTGTGGTGGGGCAGGAGACACCCCAGCCGCCCAGCACTGTTTTGTTTTCTGTCGCTTGCTCAATAAATTCCAATATGATTTAATTGGACTTGTGTCCAGTCAATTATTGGGACACACATATAATATTAACCTAAACTTTCATACTCTGTATCATCTGCTTTTCAAAAGATGATACATGGTGAAGGAAAAACGTGGTGAGAGCTTTAGATGCTCTGATTCTTTGGCATGACACTCTAGGGTACAGAGCTGCTATCAAATTAGCAGAGGTAAGGGTGTAAAAAGTAGGAGTCACTTCTTTCCAAAAGTCTCTAAGCAAGGACTTGCTTCTTTTAAGCAATAGAAATGAAGAATAACTTCGTTATGCTGGGTCTTTCTGCTCTTCATCAAGATGCCCCAGAAGAAGAGCCAGGCCCTAAACAGACCAGCTGTTTTAAATAGATAAAAGAGCAAATCCACAGAACACACACATGTCACTGCAGATGTTTTATGACAGTTATGAAAATGTGAAAAACACTGAGTCCCTTAAGATTAGACTGTATTTGGGAAGAATGTTTTAAAAGCTGAGGAACACAAAGCCTATTTCATTTTATAGTTAGGTTGAACACTGTGATATCTTTGTTTTACTTGTTCTATACTTACTAATGAAATCTCTCCAACAAATAAGTCCAAGTGACTTGATTGCTTAATATTTTGCTATATTTGGCTAATGTTGTAATAATTTTAGTCTACCAATTTTTTCCATAGTATCTTGCTGATTGTGTTACTTTCTTAATAGAAAATCAACGCAGTAAGTTCTCAAGAGCTATGTTTTGGGGTTTTTTTTTCCTTAGGGAAGCATATAAAGATTAAAATTACTCTTTGAGAGAAGACTGAAGCTAGATTTTTTTTGTTTTTGTTTTTTTTTTTTAATAGCAATGAAAGAAACAAAGTTGATTTAGAGGCCAGAATAATTCTCATAAGTATAGTACAGTATCTATTTAGTACTGTAATAGTGGTAGATGATGGTAGGCAATAAAAATCCCCATGCATTTTAAAATAGCTGTAAGAACAAAAATTAACTGAAAAGCATTAAACTACAGTCTGTTGCTCTAAAATACTGAAGATTTTTAGAAAACTTTGAGGTTTCTTAATTAATTGAAAAAATGAGTGCTCAAAAAATGAAACATATAATTACATAATAGTCATTTGAGATGTTATTATTCTCTCTTTTTTAGACAAGAGTTTGAAATAGTGTTATTAAAGCAAAATTATCATAATTTTGTACAGTTTTGGGTTTTAGTTCTGAAGCTTCAGTTTAAGGCAAGATAATCAGCTGCATGTAAGTTTTCTTTAAATGTCATATGACTAGGATTCTTCAGAATGCTTTTTAGGGATTATTATTTCTAGGGAATAGCCGTATTTAAATTCCAGGTCAGTTATAATATTTTTTTTTTTTTAATAGCTCTGAAAATATTAAAGGGGTTTTTTTTTTTTATTCAATTAAAAATTATTTCAAGAAAATTAAGTATAAGAAATTATTTGAAAATTTAAACAAATGCATAGTATCTGTAGTGTAAGTGTTCATAAACGTGCATTGATTAAATCTATACATGAGTAAAGTTATGAGTAAAGTTATTGAGGAAATATGAAGGTTGTGTCTTAAAAATGTAAGTGCAAAAACACATTTCTGATCATAAAGTGATATCACTTTTTTAGTGGTGAATGTTAAGAGATTACATAGGGTAATTTTCTAATTCTTTTCTTGTAAAGATGACTAGTTCATGTTTAGATATCATCATATGACCAGACGAATTTTGGACTTTTATTAAAGACAAATGAGTACAGGAAAAAATTCAAGTCTCTTAAGAATTAATACCTTTACAAGGTTTGAGAATTTCAAAAGAGAAACAGATATTATCTAAGTATGTTAGTATATATTTGGCATTACATGTAACCTTATCAACTATCAACAATCATAAATGTTCCCTCTAGATTTTTTGACCAAAACCTTATAATTTATATTTTCATCTTGGAGATATGACTGAAATTCTCTGTCTTTACATAACCACATGATCATTAACAAAGTTAACTGCATCTGAAATAAACAGAATCATGCATATAGGTGGTTTTATGTTGATTTATGTGTCCATATATTTTTCAGTGTGCACTATTTGAATGAAGTGTCATTCTTCAGCTCTTTTCTTCTCAAAAGGGAGCGACTATACTTTACTGCCTCTAACTTTGAAAAACTTTCCAATTTAGAACTGCTTCTGCTAAATGGTTGACTTATTTTCATATCACATATTTGTCATTCCCAATGTATTTTAACACATTTCTGGAAAAAAATATGCAACATATTCCCCAGCTTGAAAACTTTTATTTTAACAGATAAAATGTCAGGGAATTGTTTTAAAAATGCTTACATTTTTTAATGTTTCAGAGAGCATACTCTAAAAAAAAAAAAACCACAAAAAAACAAAAACACAAAAACAAACAAACAAACAAAAAAAACCAACAAAAAACCCCCCAAAACCACAAACCACCATATTTTTATGTGACTAAAAAGTAATTTTTTTTTTTGTTTGTTCAAACACATTATTATTTAGAACTCTCTGCTCAGGGTTTTTTAAAGATTCTATGCTGGTTATTCATGGACAAGTTATACATCTTAAAATTGGCAGATAAATAGGTATGCCCCTGAGTACTCCTTCTAAAATTAATTAGAAAATTAGAATGCAATTAAATCTGAGAAAAACATCATAAATTAGATACTAAATAACTTCTTAGACATATTTGCATTTCTTCTTAAGTAACAGTGCTTTAGAGACATATAATTCTTTAATTCATCATTACAAAGCACTTAATGGTGTAGCTTTGCCATCCTTAAATTTCTCCTATATTTTGCGTAGTGAACTCAATTTGGCTGCTACTCAATAACAAGAAGAATAACAGAACATGTGATTTAATATTTACATGCTGCAAATCAAGATAAATAATGCATTCTATGTACTTTATATATGATGCTGTTATGGTCTGTGTATACCCAAAGCTATTTAAATAAGGCAGAGGTTATTAAGTTTCACAAGTTTTTATGATTTAAATGGAAAGACCATGGCTCACTGAATATCTAATTTTATATGATACCATAATCCAATGAGTGACCCCCAGAACCACTGGTTTTTATAGACCTTGGACATGCTCAGCATCTCTCAGGTTTCCCAACTCTTTGAAGGATTGATCCAGGAGCAAAAACTCATAAAAGACAAGCAAATAATTGTTGACAGTTTCACAGACCCAGTTTCTGAAAGCAATTCAAGGAGCTCACCATACCTCTGAGGTGTTGAAAATCCCTTTGTGTACCATGAAAGCAAAGAATTAGATTGCAAATCTAATAGCAGACCAGCCCATGGAAAACCCAAACCTAACTCCATCTTACCACAAGCTGAAGATACACTTGATAACACTTTCTTCAGCCTTCTGCCAAAATGAAAGGAAATTTAGCAAAGCATTTAACATCCTAATTTAAGACAATCAAAGGCTGAAATTGCAAGGCAGCTCAGTGAATACAGACAGTGAATTCAGGGGAGCAGTATAAAAAGCTACCATTTTTAAGACAGAACTCTTGGCAGTATCTATGCTGGCCAAGACACAGGCTGAAGGGCCATATCTCTTACATCCATAGTCTGGCTTGTTTTTTGATGTTCATACTTTCTGTAAAAACACAATTCATTTCTACTGAGCTATTAATAATTTTGCCTTTCCTTGATCAACCATATAATCAACGTATTAGTCCTGTAATTAATTAATTGCTATAAGTCATAATGTTACACTTCTAAAACCCTGCAAAATTGACAGCTGTCATTAATTTACAGTTAGTTGATTGGTTACACTTAATGTAGAGCCTGAGACAATGACTGCTCTCACAAACTCTCAACTCATATGTTTATGCAAGTTTCAGTAGAGATTACACTGCTAAATGTTGGGATTATGCTTCAAAAAATACAGAAGTAAGCTTCAGCTCTTACTGACTTTAATATTTAAGGATCAAAGTCTGTACTCATAAAAATAAGGGTTTTTTTAATGAATAAGAATCAATTGCCAAAATACAGCAAACCTAGGATACCTTATGAAAAGTAGGTTTATTTATATAATACCTGAGGCATTGATATATGATTTTAATGCATGGAGTAAGATATTAGGTTTAAAAATCTTTTCACTAGTTTTCCACATTCATGATAAAAATTTAGCTCTTTAGTAATGTCCAAAAAGATAAGTTATATCATTACCCTAAATGTCACATTCATTATATGCAGGAAGGAGGGTGCTGTAAAAGGTCAATTCATCTGTAGGCTTTCACCTTTTACTTTATATACCCAATTGTCATAATGTTTAATGACTGCACTTTTTACAATTTGTCAAACAACTTTTGTACCCATCACACATTAAACATGGACTATGTTCAGGATGGGCTTCATACAAAACACTGTTTTCACTGTTAAGATGTGATTAAGAAAGCACAAAATATCTCAGCCTTATCAAAGCAGTCAGTGTTGTGTGCATACTGCTTTTCCAATACTTCTGCAATAACCTGACTGCATCAAACCATATGAAAGAGAGAGGTGTACTTTTAAAGTTCTATTAACACCAATTATACCCTTTAGCAAAATATTTTCTCCTGAGTGAAATTTCTGTTAGCCCAGCAATAAAATAATTGTTTCTGAAGCTCTTTCACTCTGAAAAAATGACTTTCTGAATTCAGTTGACCATGTGAGTTTCTTTCATGGAGATCGTTTAAAATATGCTACTAACCAGTTGACACTTATGGTATATGCATATTCAGCAGTGCTACACAATTCTATTTTGGCTCACCGATTGAATAACTAGAATTTTTATAAATAAAGGATGGGGAAATCAGAGAGTTCTGAAGATAGCACATAGAATGGCATTCGTGAAATCACAAATATAGACATCAGCAGTGCAGATATTTTCATGTTAGCTAGTTGTCAAGACTTCTTCACAGTGAGTGGAGCAAAATTGGCACTTTTAAAGCATGACTCATCTCATCCTAAAATAGATGATTAAAATAGGTCAGATGAATCACTATATATTGCTCTCTATTGACCTTGAAGAGAACTTTGGGTTACTAGCTAGTGTGAACACATATAAACAGTAGAACACATGAAGCTGGGTGAGAGCGAAACAACCCAGGATATCTCTGGAAACAATACTTTCACTACCATATTTATGAGCAGGTATGAAAACAGTAGACTAATACTTCTAAGGGGGGAAAAAAAATCATTGTTTGCATCTTCATGGTAAATAAGCTAAAAGAGAGTATATGTGATTTAAAGAGATGCCCTATATCACTGTGTGAAGCATTTGGATATGAAAGTATTTTCCTGTCTCTAGAATGTGCATATATTCTTTGAAATATTGTCATAGTGTTTTGGTACCTCATAACCATATATATTGAAATCAAATGTCTTTTTAGCTTCAATACCAAGACATAGTACAGTAAATAATTCACTTGAGAAAATGCAACTACAAGATTTGAAATACACTTAAATTAATTTTTTAACTTCTGATTAGGTGATAAATGGCTTTGGAGTAATTTACATATTCTTCCAATGGAATAAAAATGCAAGCTGTATGCATGTACTGAGGTTTTGACTGAGGAAAGGCAAAACTGACCCTTAAAATGTAACTACAAAATTCTTACACAGAATGTTTTAGCCTCTTGAAGCATCTCCTTCCATTAATTTACTCTTGTGCAGTCTCCCACAAGGGCACTTTCTTGAAATCAAAATCCAAAAAATCATTCATCCTGACATATCTGCACAGCTTTATCCCCAAACTATCAGAACAGAAACAGAAAGAGTAAAGGCAGCATTATATATCTGTGCTATGCCTTTTTTCATCTTATCTATGTATGACCTTCAGGTGGACTTGAAGCCTGCATTCAATATAGATTGAGCTTTTTCTGTCTTTACTTCACCCTCAATTTACTTGTCATGATGTACTACATTGTTAACATTTGCTGCTTTGCTGCAAATGAAGACCAAACTATTTCAAATCTGTCTGACTATAATAAATCTCCTCAACTCAGATTTAAATAAAACTGTACTAAATCTGATTTTCCTAAGACAATCTGCTGCCAGTTTTTTAAGTCAAAAGGTGTTAAATCCACTCATTACCTTTGAAAAATATTTCTAAGATTCTAAAATGGATTGAGGCAAGCAGCGTTATAAATTCTTCAGTGGCTCTTTACTGCCTGGAATTGTACAACTATGGCAAATTCTACAAGTTTTTTTGAGCCTGTGTATATATTAAAGCGATAAGTAGTGTAACTTTGTAACTACTCAGGAAAAACACTTATCAGAAAATGGAATTTCTAGGTGTTCTGGTTTTTTCTGTGTTAAAGCAAATTTTCTTTCTAGCACCTGGTACAGGGCTGTGGTTGTGTGATTTAGTACTAGAATAATGTTGATAACACATATTTTGGTTGTTGCTAAGCAGCATTTACTCTAAGTGAGGACTTTTCCTTTTCACATGGTCTACCACTGAGGAGGGCACAAGAAGCTAGGAGGTAGCATGGCCAGGACAGCTGATCCGAACTGGCCAGAGGGATATTCCACACCACAAAGCATCCTGCTCACTGTATGAACTGGGGGGAGCTGGTCGGGAGGCACTGACAGCTGTTGGGGTACGGCCCGAGCATCAGTCAGTGGGTGGTGGATTAACTGCATTGTGCATCTTTTGCCTCCCCTGGGTTTTGTTCACCTCCCTCTCTTTTTGCTATCTTTGTTTTCATCATCATCAAAACCATACCATCATCATTATTGTATTTTATTTCAATTGCTAAACTGATCTTATTTCAAGAGATATAACATTGTTTTTTCTCCCCAGATTCTTCTCGCCATCCCACTGTGAAGAGGGGAGTGAGCAAGCAGCTGAGTGGTACTTAGTTTCCAGCTGGGTTTAACCCATGACTCTAGATTAGAAAAGTCTATGAAAATTGGAATAAAATTTGCCAAATATCTGTGAAGTTGAGAGGAAGTGAAAACACTTTATCTCCACGCTTTCAGCTATTTTCTGGCTGAAAAGGAAAAGAAAACAAAAAAAGAATATGTCATCAGAAGTTGTATTTCAGTTCTTAGAATTTATGAAATTAGTTGTGTAAAATGGATTTAAAATTTAAAAAAAAGAAAAAGCAGCTATTTAAAAAGACCCTCTTCTTTATAACAATTATTATTCTTGGTCTATCCTAGTTAGTGGTCATGATAATACAGGCCTAAAAATGCCAAATACAAGCACTATATATAAGAATCCAGACCCATATTTCATCATAAGAACAATATTGTCTTTATCTCTCCTCTTCATGCTTGTCTTCATACCAGTGATCCTTTTGTTCTCCATATCTACATCTTCTCTTGTACTGCAAAGGGTACTTTGTGGACACTGCAAAGAATGGTGTCAGAAGCATGAGAACATGACTCTTGTATTGTCTTTAAAACGCACCTGTAACATACATGGTTGGATTTATCCACATGGCCCTAAGCTGTATTTTAACACTCCAAGCTCACAAATTTTCAGTGTATTCATGCAAAGACCACCATCATAATTTGGTCAAAATATAGCCTATGAATGCTTTATTCTTATAAGAAACTTGAGGGTTTTATTGCAGTTAGTCCCAGAAACCTTCCCTTTCTCCATTACTTGTGTAAGCATGAGTTTTATTAATTATTCTCCTTCATCTACTGATTTCAATACCATTTATTTATACTTCATCTTAGTGAAGTACCAAAGCAGATACTCTACAAAACACATCAAACATGTGAGTTACATTAAACTCAAGGATGATAAACTAATGCAAAGGAAACTCAGTGGGGGTTACACCTCTGAGAATAGCTGATTGCAGATATTGGCACTTTTTTACATTAAAAGAACAAAACAAAAAGGCAGGCTTTGTTTAAAAAAGTAAACTTCACAAATAAGACCTCTTGCTTTTTCTTCCTGAAAACACTAACTATTCATAAAAGAAAAAAGAAAAACAAAAATGTTTCAAATTAAAAGAAAAAAAAAAAAGTTGCTACAAATTATACTTTTAATAAGAATGACTGTCCAGGTGTTTTTCCAGAACATGTCCTTTTATTAACAGGTATTTGGAGAAGTACTTTATTCAAATATTGGCTTGTTGTAAGGGTTTTATTGTTGTTGTTGTTTCATTAAAAAATATTCAATAATTTTGTATGCATTTATCCTCATCTTTTAAAGGAAAATAAAACTAGAAG
The DNA here is from genome assembly GCA_013396955.1 of Regulus satrapa. Taxonomy (NCBI): domain Eukaryota; kingdom Metazoa; phylum Chordata; class Aves; order Passeriformes; family Regulidae; genus Regulus; species Regulus satrapa. The sequence continues at coordinate 59,798 of VWZN01008014.1, forward strand.
TACCATTTGGATTTCTTGCCTTCTTCTTCACCGTCTATTTTTAACAGGGACAAGTAAAAATAGTGGAAAATATGAGGGTGAAAATTATTTTCTTACACCTTATGCTTAAAAAAAGGTTTATATATCCTTGTTGAAATTAAAACAATGAGATGTTTCTGTTTTGTCTATTCTACTCCCATTTTTTGTTTGTTTGCTTTTTGTTTTACTTAAAATAAAATTTTTAAAAAAAGAGGTTGTACCACAAAAAGAAATAGCTGTCAAAAAGTAGGACAAGCAAGCCATTATTTATTTGTCTCACAAGAGGTGTTTGTCTTTAAGGGATCTCTCATGCTCTGGTAAACCAGGACTGGATACCGTGAAATATTATTTATATCTCTGCTGTATCAGTCAAAAAATTAATTCACATAATTACTAGCTTTTGAGATAATTGTTGTTACCAATTTTTAACAGCCACCTGTTGTGGTGAACCCATGTAATATACATATATCAGAAGAAAAGTCATCTGTAGAAACTGAAGGTAAGCACTTTTCTCCCATTATCTCAACTAATGAGCCTTTCATTGCATTTCCTGTCCTTTTCCAGTTGTGGATAGGAGTGACAAAGTGACTTTGGTGGGCACCTGGCATACAGCCAGGGTTAACCCACTGCAGTATATTTTAGGGACTATGCCACTGAGTCTCTTGACACAAGGAAAAAAAATTGTCCAAAGAACATAACTGTTTTCATCCTCAGAAATTTCTTCCTCAGAAATTTTTGGGACCATTATTATTAGCAATGCATAATTGAAACTAGTTCTCATAGAAACAGCTGCAGGCATCAGAAAAAAAAATAGCCTAAGATGTTCCTTAGGAGATGTACTCCTTTATCTGTCCTTTCAGCTTAGCCACTACACAACCTTGATGATCTGCAGGTAAGATCCTTTTAGAAAGTGCCTTTGGAAAGCACAAGATCCTTTTCCTTTTAGAAAGCGCATTTGGATTCTTCAGCTGGGGTGCTGAACATTAGCAGTCCAGTTTGAAAGCCATATCTAAAACTGTGGCCATGTGCTTATACAAGAAAACAATATTGAAATAAAATACCGCTCCATTAGTTGTTTCCATATGGAATTGATATGCTTTTTCAGGGTTAAATTTGGGTTGTCTTCGGTGTAAGTAAATGTTGTAAGGTGGGGAGGACTTGGGGATTTCTTCTGCATGTGACTCCCCCAAGGACCATTACTCATCTGGCTTTAAAAATGATGATGAGAAAGTTGATCTGAGCATTTTCCACAATCACCTGAGCTGTTCTACCCATATTCTACTCGGGCAGTACAAATAGTATATATTCATTATTCTGTCTGCATGTATCACTTGACTATAAACAAATAAACTTGACTACAAACAAATAAACTTGACTACTAGAAATCTAAAAATCTAATATTATTACCATTACATGTACATTTCTGTGTATAGTTATGTACACAGCATATCTGACAATGAGAGAAGAAAAACTTTTTTAATATTAATGGATGTTTTACTACCATTTGATTAGGTCAAGGACCAGGTCCTTTTTTAGAGTGCTTTTTAAGTGAAGGGTTGAATTCTTACAGGTTTAGTTGCTGAGAGACATCTACTTGGATAGGATATCACTTCTTTCTTATTCTCATGACATTAAAATATTTATTAAAAATAATTCTTCACAGTAAGATAATATCTGAGTTAAAGCTTTACCATATGTCCAGTATATCATCTTTCCCACGCATTACTTAATTTGAATAGTATTGTTGGATGCTGAAAGTTTCTAGAGCATAGTGTATCAAATACTTATTCTTTATGTTAAGCCACATTGTTTGCTAGTAGTTGTGGAATAAATTGTTGGGAAGAAATTAAATGTGTCAAAAAAGGGACTATTCTATAAAAAGGAAAAATGAAGAATTTTAATGTAATTTTTTCTGACAACCAAACTGAAAAAAATTAATATCTTTCTAGGGTCTGGATATCTTTATCATAGAAATTCAAAGTCTCCTAAAATCAAAGGCACCTTTTTCACAAGCTCACCAAGTTTTTCATTGAAATGTTGGTGTGCCTTTCTATGGCACTTTGCTAACAGGAGGATTTGAGTAATCTAGAAATGAAAATAAAGAAAGAATGAAAATAAAGATTTATCCAAAGAAACCAGCAAGATATCTTTGACAGGAAAAGTCCTGACATACCCTCAAAGATTTATAAAACAGTGGAAAAAGTGGGTGATTTGAAATTAAAGAGACAAAATAATTTTTTGGTCAAGAAACTACAAGTAGATGAAATACATAATCCTGCACACTATACCTGTCAGTTAAAAATAACAACAGCATATTCTATTGCAGAAATATTTTACAGCAAAAGAAATTCAATCCCATGAATTGTCCCATGAATGAATAGTCCCATGTATCTTTCTTAACTAACTGTTGTGTTAACAATAGCCATTAATTTATTTGTGTCTTTGTTTTTTTCATAATAAAGGAGTTAGTGGTTTGAAAGGAAGGCAAACAAATCAGAAACAACTCTGGCAGGTTCACAGAATAATATTTTAAAAGCAGCTGCACTTTAGTATCCACCTGGACTAAGCAGCAGTCACTGTAGATGGGGTTAAATGTGAATGAAAATTACAAGGTTCATAACAGTTTCTGTGTTTAATATTTTAAACGGCAGCTCATTTTAACCTCAATAACAGTTTATCTATGTAAATTTCATTATAGAAGGAATGAAAAACACAGACCTTCTAAGAGCCTTAGTTTTGGCCTTGTGCAAAATAATTTCAGAGCTCAGTGGAAACAATGGCATTGAGATACAAACACCCAGAATGAGGTCAGTAAGGAGTCCCTATAATCCCCACACTTTATATTGTCAGAGAAATGCAAAGAAACACTAAAGAGAAGAAGCAATTGCATAGTTAGCACTTTCCAAAGCTTTCCATTCCTAGAACTAACTTTACATGATTCAAATCATCATCAGACCTCTGCCATTGAATACCAACTGAACTACAAGACGCATCTAGTGACTCTAATATAATAATAATATCCAGTTTTTAAAGCCATGCAAAAGTGGTTTTCTTTGTAGGGTTTTTAGTTTCTTCCACCAAAGCAGTTAATTCTGACATGAAAACAATTTTTTTTCAGAAATACACAGTATTAGCCAGGGGAGCAAGTAGATTTAGTTGCAGCACTGTTCTGTCTAGATGAGTAGATGTTTTTCTCTATAAAAACAAAGTCTATTTGAGAAAAATATATTATCATGCAGGATATAAATTCTCCCTCTCTGGCCTCTTGTTACCTGCTCTCTCACTAAGTCTCTACTTCTCTCTGTAGCTCACCAGCTCTCTAATTTACCTCTCATTGTGCCATACTTGATTGAGAAAAACACTTAAACTGATGCCTTTCAACCGTAGTTCAAGCATAGTCCCGCTTCTACACCTATCAGGAAGCTCAGTAAATCTGTCAGCCCTGCCCTCATCTTCTGGAACCACCTCAGTTCAGCTGCATACAAAATAGATATCCCTCAGCTCCCGGTGCTTTCCCCTCTCTCTTCAGAGAACCTAAATAATTATTTTTATGTAATAAATTCAGAGAATAAAAAAAACAAATCACTCTATGGCATCAAATAATTTTCACCCTTTCTACCTAGGTAAGCAATTCACACCTGAGAAGATTTCCCCCCTCTGTTTCTAGGGTCTATTTCTACCTTTGAATCCACAGTGCTTGACAAAGACAGCAGACAGAGCTTTCCCAGCTGGAGTCCAAATTGGTTTTATAGGCAACACCTAGCGAGTTTTTACTCTTTGGAACACATAGATTTAAGATCTCTAATATGATCTGTTCTAAGATAGTCATATCCTGGTTTTGGCCTGTCAGATATACACACTGGAGGGAGGGAGTAATGAAGTTATCATCATTTCCTGCTGTCTTAATATAAAAAACTTCAAAATTATTTGTCCAGAAAAAATCCTGTTACTATGACTGTTTTAATCCCAGCTCAATGGAAAATATTTCTAATCGCATTTACTTTGCAGTTATTTAGTCATCCAAAACACAGCTTTTCCAAGGACCTTGATGCACTGTTGTGTAAATATATGATAATATTGATCCTGCTCCAGTCAGGGCAATGCACAGTGGGAAAGGAAGGTTTAGAAATAGGTTTTGTGGATTCCCCTCACATCCTGTCTTCTCAGTCTCTATAGAAATGCATTCATCTGTGAGAGTGGAAGCAAGCCTTTCCCAAAAAGCGATATATCAAATTTTTTTTTAATATGCTTGTCTGGGGAGTAGAGTGTGTAAACAAGGAAGGTTGCACGCAGCTTTAGATATGGCAAAAGGTAGGAAAAAGCTAAGGTTAAGGTCATTTTAGAGATTATAACAACACTTTAAGCTTGACATTTACAGTACTACAAGGAAATCCTTTGGCTGGCTAGTGTGTAGTTCAACTGCTCAGCTTGTGTGACCAGACAAATTCTGGATCTTCCAAACAATTTGGTTTATTCATTTATTAAATATTTATTTGGTTTATATAGCCTGAGATTTTATCATGGAGGCTTCCTCCCACTCACAATCAATGAAGCTGCTTTGCAGTTCCCCATGCATTTCACATGTGGAGAAGGAAAACAGAAAAATATACGAGGAATCATCAAGATCAGCTGTTTTGGAAACAGAGATAAATACAACTTCTTAGAAGTGATGCAGGAGCAGGTGTTGATTATTGCACATGCATTCAGCATCAAAAGTGGTTGCTAAGGCTTTATATAAGAGATTTGTTTTAGGCCTGAGTATACTGGTTTCCATAAGCTGGTTCAAGAGTGTTGTCCTGTTTGTTTCCTAAAGAAGTTTCAACTTCTTTATTATATATAGAAAAAAAGGGAAAAAATGTAATGTGTAAATGTTTACAAAATCAGGTCCTAAAAATATCTCTCTAGATCTTTTATCATAAGTACTCTACTGAAGAAGCAGATATAACAATTTCATAAATAATAGAAATCTTAGGATCCAAACTTATACCATTTGATCTATACATTGGTCTTTTGAAATTGCAGAAAATTGTGTCACTAATTTAAGTTTCAAATAACTACATGCTTAAAATATTAAATATATGCTCTGACAGCAAAGGAAAGTGAAGGAACACAAAAATACTGAAAAATCATTTGGCAAAGATGAGAGAACAAAATACCTGTCAAAACACACTGAAGAAGGAAAAGACAATCCATTCACAACTTTAAATCAATGCACAGTTTTTCAAAAATCATGAATTCTAAATAAGTTCATGGAATTCTTTTATTGAAATTTATCTTTTGACATGTGCTGATTTGGCAGTTATTATTTGATTTCAAAGGCTGATACTGTTTTCTCTTCCTAGGAAAATAATATTTTTTCCTTATGCCAGAAAAGCATATTGCTAATAAATTTCTTCCATGTTGATATCTTTTTAAATGATTGCACCATAGATGTCTTATATGATCCATAAATAACTCAGCCTTTGCAAGAGTAATAATTATTCTACCCTCATCCAGAGTCTTTTAATAATTTTGACTGTATAACATCACATGATTAAGGTGTATAAAATGGAAATGTTGCAAAAATATCTGAAAGGAGAGCTACCTTTAACGTCTGTATCCAAATCATGTTATGCTAAGACGGATCACACATAACTTTATGATTCAATTTCTTTGCTAAAGCTAAGATTCCTATCAACACTACCTTTTAAATACAAAAGGTTGCACCGATTTTTTAATAGAGTGAATTTAATTTGAAAGTCTAAGTGAAATTTAAGAGTTATAGAGATCCTACTATTCCCTTTTAAGAAAAGAAAAATTGCCACTGAAAAATTTCAAAAGTAATAAAAGAACCTTTGCACTCTGACAGATGCTAGCTTGTCCTGAATCAAACTATACCACATGAACCACCCCACTTGTTCTGTGTCATTATTTTGTACTGAAGTCACCTGTGATCCAAGAATCATTTTTTAAAAAAAGATGAGATTTATCTCTCCTATTTTTACATACCTACAAGTCAGATGCTGGAGTGAGTCACTCCAAAATAAATAAAGAAAAAGGGGGGAACGGTAAAAAATATATATATGTTAAGGAGAGGTTCATGTGACCTATTTTAGACCTCTAAATATTTCTTCTTCCAGGGCACTTGCTGTTAATAAGCATGCAGGAATGGTGCAAAGAGTCTAGGAACTTAGGCACTACAGCTAGGAATGTAAAAATGTGGCAGTGCTGCTGGTGGGTCTCTGAGCCCCAAATCTGGGGAAGTTTCAAATGCTTCCAAATTTCAGGGAAGTTTCAAAAATGTGAAAAATGGAAAAGTGTATCTCTAAAATGAATGGAAGCCCCTGAAGACATGGGAAGGTCTGAGCTAAGCTGGCTGGTAAGCAGAGGTACCACAAGCTGTAAAAGACACCTGTCTTCTCCCAACCCTATCCAAGGCAGAAATCCACTTCACTCTGCACTTCTTGCTTGTTTTAAACGGCAAATGTAATCCACAATCTGTTTGAAAACAACTATTATAAATTACCCTAATTTTAATCTTCCTTGAGTTATTTTGGAATGTTTATACTTCTGATACGATTTTGGTTATAACTGAGGACTACAGTAATACTGCAATTATTATATAGATGTATATATATGATGCATTGGATACCTCCCTCAGATGTAACTGGGAGGAGTGTTGGAGTGAGAGCCCATCACTAGAGTTAGATCTCGTGTCATTTGGATGAGAGAACAACATTTTTGGCTTAAATTTTTAAGCATAAATGTAAAATAAAAGCTGTGAACTCAGCATCTTCCGTACTTCCTAAGGTTAAAATGACTAAACTTTCCAAAAACTATATAAAGAAATTTGCATGACTCTGAACAGTTTTAAGTGTGCAATCAGTTTGATGTGCTTCCTACAACCTTGACCTTTGAACTGGCTGATTGCAGACTTTGCAACATTTTTTACTGTTGCACACCTTATGATATTACAATTATATATGCTAGGTCTTCATTAAACTTCCTTGTGAAAAAAAAAAAAAAAAAAAGACAGGGAATGCAAAACTTCTAATTTTCTATTTTTCAGAATCCTCCATCCAGAAAAGCAGCTATCAACACTATTTTTTTCATTTTTAGAAAAATTTTTGAAGCTAAAAAATGCTTTTACTACCTTTTTTAAATTATGTAAATGGCATAGTTTGAAAATGCAGTTCAATAGTTTACTTTTAAAATCCTTGTTCAGCACCACCTCAAGGAAGGTGTGGAATGAAAGCAATGAAACGGGAAAAGAGCAACATGTCACGTTGCCTGTATCCAACACAGCTCTGAAACTCAAGCCAGCCATCATCTACTTTCAAGTGTAGAAGCCTTCTTTTTAGCAGTAACTATTGAAATACCAGCTGTAAGTGCTCTGATACTCTTTTCAGTAAGGTCAAATATCAATTATATTCTCAAATTTATTTGCAAAAATAAATCATCTATTCTGGGAAAGACTATTCATATAATTATACATTTCTACACTTTCACAATATTGTATATTGACCATGATTGTTCATTTAGCAGATTTTTCATTCTCTGAATTGCTTTTTTGGCTATCTCACAGCTCTGTGAGATTTTTTCTGAGTTCACACAGTACTCAAACTGGTAAACCTCAGTAATATTCTTCTGGGTAAATATGTCCATCAGATTAGACCCGGTCATTAACAGTCAGCAATTTTGGCAGCCTGAAAACTAGTGTCATTGCAGTAATCACTGTTTCTAATTTGTGTGTGGTGGAGTTTCCAGATTATAAATGAACTTTTCAGATTCAAATCCTTCCCGAGACTTTGTGACCCTTTCTGATACACATTGAGAAATTGTTTTCATGTCTACTATCTGTTCTGAGAGCGAGTTGAAGCAAGTCCCTCTTTCAAAGCACAATATGTCCCATTGTCTTTTCACACCTTTCTTGCAACAGTTAATTTACTGCTGCAGACTTCCTTGAGCATGAAAATACTTCATAAAAATACTTTCAGTGATCTTATTTTTGGTAAACTACTCTGATAAACCCAAGATGAAAATCTCAGCAATGGTGGTCTGTCTGGTCTGAGACACAGGTTTCTGCAACTTCAAGCTCACCTGCATTCAAATGAAATGCAGCCATCCTTCCCTCAGCATCGTTATTATTTTTTTTACCTTCTTCCCTCACCCCAGTGTTGGTACAGGAGATGTATGTATCTATTCATACTTTAAAATTATTAATACTTGGTTTTTGAGTGCCAGACTTATGCCAACTTGAGACCCCAAAATTTATGCTGCATTTTAAAATGTTGGCCCAAATATAATGGCATAAAAATATAAAAGCATCAGAATAACCAATCCATATTGCAAGCATTGCCAGAGTTGTTTCTTGCTCTGCAGCATCACAAGTGGACTGTGAAAAGAAAGTCAGAGGCTCAGCCGTTGATCACACACAGAGCTCTTTTCCAGCATCACAGAAGCAAAGATAGATTGAGGTAAAGAAATTGAGAAAGTTTAACTTAGCTTTTTCACAGTATAGAAGAGTTTTTACCATGTGGTACTTGGTGTGATGCAGGGTGCAGACAGACAAGACAGATTTTACCAGTTTAATAGCTTGCTGCTTCTGAAAGGCCACTCCTCTGAGCCAGCTCTGGTTCTCATGCTGCCCCTCACTGTGCAAATTCCATCCCCTAATCTGACAGAAAAAGGAAACAAGACAGAGATTTCTCTTGTATTGGTGATTTGTATTTTGTCACAGAAAAAAATATGCTCAAGACTACCTAGGTATGCCAAGCGAGTGAGTAGATAGATGGATCAGAGATGGAGGGGGGAGGTGGAGGAAGAAATCTTTCCCTCCTTTTATCTGAGAACTGTTATGTCAGTTCACCAGTTTCACTTGTATGCCCTTTCAAAGCATGCTGACATACCACATTTTTACTATCTGTGTTGAGACCATATATGAAACACCCAGAAACTCTGGATGGAATACAATGATGGCATAAATTAGATGAGACAGATTAATTATCTTAATCCCTAAATTGCATTTTTGGAAATCACAGGAGTTAAGACCCCAGTTAAAATAACACAATGCATAGGTGAGTCCAAAAGTTGGAAAAAGTGATTTTTAATTATTTTTTACAACTTTTGTCTCAGCATTAATTGTATTTTTTACCTCCTTGGCAAGTTTGCCTGCTTTTTAAGCAAAAGATAGAGGTTCAGGACTACCAAGAACAGAGCAATATTCCCCATTCTGTAACATGCTATTCCCTTCCCTGAATAGTACCCAATGGTGCAGCTGCCTCTGGAGTACACAGAGCTTACCCCCAGCACTGAAGAGACAATGTGGTGACCAGCACTATCCCAGGGAAAGCAAACTCTTATGGACTGGCAGGAGTCACACAGGAGAGCAGACAACAGCCCAAGTACACCATACCTGAAACAGTGGTGACTCAGCCTGATGAAATGTGTATTCTGACTCATCTCATCCAAAAGCAAACCAACTAAATTAGGTCACGCAGACAGCCCTTAAAGTACCTGCTTCCCTCCAGTACTAGAAGGGTACAACGGTTGCCTAATTTGCCTAGATGTATCCTAAATATCTAATCTGTAGAAATCTGGAAGCGGTTGTAACAAATCCAAAGTTGGGCAATAGTCTGGTGAAAGAACTACAGTAAAAAGTGGACATAAAAGAAGTTTAAGTGGTTTCCCACGAAAATATCAGATTGTTGTTTGAAGGGGAATACAACTTCCCATTTCTCTACACAAAGAAGTTTTTCTGAGAAATTGATGTCAAAAAGAGTAAACATTGTCTTCACACAGCTCAGTGGCAAAGTCCAGAAACAGGACCAAAAACTTCTAAAGCAATGGGAGTTCTTCTTAATAAACCAGAATGAAAAACAAATCATCTAGGAATAAAGTATGTTTCATATGCTTTTTGGGGTTTTCTGAGTGCTTTACAACTTCCAGAGACATTACTATTATGTTAATTTTCCCACATGGAATTATATCTTCTACATTCAGGTTAATTTAAAACCAATGAAGTTTGCCAAGGTAATGGGGCCCCTAATTTACTGTACAAATGCTTATTAAATATTGTATGCAAGAAATAACTCAGAAAAGAAAAAAAAAGAAAATTAAGAAAAAGAATCTGTGATTACATGAGTAAAATAAAAATCTATCCAGTTTCACAATTAATTTTTGCTCCTCTATATTATGACAGTTAAGACATTTCAGAGAATGAATACAAACTGTTATGAAGAGACAGCTATCTAAATATCTGGTCCATAAATACATGGCTTCAGTACAATTTCTTAGTTTATTTTCACATTGAATTCAGCTACTGCCATAACAATTTTTCTTGCTTTTCTCATATCTTTCTAATTCAAGATAATACAATAGAAGGAATTGGGACATCCTGTTCTCTTTAGAATCAGAGGAGGCAATGAGACATGGGGTGTTTCTTACCTCTATGCAAATCAGATGCCACAGAGCGAAGTAGGTAACCCAGACAGACTTCCTGTATAGAACAGGTCCTTACCTCTCCCTTCAGAGAGTCAAATTAAACTAGTGTTTAGAACAATCACTGTTTCTGCCACCCATGCCTGGAAGATTTCTTTGATCATCAAGAAATGATACCAGAGAGAGACTTGCAATTCTGAAAATAAACCACCTTATTTTAGTTTCAAAATAATTTGACAAGTGGTAGCTGCACTTGGTCCCTATAGTACATCACATAATAGCAGATCAGTTTTGTAGCTCAGCAGCAGTAAGATATTCAGTCAATTCAGTACTGAAAGGGCACTTGTTGGAAATTTCTCATTTGCCATTTCATTGAAGATCATGACTTTCCTACTTTTTAATATAAACTATTGGCAGACTCATTTAGTAAAACTACCACATTGATTCAAATTCAAGTCGTAATTTGAGAATTATTTCACTTTTCACTTATGAGTTTTCTCAGGAAGAAAGGAATGCAAGACCAATGGCATTGAACCTACACTGTGTTAGACACATTAAAAGCAAACAAGAAAAACTGCACAGCTAAACACAAAAATGTGGTGGTTTTCTTTTAGCATAAAATTATTAATGAAACTTGCAAAATAAGACTGCTAGAATTCTATTCTGAACCTCAACAAAATGATGATGATGATGATATGAACCACAAGCAGGCTGGCACATGGTGAAAATCCTGGCTGTATCTGTACTGAAGTGTCCATTTCCGTCCTTTCTTCTCACTGATATACACTTCCAAATTCAAATGACAGAAAAGGTAAAACCAAGACTTGGTTGAGGAGCTCTTACAGATGGTCTTGTCTGGTTGCTAATATAAAAGTGTCTTTACTCATATCCATGCAAAAGGTTTTGCAGCAAATGGTGAATAGGCGAATATCACCTTAAACTAATAGAACACCATGACCTGTCCTAAAATATTTTCTAAGAACCATAATTGTAGCTTTTCCATCCATTACTGATAGTAGTTTTTGCAGTCTGAGAGCAGTCAAACAATGTTACAGAAAGTACTCAGAAAAATTACATTATCTCAGAAAATGATAAATTTCATCTGCCTTTTACAGAAACAAGGACTTAAGTATTATATGCAGCAAAAGTTAATGATATTAAAAACTGGTGGCAAAGTAAACTGTTCTTTAAAATTGAAAACTGTGGTATGATCATTTTGAAAAGGCAAATTAATATACTGTTTGAATATAACAAAACAGTGAGGAATGGGGATGTGAATAAACAACAGGAGACCAAAAGCCAATTCAAGGGCAGAGAAAGAAGAACACAAACAATGATCTGCATTTCTGCTGTGCCTCTGAGCAACAGCACTCAGAAAAAGCAGGTCAACTCACCAGGTGGTAGACTGTGCAACTGTTTATGCTGAACCCTCCTGAGGATGCTCTTTCTGTGTAGCACACATGTCCCAGGAACAGCCCAGTATTGAAGCAGCTAAAGTATCACAAAAATTATTTTCTTTAATGGAAGGACAAAATGAGCCAATCTTTCTGGGACCTTTTCTCCAAAAATCCACTACTGTTACATTACATGACCCATCTCTGAACACATATTCCTGTGAACTTCACTGCTTTTTCACATGAAACATGAAAAACTTCCCTCAATGCTTCACTTTCACGTCAAACATTTTCATACAGAATATACAAACCCAGCATCTGAGCCTCTGAAGTCTTTGCAGATGTTCTTCCTCCATGATTTAATTTTGTGCCCTAACGTACAAGGTTTCCCCTTGTATGTTAAGGTCCTATAATTCACACTCTTCTTCCCTCAACTCCATACTCTGGGTATTCTTTTGAGAGGCCTTGATACCATGACAGAATTCTTTGAGGTATTCCTCCCCCAAAACTGACCATGTACTTTCCACAGTATATTTCTGGTAGATTGTATCATTTTTAGACTAGAATAACAGACCCCTGTCCCATCTTCCCACCCGAATACATTTACTCATTAAAAGTTAATCCTATGGAGAAAAAAAAAAAAAAAGAAACAAACCACAAACCAAAACCAATCCAGACTTGTCAGAGACAGAGAGGTTTTTCTTTTCTTTGTAGAATTAAAACCAAATTATGGTACAAAAAGGTATATTTCTAGCCTTATTTGTTATCAATTTTAATCTGTCTTTCTGTGCTTTCACTAAGTCAACAAAATTGGTTTGAGCATGGGGACAATTTGAACAATTTAATCCACAACTTTATCTAAATATTATAAGTAAAATGCTTAGATATACTTATTCTAAAGTACCTCTTACCTTATTTCAGGGTAGTAAGTGTATCTACTTATCAAAAATTCCTGACTCCAACTACTATGGAAAAGCACAGAGTTGGCCTTCCTTTTGCATCTCTATTTAAATAATCCCAGATGACCTCCAGTTTTACTGCAAATTAAATATTTATACATGCAGGCATTTACACATTCACACAAAAGAAACAGAGGACTGGAGTAAAATTCCTATGACACTCCTATAGAAGGCAATCTTATCATGCTGTGCTGTGTTATACTATGCTGTAAAATAATAAATGTAATAAACACAATGTAATATAAACAATTTCCAAAAGTTGTTTTTTTGAAAACCTGAAAATTTTGCCCTCTTTTCCTTTCCAGCTTAAATTTATTCGTGGACAGTTTGGTCCTACTTGTTCCTGAGCCAATAGTATTCTTTAACCTAAACACTTCCTTCCTGTCTCCAGCTTTACCATTCTGATGTATTTAAAGACAGCAATCTTATCCCTGCTCTACTTTTGTTCTTCTAAAATTTTAAGCTCTTTCAGTGCCCTTTCATGAAATAGACTCTTTCTTCCCCTGAGCATCATAACAGCCTGTTTCTTGCACTTTTTTTAATTCATCTCTCCTGACTATGAATGAGGAATTGAACAATATTCCAGATCAGGTCTCATCCAAGCCTGCCACAGTCGCATTAATATTCTCCCTTCCTCTGCTAGAAATGTCTCCCCTGACATATCCCAGTCTTTCACTAGCTTTTTTCACCATCACTTCACAATGGCACAAATGATTCTGTGATTGATGAATGCACTCAGATACACTTCCTTCCCATAGCATACCATTGATAAGATCTAAGATTATTACAAGGGCTTTGTTTGATTTTGTTTATTAGCCTTAAATAATTAAAATCCTTTGCACTTCATAATTTTATATGCTATTCTATTTACATTATATCAATCCTAATGCAAATTACCTGTAACATCCTTTTAATTCTCCATATTAACATTAGCTGCCATTTTCAAATATTTAACACATCTCATTAGAACATTTCTACTTTTTGAGTGAAGTTTATTAATCACGACAACAAAGGATGTGCATCTTGAAAATTACTCTTTATTACTTTCACTCTTAACACTTAAACTGAAGACTTTTTGGTTGAGCATTATCCATTTCTTTATTTGCTGTTAGCTGTACTCACTTTAAATCTTTTATATTTATCTCAATTTTTTTTCCCTGCCAATCTCCACATGGGTTTGTTGTGAGCTTTATAAGAAGGTGAAGCATGTAATGGTACAGACCAATTAGATTTTTAAGATCTTTCTGTTACAAAACCCAATTTTCTTTGGAAACAAAGATATCATTTTAGTCTGGCCTAATCCCCTTCTTTTCTGAAACCTGTTCTTTATTATCCCATTTAATGTTTTTCTCAGTTTTTTCCCGTAGAGCTTTCAGTTGTCCAAATCAGTCCATTACCTATTCCACAATCCTAATTGTTATTCACTTAACATACAATATTTTTCTCCTGCACTCTTCAACTCCTCCTCTCCCTCTATCTTTCTTATTTTACTAATGCCCCAAATTCTTACCACCAGATTTGTGACTTAGTCAGTTATTTTAAAATTATCTGTCCCCAAGACCATTTTCTCTTTAATTCAGTTGAATATTATTCAATTCCTACTCTCTTATTTCCCACAGCATGCAGGTAGCATCACCACCACAAAAAAAAATTTTGACCAGCTATTCATTTTATATTGAGATTTATTAGATTTGCTCTGTCCCTTCCCTGTCCTTATCACACATTACAGCCCTATTTCTACCTTCATTCTCTTCCTCATTTGTTTTTTCTTTCTCCTGTAGAACATTATCACAGTTCTTAGCATGTATATTTTGCTATTAAAAATTTTGAGAAGCTTATGCAACAGAACAAATTTGCAGCCAAATGAATTTTGTCTTTCTACATGAATTTTCCAGTCCTTGCTGCTGACTCTGAGTATAAGGGATAAACTGAGCACTCTGAAGTATTGTCCATAAACTAAATTCATGCTCTGTGTAGATGTAAAGAATGCTAGTATCACATATGTCTGTACTCACTAAAAAGTGTAACACATACAGGATTTTCAAGGTGATTTTCACACAAGAGTTTTTCTGACCAAGTGGTTCCCCACTCCCTTTCTAAAGGAGCAGTGAAATCAGCTCAGGAATGCAGTCAACAGAACTTTGAATCCATAATGCACTGCAGTACTGGAAAATGCTTGTTGGTTTCCATCCTGTAACAGAATTCAGATAATTTTTTTCAATTAACTCTGTATGGCTCAGCTTAAGCAACATAAAAATATCTATTAATTGTTTCCTCTCCTTCATGGACAGAAGGTGTGGGGTAAGGAAATGAAGCTGGGTGGAGAGGTCAAAACTGTCTAGGAGTAATTTTTTTCATTTCAGGTATAACTCCATCTGATCTTCCCCAGTTTGACAGATGACTAATGCTAGACTTGCTTCTGGATTTCTTATGGGAGGTGTGAGCAGATACTGAACACCTCTAAGCTCCACAAATTAATGGAAAGTTCTTTTGTGCTGCTCCAGTGGAGAACACTGTTCAAATACTACCATCCTCTGAGATGAGCTGTATTTACAGAGGTCTGCATAACTGCTGAGAGTGCCACTGCTTAAAAATATACACCATCCTCCACTCGCACCTCAGCAAACCCACGTTTTAGAAATTAATGAAAAAAATAATAAGTGCTCCATTTTCCCTTTGTTAGCCTTGAGGGCCACATATATTAATAGCTGCTACAACCCTTTTTTTTTTTTTTTTTCCCTTTGTGTGTGTGGGGGTTT
>VWZN01008014.1:81085-95766 GCA_013396955.1 Regulus satrapa
TTTTGCGCTGTTAGATTTCACTGTGCTGGGCTTGATGTCACCTTAAGGTTTGAACACTGCAATTTCTGCATGTGATAGCATATGAAATTAAACCTGAGCAGTCTCAAGAGTTGAGCAGAGGGAAAGCTAATGCAGTTCAGCAAAGGCAAATGCACCTGGAGAAGAATACCCCCAGGCACCAGTGCAGGCTGGGGGCTGACCTGCTGGAAAGCAGCTCTGCAGAGAATGACCAGGGGATCCTGGTGGACAACAACCTGCCCCTGAGCCAGCAGTGTCCTCAGGGCTGAGGCCAGAGGGATCCTGGGGTGCATTAGGCACAGCAGTGCCAGCTGCTCCTGGGAGGTGATCCTGCCCCTCTGCTCAGCCCTGGTGAGGCACACCTAGAGTGCTGTGTCCAGGCCTGGGCTCCACAGTTCAAGAAACATGAGGAACTACTGGAGCATGTCTAGAAGAGGGCAACGAAGATGGTGAAGGAACTGGAGTATCACAGTTTTGAGGACAAGCTGAGGGAGCTGGGCTTGTTCAGCCTCAAGAGGAGATGGCTGAAAAGGAACCTCATCAATATATACAAGTATCCAAAGGGTGGGGGCAGGGAGGATGGACCAGGCTCTTCTCAGTGGTACCAATCAATTTGGACAAGAGGGAGTGGGCAGAACCTTATGCACAAAAGTTCCACCTGTACATGAGAAAGAAGTTTCTGAATCAGTGGGTGACCAAGCACTGGAACAGATTGCCTGGAGAGGTTGATTATCTTGCTGGAGATAATCAATAATCATCTGGACACAATCTTGTGCCCTCAAGGATGGCCTTGCTGGATCAGGGAGGTAGGACCAGATGACCCACTGTGTTCCCTTCCAACCTGACCCATTCTGTCATTCTGTGAGCTAACTTGTCCATTATCTGTATTAATCAGGAGAGCCAAGAGGTCCTGAACTGTAAGTACCAAGGAATTATTTATTCTCTGCCAGGACTTTTTTATTCAAGCTGGAGACAAAATTAAACTGAAAAGGCTGAAGATAACCTAGGAAGGAAAACAAACAAAATGGAACACAGTTTAATAAGAACATGTGCACATACTTTTTACATCTTCTATTATCAAATATATTACTATATATAGAAATAGACACCCCTTGTAATACACAGTTCACACAACAGCATAGATGTATCTTCTGGTCCCTGAAAAAAGGAAAATGCATATTCAATATCCATTAGCACTTTTATGCAGGCTTTCATTTAAGCAGGAAAAAAACCCACAAAACCCACAAGAAAACAAACAGAAACCCTAAAATCAATCAACCAAACAACCCCAAAAACAGCACAAAACCACCAGAAAAACCTGAGATAGAATAATATCCTGGGAATTTTTTATGGCAAACTTTACTACCCTCATTCAAAAGAGTTAAATGTAAAGCATGGTAGAAAATATTTTCAAGAACTAGAATTTTTTCTCTTGCAGACATTATTTAGAAAAAGTGAGAGAGACCTAACAATGACAAAATTTGCCATCCATGAAGAATTTTTCCTCTCAGACATCTCTGATCCTTATTTCTGACTGACTCTACATTCCCAAAAATAGTTTTTTATGATCACCACTCAAAAGTTAGCAAATTCATATCAAATGTTAGGACTAAATATATCTCTCACAATTCATCAAACTACATTTTCTCTCCTTCTTGGAGTGATTTTTAGCATTGTGCCTGCAATTTAGCAAATATAGACTGGGTATGACTGTATACACCTGTAAGTATTATTCTCTTCATCAAAAAGCTGTAAAGTGTTCAATCTAAAAGCTTTTACCAGAATGAAAAGCATTAATTTATTCACTTTAAAAATTCTATCTTTCTTCATTGCTAATAATGCCTTATTATTGGTGGTGGTCATCTTAGTTGGTGATATTTTGCAGTCTTCTTTTGTAGCATTTCATCTGCCATACAGAGAGACTGCTTCTTGATTCTGAAATATCCCTATTTTCCTTAATATGCTAGCAACAGCAATCTATCCCTCTAGAGGTTCTGGGAAACTTTTGACATCACTTTTCTCTATTCCTGTTTCTGAAAACTGTGAAAATCCTGCATCTGAATAAAATGATAAAGTAGTATTTGTGATGCTGCACCCACATACTCCACTATCCTTTTATAAATGTGATGGATCAATTATTCAATTTATTGCAAATGTATCTCACACTTGGCTCTAAATTTTCACAAAGAAGTTTTCATTCTCACAAAAATGGGCAGACCTACTCACAGGTATCTGGCAAACAACAGAGGAAGAAATTCAAACAGTTGTGGAACATTGTGTAAAAGTATTAAGTTCCTAACCTGCCTTTTCATTAAGCTATGGCTATTTTCAATCATTTACTTTATAGTACTACATTCATTTGTAATTTGCCAGCTTTCAAGAGACAGAATATCTGCATGCAATGACTTTCTAGAGTTTTCCAGTATCACATCTGTAGACCCACATTTCTGATCTCAGTAGATACAATATCTACACAGCAGACGTTTCAACATTTTTGACATTTCAAGAAAAAAATATTTTGTTTCTGTAATGCATACTACCTTTTTCAAAGTTGTAGTAGGCAAAATCAATCCCTTCTTTGAGAGGAAAGGCTCAGAGCTCTTTTGGTGGGTTGACCTTTCCTGGCTGTCATGTGCCCACCAAACAACTCCCTTCCTCCCCCTCCTCAACAAAACAAGGGGAGAAAATTAGATTTTTTAAAAAATATGGGCTGAGATAAGAACACAGACTGCGCCCACAGATTACCATCAAAGGCAAAGGAGACTCAGTTTGGAAAAGATTAATTAATCTATTGCTAATTACAAACAGATAATGATACTAAGGAACAAAGATCAAACAAAAAAACCCAAACAACCCCAACCCCCAAACCAACCAACTAACCAACCCACCAAAACAACAACCAACCAACCAAGCAAGCAAAAAAATAACCAACTAACCAACCCATCAACCAACAAACCAGCCAACCAACCAACCAAAAAAAAAAAAAAAAAAATCCAAAAAAAAAAAAAAACAAACCCTACACCCCAACCCACCTCCCAAAAATGCCCCAAACCCAAAAGCATATTCCTCCCACTCCCTCTTCTTCCTGGGCTCAACTTCACTCCTTGATTTCTGACACTTCCAGCTCTTCCCCACCCCTGCAGCTTCTTTTGGGCATTTCCACCTGTTCTGGTGTTTTCTGGGGAGCAGATTCTCTCCCATTCAATTTTTATTAATATATGTAATTTTGGATTTTTCTTTTAGAAAAGCATTTGATTCCATGCAAAATAAGAAGGACTTAAGTGTTTTTAAGTACCTGTTCTTTAAATTCAATTGAATAGAATGGGGACTGTAACTATAACCATATGTATAAAATATATGTTTTCTTAATTCACCTCTTTGTGCTTACTTTTGTTGCAAACCTGACACAGACCTTTTTTATTTGTTTTCCCCACAATTTCTTATTCATTAATATCTTCTCAATAGCTGATCTGATCTTTCAACACAATACGTGTTCATATGTCTGTTTAACCAAGTTGTTTTCAGAATTTGAATTACAAACAATTATTTTCTTCCTGTTTTTTCACCATGTAAATATTTCAAAGGTATTAGCCAATTTAGCTTCACAGAATACCTGTGAGTTTAGATTATAGGATCAACTTCATTTCATATCTGAAGAACAAAACTGACAAAAGCCTATGCTAAAGTGAATCTTTTTGTCTATTGTGAATGCTTTGATTTTGAAAGTAGATATCTGGGATCCTCTTTTTCACCTATATGACCAATTCACTTAGTTAAATAGAAAAATGAGTGTACTGCACACTTGGAATTCAGAATGAGGTCTGTGAGCAACCTCAGAAGAGATGACACAAAGCAGTCTTTCCCTTCCTGAGCTACATGTGCTTAGGGCCTCAAGCATCCAGACATATCTCTTCAGACTATAGCTCAGTATATCTCACTCAACATCTTCTTTTCCAGACTCTGAGCTCTACAAGAGCATCTTTGAACATAAGTTATCTCCAGAATAACAGTATTTCCTTCTACATATTCATCTGCTGTTTCCTTGCAACACTTTATCTTCAGATCTCTGCTTTCCTCCCCGTCAGTCAGTCTTGTCCTGTGGTATTAGGCTGTTTAGTACAGCTAAGCCCTGGTGTATTTATAAAGGTTTTAGGAAAAGGTTTGGACAGGAATGATTATGAGTTTGGGAATAAAGAGGTTACAAGTGAAACTGAAATACGCAATTTGAGGACATACTAGTCAAAATGTGCTTCCTGTGATACTTTCAAGTCAAAAAGCTTTTTACCACTTATTCCCTGCTCACTTCAGAGCATCAGAGCTGGAATTCTTCCCTTATTCTGCTTCCTCCCAACTCAGGTACAGATGGAGTTCCGGCTTTAATTCAACTTGGATGACTTTTCTGTGACATTAATACCTCTGCTATTCATTAAACTTTTCAAGTTTCACATACTGTCCTTGTTCATAAAGGGAATATTCCTATTTCAGTATAAGTTTTCTCTTCTCTGTGAAAATCAATACACAACCTTAAAATCATATATCATTAAAAGAATGTGGAAAAAAAAAATTGCACACCAGCTAATTTAAATCTAAAACTTCCAATACACCCATGTTTCTTATTAAAATCAATTTTCAGACAAAGAAATAAAACTTTATCCAGACAAGCCACTGAAAACTGCATCCTCACTAATCTCTTCCTCTCACTCTCCAGACACATATTTTTGGACATGATAAATGAAACTCTTATTCAGTTCTGATGATAAAATATCTTTATCAAAGAACTGAGAGAGATGGTGTGTTTTGTCTTAAATTCCACAGTCGTGAATGCTATATGAAACCTGGTCATATTCTCTTTCATGCCTTCCTCTCTATGGCTCCAAGGAGAAACTTCTGCAGAAATTTCTTCAGGTATTCAATTCATGCTGGAAGAAAAAAAAAAATTATTTAGTATAAACTAGTTTCAGGGACCCCTTGCAATATTTAAAGAAACCTCTATTCCCATCTATCTCAGAAGGAATTTTTGAAAGAACTGCTTTTCCAGTCTTAAATATTTCTTATGCTGGAAATCCACCCAGAGTAATTCTCAACCAAATAAGGCTCCATCTAATATAACAGATTTCAAGTTTAAGCTGCAAAACTGCAGCAGTTCTTAAAAATAGTAGATCTGATTTTATAAAACATAATAAAAAAATACTCTTTCTTTTCTCCCACTTGTTTTTATTTAAAGAAACTCTCCAGTAGTGTTACCTGACATTCAAGGAAGATATAAATCTATATGGTCTAAAGCTACTGTCATGGTGTAGAAAATTCTAGCACAAGTGATTAAAGTTTCAATACAAATGACAAAAGATAATGGGAAATGTCTGGTAACCTAGCTAAATATATGTCTAATTACAGACAGTGATGATGACTTTTCTTGTAATATGCCTACATTCTTCACTGAAAGAGCAGACTTTTTTTTTTATTCCTTTTCAGATATTGCTGCACCTTATCCCATCTACGGTTTTTGTAAGCTTTATTTTTACTTCAGCTTCATTACCTAAGCCTTTGAGGATCATATGGCATGACCTGAGTTTCTGTATGGTGAATTCCTGATTGATAGTGGAGTGGTCATGAAATAGGACTATGATTGATCACTCTTAAGAAACATTGATCCTCGACTTTAACATTAGATCCTTAACGTTTTCCTAAATATATGAAATAATTTTTGTTTATAACTTAGCTGTTTAAAGTGTTATAAGTATAATGTGTTTCATCTCATTGCTGTTCATTCAGAAAACTTCTGGATCACATATTTTATTGTGGTTGATAGCTTACCCTTGGCTCTGTATTAATCCCAAGGAAGGAAGCAGCCAGAGCATTTCAATGACAGCCAGTGTGTCCCTTGAATATCTACTGAACTCTGAGTGAACTACTTCAGTACTCATTACACAAACCCCACACTTCATATGCCTTGGACTTAGGATTTTTACTTTTTTTTCATTCTTTGGTGATATACACATGTTAAATGGTTAGTCCTTCATTATTTTTTTAGTCAAAAATCCAAACAACATCATATTAATGACAGAAAAAAAGTCCTTTACGAAGTGCTTGCTTGGATGCAGCTTTAAATTTTGCAAGCTGTATTGATATCAGAAAATAATGAAGACATTTAATAATATAGAAAAGCTGTTAACAACTACTACAGAAAAAAATTCACATGGATTTTTCAACCAGATATTTTTCTGTCATTTCACTAGCAACAAAGTTACAGTGTCAGTCTCATGAAAAACAGAGGCAGTTGTGTTTGCACAACTATATCTCTGATTGAATAGTTTTATATCTCTCTGGACATTAATTCCTACTTGCTGAAATGTAATGCAAATGTAATGAATCAATTTTAACCTTTTTTGCTAGCAAATTTTCTCTTTCCACATTGAATTATAAAACTGTACTCTTAATCCCTTTTTGAATCTTCAGAGTTTTGAAAGCTGCATTCACAGACAACACACATTCAACTTTCCCATTTCTTTTCATCTTTCCAGTAAGTTCATACCAAACAGGACTTTTTATAAAGCCTTTGTTGTACAAAAGATTATGTTTGCTATATCCAAACACTTGGGGCAGCTAAGTTATCTAACTTCTCTTTCAGTCCAGTTCTTTTTCTGTCTGGCTAAGCTGAATTCTATTAGATTCAATTAACATGCACTGTAAAAGAAAAAGTTCTCTGTGACTTGATATCACACACTTGACTTATATATTTCTCCTCCTCTCAGAAATATTTTCCACATTTTCAGTCAAAATCCCTATTACCACCTATTCCATAAATCAATAGTGTGTGTTAGCACATAGGCTTTTGTTGTAAGGGGTCATGTCATTGTCATTCTCTGAATTTTTGCCTTTCAGAGAAACTGGTATTTTGTAACTGGCTGCAGGAATGCATATAAGAGTGGTT
This sequence comes from Regulus satrapa, assembly GCA_013396955.1. Lineage (NCBI taxonomy): Eukaryota > Metazoa > Chordata > Aves > Passeriformes > Regulidae > Regulus > Regulus satrapa. The sequence goes on from VWZN01008014.1 coordinate 88,035, forward strand.
AGCTTTTTAAGCCATTTAAGGTAGCTCAGATGTTGAAATTCCATGCAGAATATAAGCATACAGAGGTCTTAAAAACTTTCCACTTGGAAAAAAAAAGGGTTGAGATGCTTGTGAATTTGCTCATCATGAATCAAACTTATTAATTTAGCAACATGGGAAAATATTGTACCTATTTTCTAGAAACAAAATGAGGAACAATGAAGAAGAAACAGCTTGCAGAAAAAATTGCTGTTAGTGCCAGAAAATGGAATAGCATCTCCTACCACAGAAAAATGTTGTTTGTCTTCTAACAGGGCATGTAAAAATTTAATACATATTTAACACTTTATTACGAGTTAATTATACCTAGAATAAGTAAAGCCCCTAAGCTCATGCAAGGCCATATGTATTCTGACAGTATTATGTTTGAAAAAAAAATTCAAGCTTCTGTCACATATGATGGGTTGATAATGTTGTTATTTCATTCCAAATCAAATTGACCTAACTGCCAACTCAAATCACATTTTTTTCAGAGTGCTAGGAAATTTTGCCTTACCTCTTCCTATATGAATGTGCATTGCTTGAAATTTCAAAGATCAGAACAGGGAAAGAATCCCATTTCAGTGGTTACTGAGATGTTTTATGGTTTGATTTTGTTGTTATTGGCTGCAAATTAAGGAATACCTGTATTAAATGTAAGGCAATGATACCAAAGTTCCCAAGAAGTGTTCAGTGCCCTGCAGGTGGATTCCGCTAATCATTTTCAGGAGCTACCACACAGTACAACCTAGACAGAGTCATGTAAAAATACCCAAAATTTGAATAATTTGAAGGGGAAAGGGAAAGTAAATCCCTTTACATTCTGATAACTCAAAATACCTTTGACCAAATATTTTTCCAGTCAGACTCTGCCCTGGATACATAGCAGCCACAGACACTATTTCTCTAAACAACATTCAAATGACTATGACTATTATTCAGAATAAAGTTTGGATTTGCTTTGTGCTTCTATAGGTCTCATACAGGTAACCTGTGAAATGACATATTTGCAGGTATTTCTCTTTCAAGATCAATCTGAAATGAATTGGACTGCTGTTTAAATATACCTCTAAATTTCATAGATGGACACTGGAATAAAATATTGGGATGATGACCCCAGATCACCACAGCAATGACTGCAACTACTACAGTTGCATTTATGACATTTATGACAAAGTACTGGTTTATATGTCTCTGTGTTGAATTTGGATCTTCTTTTTTTCTGTTATTGAATTATTAAATTGGGTTTTTTCCCTCTTTTCCCCACAGCATTTTTTGAAAGACACAGGATGTATTCTTTGAATACATATGCTTTTAAAGGCAACACTATGCTGATTGACAATGGGCAAAAAATTTACAGAAAAGATTATTTTCTGCCAATGTATTAATTGTCCAGGCACCAATCCAGGTTACTTGTGCAGTTCTATAGAGATCCTTCGGTTCTATACATTATACAAAAACAAAAAAAAAGTTAGCTCCCCCAAGACTGCTTTTAGTTTATTTCTAAGACGTAAAAGCTACACATGAATAATAAATAAATGTGTAGATTCATTACAAAATTTTTACTATAATAAGTTATCTGTGTCCACAAGATTTCCTTTTTTTTATTTTTTAGAGAGTTAACATTGTCAGTAAACAGAGTCACATTGTTTCAAATGGCTTTGCAGTACCTGAAGGGGGCTAATAAAATAGAGGGACTTTTTACATGGGCAGATAGTGACAGGAAAATGGGTATGGTTATAAACAAAGAGAAACTTAGATGTTAGGAATAATTTACTCAGAAGGTAGTGAGATACTGGATCGGGTTGCCCAGGGATGTTGCGGAAGTCTCATCCCTGGTAGGGTTCAAGTCCAGGCCGTCTGTCTTTGAGCAAACTGGTCCAACAGGAGGTGTCCCTGCTCAGAGAAGAGGGTTTGGAAAAGGTTATTTTAGGTCACTTTCAACCCAAATCATTTTATGATTCTGTAATCTTCTTTGAGGAACCCTGTGCAGTCAGCAATGTTCAGTTCTTCAACCTTGCAATGGCAAGAACAGAATTCATATCAGATGGACTCCAGCCTTGATTTTTCTTGCCTTTAGCTCCCTTAAAATAAGGTCCCTGCTCTGCTAGGGATAGGATAGTGAAATGTTCTAGAAACAATGGTGATTTAAATGTTAAATGTGGCAATAGCTTTTCAGACTTATTTCTTTTCAAGTTAGGTAAATACATTCTTTCTGCATAACATACATTAAGTAAACTAAGAAATACTTTATGCAACCTACAATCATTAAATCACACTGCTATGGCTGTATAAAATGAAATGTATGCATTCATATGTCTCAGTCTTCAATCATCTTGAATTTAAAGTCATAAAAGCACACTTTATATACAATAAAAGTCTGCTTTATTGCATCAGAAAGTCTAGTAAGGTTCTGACTTTCTTCTCTCCCTCTCTCCCTCTGTTTTCCTATATGCATACCGTTGCAGTCTATACAGCCTACGTAATAATATTAACACTTTTCTTAATGAGTCATTGCATAAACTAAATTATATTTGGTCTAATAAATATCTTGCCATCTAAATAGCAGCCTCAATGGAATTTATTAGGAATATTATATTTAATAAGGCCGATGGCATCCTGGCCTGGGTCAGCACTGGTGTGGCCAGCAGCACTGGGGCAGTGACCACCCCCCTGTGCTGGGCACTGCTGAGGCCACAGCTCCAATCCTGTGGTCAGTTCTGGGCCCCTCCCTGCAAGAAGGACATTGAGGGGCTGGAGTGTGTCCAGAGAAGGGCAGCGGAGCTGGGGAAGGCTCTGGGGCACAAGTCCTGTGAGGAGCAGCTGAGGGAGCTGGGGGTGCTTGGCCTGGAGAAACAAAGATGAAAGGAGGACCATATGCTTTCTGCAACTGCCTGAAAGGAGGGCATAGACATGTGGGGGCCAGTATTTTGTCACAGGTAACAAGTAACAGGATGAGAGCAAACAGCCACAGGTTGCACTTGAGAAGATTTAAATTAGATAGGAGGAAATTTTTTTATCACACAAAGGGTTGTCAAGCATTGGAACAGACTGTACAGGGTAGTGGTGGATTCACTACTTCTGCAAGTGTTCAAGAAACATGGATATGACACTTGAGGACATGGTTTAGTGGTGAGCATGGTGGTACGGTTGAACATCATGATCTTAGAAGTCTTTTCCTACCTAAATGATTCTACAGCTCTACAATTCTATTTCTAATATATTATAATGCTGACTATTCATTATACAGTTCCATTAAAAAAAACTGTACACTTTGTTATGTGGAGAGTAACTTTCACAGTTACATTGCAACAAGATTTAAATACGCAACTGTAAGATTGGTAAAACATTTTGTATTTCCTGAAGGGTAGCCACAGCAGAGAAGCAAGTCAACTCAAAATACAGAGAGAAATGAGGAAACTAAGGATTAATGAAGCATATCATCAACATTCTCAAGTAATGAGAGATGCATTTCACTGCTAATAAAACTTATTATTAAGCTTTACAGTAGGGCCTAAGCACCTGCTGAACTGGACATAACACAAATGGCAGCAAAAAACAGATGTTACAATCTCTTTCACCCAAGAGATATAACATTAAATAATAAAAAAGATATATTGTACAGTGATAGACTGTATCAATAAAAGTATTTGCAAAGGCCCAGAAAATAGTAATGCTGTTGTATAATGTACTCATGAGATTTCTCTGGAAACTCCATAAAGTTCTAGCTATCATCACAAAAAAAGAAGAGGAATTAAAATTGCAAAGTAGGAGAGAAAATTTCCTACCATGAACAGGGAAATCAGAAAGGCTGGCTTCACAGACAGCACTAAGACCATTACTTGCTCATTTTACCAAAATGAAGGCTGTGATGTGGAAAAAAATTACAAGTGATTTTTTTACAGAACGAAGGAATGAAGGAAGGTGTAGGAAGATGAAGTAGGATGGTGTCAGATGGAAAGAGAACCAGTGTGGAGGTAGAAGAATCACATAAACTGCAAGAGAGACTAACACAAAAAATATGTAAATTAGACAGAAATAAATTCACGTTGAAAATTTGTATTCTGTTATGAGAGTAGTGAACTTCTGGAACAAACTGTTGGTGTACATAGTCAATTTTAAATTTACCCATATGTAAATTTTATACAGCTCTGATGAGGTCAGCTCACTGACAGCAGGGAGCTCGAGTTTAAAGGCCAGGGCTTTCTGCCACATTTCAAATTGCTTCAAGGAGTTCATTGAGTTTCATAGCAATGAATCTTGATAAAATGAAAGATTAGACACATCAAAAAAAATTGGTCTTAATCTCCAGCACTGCATTATAAATGTTTCAGAAATTAGTATATTTTGTTGGGGTTTATGTTCAGCTCTTGGTCTCTAGTGTCAAAATCTAGTGATATTCAAAACAGCTAACATGGTAGATTGAGTTCAGACCTGTGAAAAAAAAACACAGTACTTATGTGCTGTAGTGTTTTTTTTCTCTACTAATGATTTTTCCCAAGGTATACTGCAGAGTGTGTTTGCTCTTAATGCCTGAAATCTGACAGGGTATAGATTTTTATAGATACAATCACCATGGTATCCCAACAATTTCTATATTAGTACACTTCAGCACTTGACTTGATCAAAAACACCCTTTTAATGGATTTCCAGAAGAGTGTCAATACTTTTCTGCTAATTTTACTGTGAAAGTCGGATTTAAAAAAAAAAAACAACCGAACAAAAAACCTCAGCTAGAAAAATATAATATTATCATAATTCAAGTGACAGATCTTCTACACTTTCTCTGTTGCTGGAATTGAAAGAATTGATCAGACAAAACACTCAACTGTATATTCCAGACCATCTGCTAAATTTTTAAATACAAGCTCAGAAGAAAACACAGTCAGCATCTTCCACTTGCTTTTTTATTCTTGCTCTTACCAAGTGAAAGTAATCTAAGGTCAAAAATTATTCCCAATAAAATGCAAAAGCTGTGGAAGATAAATCTAAACTGAAGAAAATAATCTTATTAACTATCGAAATATGTTAGTTGTGCTCCTTAATCTTGAAGAAAAAGTAATTTGCTTGATATTCTGTTAATAGCTGCAGGATGACTCAGAACAAACTGGAAAAAAAAAATAAAGCAGAGAGTGTAGTAGGTCTAGGAGCTGTGTGTATAGATCTGTTCACAGGGAGAGATTTGCACTGCACAATACAAATATGGAGGGTGCACCCACTTCTTGAGTGCTGCAACATCTCAAGGAAAACAGGAGAAATAGGGCTGAGTGTGAGACCAGGGACCAGACCCACCTGAACCTGCACTGCCTCCTGTGCTAAGGGGAAAATGGTTTACCTTTTGAAACTACCTATTTCCTCCCATTGGAGATGCTGATGAAGTCAAGGCTTTGTAGACAGTTGAAAAATTGAAACATGTACCATGATACCTCAAAAGGTCTTTTCAAACCATTAAAATGTATAGGCTTTCCTAAATAGGACAATTTTTCTTTAAAACACATAGACCAAGTGTTAATTTCCTGGAGGTTTCTGAGGAATCACTGTAAATTTAGGTCAGGGAAAAAAAAAAAAACCAGAATAAAATCCTGCCAATCTCTTAATTATTTTTAATGTGTTTCCCCAGGAAAAGGATCTTTGCTACAAACAGAAATATTCATGCAAGTCTTTGTTGCAGAAAATGTCTAGCGTAATTCAACAAATATTTTATTGAAAGGTCAGCTATAGAAATGCTAGGAAAACCTCTATTTCACACAACATGATGCTTCTATGAAAGTATAAGATATAATCTTAAATCTCTTTCTTCCAGCTTTGCTCCAGCAGTGTAGTAAGTTATTTTATAAATAGCCTATGTCTGCATGCCATTTAAATTTTTTGTGAAGATAAGACATAATTTTTTTATTGAATGCAGTAATCCAGAAATTACTGCATGTTTTGCATGTTGCAATGACAGGCCTAATGTGCTGGCAGAAACAGAAAAAAAAAAAGTATTGTCTGTATTACTCATGCACCTAATTTCCCTCTTTCCCTCCCAAAATAACAACAGCCTTACATTACAGATGTTCAAGAGTTCTGCATGTTTTATAAAGGCATAACTGATATAAAAGCAAGAGATTCTGAGAGAAGTCCTATACGTTTAAAAATAATAAAATTATTACAAAAGGAAATTTCAAAACATAAAAACTCTTTAATTGCTGTAAGAACAGAAAAATTTGTTCAAAAGTTCTATTTTTGCATTTCACTGATACACACAGTAAATTATTTTAGGGTAAAGGAAACAGTACAATTGGATATTTACAGATAAACCAGAATTTTTAGAGATGCAAATTTTGTTTCAAATGTGTAACGCATCATAAATTAAATCTCGAGTGACAGAGCAAGTGTGTGAGAGACAAAAAGGGGAGATAAAATTAAGACAGACTCCTTGTGCACCCCCCCAGTCTTCTCACTGGTGGGGTGGGGTGAGAGGCAGAAAAGGCCTTGACTCTGTGCAAGCCCTGCTCAGCAATGACTAAAACATCCCTGTGGTACCAACACTATTTTCAGCACAAATTCAAAACACAGCCCCATAAAACCTACTGTGATTTAAACCTACCCCTACAAAACAAGTATTATAGAAAAACAAAAAGTTCTTTCATTCAATAGCATTTTCTAACCTCAAATCCACTTTTCCTAGGTTTCTTAGAAGTGTCTTCTATGCATTAGGTTATGGGAGAAAAGAACTACCTTCTTGTCTGTGTAATGCAGCTAGAACTCAAAAATGCATCTATTTTATTATGAAACATTCAATTTGACCGGATTATTTTTATTTTAAAGTTTTAAACAAGTAATTTACATATTTCCATATTCTTCACTGGACACTCTGAAAATGCCAGCTGTTTGTAATGTCATACTACAGATCTACTTTTTTAAACTGGAGAGTTCATTCTGTTGCTCCTCATGCTGAATGCTTGAAATGTCCATAAAAATTTAAATGGAAACAGCTTTCAGTGCAGAAGGTAATTCTAGCAAGGCTAATCCTTTGTAAAAACATTTGCACCAGGAATTTTTTTTTTTTTTTTTTTAATGGAGAGGGGGTTATTAATGAAATGAAGAAAATGTGACAGAACAAGAACATGAATTAAATCTTCTTTGAAATTTATTAAACCTTTATTCCTTCCTCATAGTTTCATTTATTTAATCTGCCTGCAGACTAATGCAGTGGTTAGATTCAAATACAAGCCTGTTTTCCTGCTATTTTAGGCAAATAATCAGAATTTTTAAGAGCCACTCACTGCCCTGGTAAATCAGGACCCACAGATTTGTGCAAAGAGACAAGGTTACATCAGAATTCAAGGACCTGCCTCTGAAAACGGCTGTGAAAAACTTTTAGTATTTCCTTTTCCAAGAGAGGGTTCTTGTGGATATTTTTGTAGCAGTATAATTATTCCTGGCAAAGACACCTAAAAACACTTCTCCAGAACTTGCTTGGTCCTATGACAGCTGCTGACCTAGTGACAGTTTCTGACAATGGCTTAAGCAAAAAAGTATCACTGCAAGGTAAGAATCACTTGAAAAGTCATTGTTTGATGGCCACTTTTTTCCCAGCTATAATAAATAACTGCTTGTTGTTGTTATATTCTGTTTAGCAAACCTCAGCAACCAAATGATAAAATGGTTTTTGAAATTCGACAGCAAGGTGAGAAGCACTGCAAGAAGGAAAAGAAACACTTACTGATGG
>VWZN01008014.1:119927-240268 GCA_013396955.1 Regulus satrapa
TGTAGGTGGTCTCTTCATCAGGAACACAGATCAGGAGTACACTGCTTTTCGATTAGCAATCTTTCTTCATAACACCAGCCCCAATGCATCCGAAGCACCTTTTAATTTGGTTCCTCATGTAGACAACATTGAAACAGCTAACAGCTTCGCTGTAACAAATGCCTGTAAGTAAACATGCCACTGATCTGACCACCTTACCTGTAAATTGCTGTGAAAAGAACAGGAAACTACATCATTATCTTGCATTATAAATACATCAGGAAGTCTGTCTTTGGTACAGAAACCCTTTGCAGAAGAGAAAAAGGGGCAGCAGTCCTTGTTAGTTCCTTAGTGGAGCAAAATCCCCTCTCCTGCCTTCTGCTGACTAACCTGATGTGACATTTACTTTAGTGTTATTACAGTAGTTTCTTGCTTCCTGGTTTCTATGGAGATGAATTTTGTTGTTGTAAAGAAAAATTACAAATGTCTCAATAAGTGCATAAACCCCACATTTACTCTTGCTTGCTTATGTGCATGCTGTGCCTTGTGTGTATTTGAAAATATATGATAATGTTTCTGCTCCCAAATGCCTTTCTAATGGCTGGGAAGGAGACAGGGAAGCAGTGGTGTGCAGGATAATATATCTGAGTTGCTTGACGCTGCAGTTGATCTGGTGATGTCACTTGAGGCAGCCCTGCTCTTATATTCTAGGTTGTAAATGTCTCTTACCATTTTGTAATGCATACATCCTGTGGATATGTCTCTATGCATCCATACATTGGTGCCAAATCAGGTTAGTATCTGATCTACTTGATTTCACAGACCACCTCAACTGGAACAAATTTTCTCATCCTACTGTATATTTTATAAACACACCCACACCCACATACACGCAGAATCACATACACAATGAGAGGAAGAAGGCAAGAAATGCCCTTAACAAATGAGGGAACATTTAATTTCTTTATTTTTTATTCTGGAAAAAAAAAAAAAAGAAAGTGGCTTATAATTAGCTGAACTTGCTACATTTTAGTCACATCAGGGTCTTTGCCAGTGGTTAAGACACATCCTAGCAACACCTAATCTCTAAGAGGGGCAAAGGGTTATTTCTGTTTATTTTTGTGTGTGTCTGGCTTCTTAAAAGGAATTCATGTTATTATGTAAGACAGTGGTATATAGTGGGGCAAAGCTGAAGACTGTAGTAGCATTACTACTTTGATGTTCGTATTTCAGGACTCTATAGGTTTTCCTCTTTAGCTCTTAAGTTTTCGGATCCCTCCTCTTCATTCAAGAGAGAATTGCCTCTGGAAGTAGATGCACTAAGCAACATTGCTGAGCGAGTTTAAAATAGAAACACTGGAGAATGTCTTAGTGTTCATCTTTTCTTTAAAATACGTGCTGTGTTTCTCTTCACTTTATCACTGCCATCTCTGTGGCACTTTTAATGTGTAAACATACAATATGCTGTGCAGTTCTCATGAATAATTTATTGCATGATTGCTAAATTTATTTATACAAGTCTTTGCTACTTCAAGTATCAGATGACCTTGCCACCTTGTTTAAGAGGAAAAGCTTCTGAGCTGCCAAAATGGCTCCATTCATTTTATGCAGGAAAGACTGATGTCCCATAAAGCGTGAATTCTGTATTAAGCAATGTATTAGTGTGTTTAGTGTGGAAATCAGTATCAAATTGCATAAGGTAAAAGCATATCAAAAGGTGCTTTCAAACTCGAAGGAATCAGGTCTGTGCTGGTGTAGTTCATTGTGATAATATTGCAGTTCGTGTCAACTTTTGCAAGCACTGATAATATTTATTCCATTGAGACTTTTTAAAACTTTAGTAAAAGAGGATGGGACTGAAATTTTTGTGTACTAAAATCAGTAATTTTAGGTGAAGTCAATTATTCTAAATTCTGCCAATGCATCTAGTTTTGCCAATTTCTCAGGCTGTTTTTGCTTTTTGGATTAAGGATATTGCTTAGTCTTTCAATTTGAATGTTAGTAAATTGATTCTGAATTGTGCAAATTTAAAATTGGATCACTTTACTATGTAAAACTAAACACCTTAAATTCAAAAACCGTGTGCCCGAAACTTTGCTCATTTACACTATTTTCAGCAGATTCTTTTCTCATTCCAACCACCTTATGTTATTTTTGCCTTATATTTAACTGAGGAACATCTCTCCCATTATGTTTGCTGTCATTTATAGAAGTAGTGATTCATAACCTGATCCTTTTTTTTTTCCTCTTTAAGCTGAAGCCAGTTTTGGTTCCAAAGTGTTTAATGGCTTTAGAAATGATAAATCCTTGCAGTGTGGGGGGAAGCAGAGAAGAAAGGGAAAATTAAATTTGTACGCTTATGTGTGTGTGTATGCTCATATAATTCTCTACATATGTATTAAATAGAAGTAATCCTGAGGACCTTATTTATGTTTCTACTTGCCACTTAAACGCACATGTATTTTTGCATTAGCCCAAGTTTGCATTTATTTCATGTTTTGCAGTCTTGTGCCAGTAATTTGACTACTTCTTCTTTTTAAAAACATTTCATTACTGAACAATATTTTTAAAAAAACAGATATTCTCCTAATGAAATGTAGGCAAACCGACTGACGACTGAATGAACATATCTCATGTTCCTTAAGCTAAATGTGAGCAGAGTCCTGCAAAAATCAATTGTCTAATAGCTGGAGGACACTGGCTTCCATGTGATTGAATTTGCTGGCTTGACAGAGGCTCCTAAAGCGCAGATGTGTGAGTTTTTCTAACCTAATTAAAGAAACCCCCAGCATCAGCTCTGAATTAAGTGACTTCTTAGTAATATGAAATGAAAACTCTTTGCTGAACCACTGTGAAATGGTGGGTTTGGACCTTGCCGTTTGCGTAGGAAAGTACTCAGAACACACATCCCCAAATATACAGTACAAAAGCCTTAGAGCTGCTGGACTGAGATGAATATTCATGTGAGTTCAAGCATAAAGCTCTGAGACATTGCCAGTTTCCTCTATTTCTGTTTCCATTTGCTGCAGAGGTTACTTGTGAAGATTCAGGGCCTGACCCTTTGCATGTGTCAGGGACAGTAGACAGATTATTCCAAAGGATTATGGATGGCATACTAGCAGGTAACTCACTGCAACACTGGCAAAACTTTGGTGTTTTTTTCTTTTCATTAGGTAAAAATGATACATCAAAATCTTCACCCAGGAGTACTTTTGGAACTGGAATAATTTTGTGTATTCAATGTCATAGCTAATTTCCAGTGGCTATTTTATGCGTTTTTGTTTTCTTCAAACAGGCCTAGAAAATTAGTATTTTTATTTTAAATCTTGAATGCATACGAAGCAGGTTGCCTTAGCAGATAGAATCTGTTGTGAGCTATCAAAATTGATCTGATCTAAATCACTTTGGAGATTTCAGTCGTTTTTCTTTTTCCTTCACATTTGCGTGTTTTATTTAACCTCTGTTCATTTCTTTTGCACTCCATACATTATTCAGAGAGTCCCTCTTACTGACAGAGCTGAAATTATTCCAAAACATGAATAGTACAAGATTCCTACTCATCAGAACACAATACACCAGAGCTGAAACATTTGTCTATTGGCATACATTGGTTTGCAACTTATAAGCAGGAAATTCTGCTCATGATTAGAAATCTACCTGCATTCAGTTTGATTTCAGATGTCGGAGCAATACACTGATTTCTGGAGAGAAGTGTATGTATTCTTTAGCTGAATGCAAAATAATTTTCTTCCCTCCATGCACTATCTATATAGTACATTGGTATATCTCAGCAATACAATCAACAATAAACATGCTACAATACTTATGAGAGTTATTGCTATAATTTTACAAATACGTATTTGCCTTTCAGCTCTTGTCTTGTTGAGGATTTTTCTGTTGAAGTTTGAAAAAATCCTTAATCTGTAGTACCTTGCAGTTCTTGCACAGAATAAGGCTAAAGGGGATGAATAGAGACTGATTCAAGTCTCTCATTAGTGTTTTATACTAAAAGTAAAGCTTTTCACTTTGAGTCTGTTTGACTTCATGTGTATTCTGAGATGAATATATACCTAATAAGTGTAATTTACGGAAAATGAGACACTTCCTTCCTCTTTTGCACAGTTCTGTTCTTACTGGATTTCAATCCCAGTAGATGCAAACCCCCCAAAACATAACCTTGTTTATTACGTGCCACATGGATGAGAAGAAACACCTACTGGAATTTAAAATTTTGTATCTTGGAATAACTGTTCTCTTTCTCCGAGAGTTAGTTGACTCTTGTGCCCTCTAGATACACGTGGGGTTGATGACCTGAAATTGGAGGGCCTGATTCTGCCTCACTAGTGGGAATGCAGTTTCTGGGGAAGATCTGCTGAGGTCAGAGGCAGCCCTGAGGACAGACAGGTGTCACCTTCACCTCTCTGTGTTTGTCTCTGGGCTTGTACATGCTACCAAGGGGAGAGGCAATGCCATTTTGGAGTTAGCTTTCTGCTGAGAACTCCAGACAGCTGAGGAAATAGACTCACACATAATATTGCCCTTATATTGTGACTGTCATTTTACCTACAGGAGTTTCAACTTTGATTTACTCAGCTGCATCCTAATAGAATTTTCATTAAATTTGGTTATTAATTCTCCTTTATAATTACAACTCAGTTTAGCAATAGAAGCATAACCTTGCTTGAATAATCAGTGTAATTCAAAGCCATGGTGTTCTTTATTTAGAAAGTGAGGTTTCATACAGCCGAATGGTGTTTTGCTATCAAGAGCAGTGCAGTATTCCCAAGGATGCAGTTTGGAGTGTGTTTAGAGTTAGCATACAGTCAGATTTTAACTGCAAAAACAAATAGTGTACCAGTTGGCTAGAAAGATGGAACTGGATTAAGTTTTACCCTTCTAAGATAGGTTTGATTACAAAAATCCTTTTGAAATATTTTGCTTTTATACGTGAAATTTATCTCAAGCTAGACTCCAAGTATTGAAAACAGATTATCTTTAACATTTTTATTGTTAGCACTTGCTGATGGAATCAGAGATCATGTGTGTACTTGGGTGTCATCTGCCATAAGAAGGATTCTGCACATTTTTAAGAGATAACATCCATATTCTAAGAGTTTCATAGCCCTGAATGTGAAATTTGTAAATAGCCATGCAACAGAGAGAAGATCAACTGTCAATATCTCAAATCCATTAGAGTCTGGTTTTTATTTTCAAGGGTATTTTTGGGAAAATAAATAATGGGCCTTCGCTGACATAAAGTCAGATTTCTACCCTGGAAATCCAGGACATTCATTTCCATGGCATTAAACACAACTTTTATCCTAGCATGTTACTGGACTGACTAAAACTTTAAACTCAAAAGCTTTATAGCAGCCTATAGAAATAATGTAATGTTCATTTCAGAGGATTAATAAGAAGGATTATGTTCCTTCATTCCTTTTGCAGAAGGCATTGCAGTGTAGTATTTCTTGTATAGGACAAAGCAGTTTAACAAGTAAATTAAATTGATTAACTTCAGCTTTATCATTGTGATCTAAGTTTGTATGCTAGTCAAAATAACTCATGCATTTCATTTTTACATCTTGATTGTTTTGAGACTTGCTTGTTCATGAGAGGGGAAGACGTCTGCTTTGATTTCTTAATGGTTTTAGATCCTACAATGACAATTTCAGATTGTGAGCAGGTGAAGTTCTTTGGATTTAAACATGTTGGACCAAATAATAATTTCTCATAGTTCCTGTTCCTTAATATATCACTGATTCAAGGGTATGACATTTTTTCTGATGTAAAAGTGAAGAAGCCCCTGTGATTGCACCGGTGTAATTATAGAGAAAAATTGGGCTCTTCTCTGGATTTCCATTCCTCTGGGTATTTAGCTTGAGGCAGAGATTTTGGACTGGTACAGTACCAAGACTACTTCTGCAACTGAGGTAGACATACCAAAGTTATGTGGTAGGACACAAAGTCAAACTAAATAATTTATTCCTGTGTAAATCAAGAATTGTTCTGCATTTTGGAAAATAAATTTGCTCAAAAGTATCTGATAACAGTGTCTTGTTTTGAAATTTTGGCATTGCTTTACTTTTAATAATTTTCTTAGACGTTTTAATATCTCAATCTAGTTCAGGTTTTTACGTGGATTTTGAGTTTTATTATGGTTTATAAAGATCTTACTGGCTTTTATCAATGTTGATGTGGATTTATTTATTTGTCAATGCAGTTATATCTTGAGTAATCTCCTAAAAAATGCTGTATTAGTGATGTCTACTTTCACGCATCCAAGTTTAAATAGGAAAGGCTACCCTATATTTTGTCACTCAGAGAGACATTCTAGTATTTTCCAGAATCGTTAGCAGCATCTGCCTTCCTGTTGGGAACTACTTACTGCTGAGCACTTGGGAAAATCTGTCCTCCTCTGTGCAATAGCTCATGGGGTGAGCGTCTTTGTCAGTAGTTCTGCTTCCTTGTGAGGACTGTTTTTTCCCTATTCTTTTTCCCATAGTCCAGTTGAAGTCTGCCTGAATTGTACAAATAATCACGGGTTCCATATGGTAAGAAGATAGAGCCATAGTGACACATACCTGTCACCCTTGTCCTGGCAACGCTCATCCTTCCTTCTCACCAGTTTCGCCAGAGCTGACTGTAGCTAAGTTTTATGTCAAATGAGAATACCAGGATACTTAGAACAAAGCTACTATAATGCCTGGATTTTGACCAGCTCTGCTAACATTAACAAATTCCATTGCAAACACTGGCTGTTGTCCTGCAGGGTTGTTTTTTTTTTTTTTTTTTCTCCCAGACAGAGCTGTTTGTGATTTAAAAAGGGGCTCTACCTGAGCAGTGATTGCAAATTGGAGCCTCTTAAAAAGAAAGAATAATAGGAATCCACTTTATTTGCAAGGGGAATATATTCTCATTTTTCATAGCTCAATTTTTTAAACTTATTAAATTGCTTAACTCCTGTTATTTTTAAAAACCAAAATGTTTAGCGATTGGACCCTTGGTATAGGTTTACAGAGAAAGTCCTTTGTGCTACTGTTATTCTTGAGTTCCACAGTCTATTTCAATTGTTTTGTTTGTATGCAGCAATTGCTCCTGAAGCATGCAGGCTTGTGCAGTACCTGTCACTATGTTCATGATCAAGATGCAGTTGTTTTTTCTTGTAAATACAATTACAGCCCAAGAGAGAGGAAAAACTACTTACACTTTTCACTAGATTATTTATTATACTATTTGTGGGGAAAGGCTTTAAGCACATTTTGAAGACCTATTAAAATACATAATTAATTAACTGCTCATAACAGCTCTCCATTTCTCACTTTCAAACCCTCTGTGGAGTAGATCCTGTGCCATTTCTGCATGCACACTTTTCCTCTTGCTTCTATGGTGTATTTTCATAGTGAACTTTTAAACTTGTAAAATTGCAACTTCATTTTTATTTGCACGTTATTGACGTAAAGGTCAGATATGCCTAGTGAATATCCTTCAAATTTTAGGAAAGTTCACAGGTAGAGAGTTAATTGTTGAAAAGAATTGAGACCTTTATGCTTTGCTTCCCCCAGTTTTCAAGAATATGGAATTTAAATCTTCACACTGTGATGTAAAAGGTGATGCAATGTAAAAGGTGATGCATGTGTTAATATTATAAATTATTATGCAAAATAGTTAGGAATTATTATTAAAATATTTTTGTTTTGTTAATTTCTTTCTCAGATATGCATTATACTTAATTTTTTATTAACTTCAAGGTCCCCTTCCAACCCAAAATATTCCATGATTTCTTTTTGTTAGAGTTTTCACTGATGTCACCTTGTCAGTGTCACACCTGTTTTCCCAGTGAGTAAAGCAATTCATGTAATACATAATCCAGGTAAAAACAGCAGAAAGGGAGGAAATTATTGTACAAAGTAAAGTCCAAAATTTAGCCTATTATTTGTCCCCAAAAGCTTCCTGTGCTACTTTAATATTTCTGATGTTCAGTAGAGGTGTTTCATGCTACAAGTTAACATGAGATAGGGATCTGGATGATGCTGTGTTAAGGTCTGGAAATCACTGAGTATAAGGGAGAAAGATTTTATCAAACACAAATACATTCATCAGGTGAAAAAGTTACAATACTTCTTAATTATCCTGTGCCTGTCAATAAACTGAGCTTTGTGTTTTCTCACCTAAATTGATGGCGGGGGAAAAGGGATGAAGGTTTTAGAGACCCTCAGTCTGAGAGTAGTGTAGGATCTTCTTTCAGTGATTTCTTCCAGGTTTTCTGTTTGGATCTGTCCTGGAGAGGTTTGCTAATAAAGGCCTTCAGCCCTGGTAATTTCCATTCATTTAAACTGAGAAGAGTGTTTAAGAGTGGACTTTGCAAAGACACTGCAGCTGGGAGGATAATTTCCTTCAAGTATCAATAGTCATGGGCTCTTGGCTGACTCAGGAATTTTTCTCACTTTTCCTCCAAGTAGGAAGCACAAGCCAAGTAAAAAGCTGACATTTGGGGCTGTTTGCACACCCAGTTGGCACTGTCTCTGTATCTAGCTGTTCGTGTGGCCTCCAGTTGAGAGCTGGTCAGGGGTTTTTCTTTCTCAGGTCCTGAGTTTAAGGATCAGTATCTTTGGTCAGTGCTTCTCTCAGGTGGTAAAAGCAGCAGAGTAATACTGTATGATATGTTATTATATAGAATAATTAATAATTAGAGTTGCTGTCTGGAAGCACAATCAAACGTCCAAGAAAAAGAGCATAGGAGGTATATTGGGAGGACCTTCATTGGCATCTGCTGCAGGATTACATATATCCCACGAAAGTGTGTGTCTGGAAGGTCAGGTGTAGTGCTGACTGGAAGTAATCAAGTTACAAGTCCTTAGAGATGATGTAAAAGCAGTCTGGGGGAGGAAATGCTGACTGATGGCAACAAGTACCATTGCTTCAATGAAGAAAAAGTAAAGGGAACCAAGTAACTGGGAGTGTGGATAGCATGCAGTAATGTTCACAGATTAAGGCTAGGTGGGACCGTTTTGGTCACCCAGTGGAACCATCAAGATGCTTGTCAGCCAGCCTCAACATCTTTATCCAACATGTAATATTTTTCCCTGAATAAATCCAGTGTTGACTTGAGGGCAGAAAAAATCACAGGTAAACTGTCATGTCATCAACACTTCATTGGGATATGTCACCCAATGTCTATATCTGTGTTTAATGTAGGGGCCATAAAGAGCAAGCAAGGAAAAAATGTCTGCTGGGTTGATTGTTGGCTTTTATTTTAGAGGGACACCATAGTCACCATGATTTTCATCCAGTTGTCAGAGTTGTGCACCTCCCAGAGCTCCTGAGGTATGTTGTGGATGGTTGGAACTGTCTTGCCAGCACAGGAAGGTGGCTTGGGACACCCTTAGTAGCATGGCTTAGGTATGGCAGGACATGTAAGGACTTACTGGGGCCTTTTTCAAGTTCCCTTGAAAAATCCTTAGGGTGAACACAAATGGTAGGGCTTTCTCTGTCTCATAAGAGAAAACATCTAATCCCAACAGGGACTGAGGTTTGAAGCAACAGTAATAAAAGCTTGGCAAACATGTTCCAAGACCATTCAGTACATTTTTTTCTAACAAATGTATGCTAATCCCTGTTATTTGTATTCCCAGAGTCATCTACCTACAAATACAACTTAATGGTCATATATGTTATACCTATTTCACTTTCTGTGAGCCACAGAGGAGGATGTGAATCTATTACTGCTTTCACCTGGAGGCTTTGGGCTGTTAGCTTAAGATATCAAGAGTTATGAATTTAGCTTTGGAAATCCCTAGTTTCATCTACTTTGTGTGTTGGACGAGATTGTAGCCTGAACACAAATATGATGATGAATGAGATTTAAAACACAATAATATTTGCAGAAAGCAGAAGATGGAATAAAGGAATACAAGAAGTGCTCTCATAGCTGTCTTTGATGATCTGTTGCACTGTTCTGAATAGCAAATATATATGGAAAGAATAAAAGAGGACAAACCTTTTCTTTCCTGATACTGTAAGTCACTAAACCAGGGACAAATACTAATAGAATTCAACAAATAATTATTGTTGTAACTGTACTTACAATATTGTGTTACTACCACTCCATCCATTAAATGCTTTAGTAAAATTATTTGTTATTCAGTTATTATTGAAATCACCTGAAAAATGTATTTTCAGATAAGTCAGAAAAAGAACAGGCACAGTTAATGCCTGTGTTGATGTTAATTATTAGTTAATGCCTGTGTGCATTAACTTAAGCGGATAATTGACAAGGTTTCAGCAGGTGCTGTATGAGATGATGCCCTGGTGGGAGGTGGGTCGGCCCTGGTTCTTCAGGCACCTTTGCAGACGACTCAGAAATGAGAGATTACCCAGAGAAAGGACTTCAATTTAGAGTTTGAGTTCTTACCCCTGAAGTTGCTCTTTGCCCTCCATTGACTCCCAGCTGGGAAGGAGAAGGGGTCAAGGTACATCAAGAGTTGTGTATTAAGGAAACACCATTATTTTGTGTTGGGGAAAGAGGTTTCAGAGAGCAGAGAATGAACTGACATGGAGCACTATTTGCTATATGGGGAATTTTATGCTTCTGAAAACAGCTGGAAGGTGTGGCTGGTGCTTGTGAACCAGCAATTATAGCTGGTGTGAGTTGACTTTAAAAAGCTTTAAGGTGAACATGTGGTTGTGCCAAGTACAGAGGGGGGAGTAACACCTAGACATCCAGTGAAGCACAGGAAGATTTATGGAATAGCACAAGACTAAAAAACACTCTTCCAAGAGACTCGGAGAAAATTCTGTTCTCTGCCATCAGCTTCTTCTCCGTGGTTTTTATTGTTACATGCCCCAGGTTTACATGACAAAATGGGAACAGTGTTCAAGAAACACCACCAGTGGAAGCAGTTGACATGGTGCCTCCCAAGCTCTGCGCAACTGAAGAGGATCCTGGCATCCCAGAAGCAAAGTCACAATGTTCCAGTCCTACCCCACAGCTAGGGACAGGCTGTTGTGGCTTCTGGGTCCAGCATCAGAAGCCACAGCGGATTATTAGCTCCTGTAATGTATTGATTGCAGATAACAATCAGCTTAACTACTGCAGGGAAAGGAAGGAAAGGGAAAGAGGATAAAACATTTGCTTCTTGGTTACAAACAAAAAAGAAATTTCATCCTTAAATAACCTCAGAAAAAACTGCCTGTTTCTGTCTCAGTCTTGCGCCCCCCAAGTCAGACTTGGACTTAAACATGGTCAACACTTTGAGGGAGTGGTGATGCTGTACCACAAAAACATTTCATGCAGATGATTTGCATTGTTTCCCTCATTCTTTTCTGGGTGTCTAACAGATGTTGAAGGACTACTTTTTTTTTTTTTTCCTGATGAAGGGACCAGAAAGCCCATCATTCTTTCAGTTACTGTTTGTGATTGGAATCTCTTCAGAACAGCTGGCAGGCACCAGAGCTTCACACCTTAGTCACATTTTCTTTGTCAGGCTTTCACATACTATGCTAAATGGGAGACTAGCAGAAAATTCTTTGAGCAATTACAATAATAGGGTAATAATAATGATTGCAGTTCCTTGCACTTATATAGTGTCTGTGAGATTAAAATGAGATCCAGCGTGGTGTTATCCCTTTCAAAAGGTGTGGATATCCCGTCAGCAGCATTAACTTGAGAAACTGCTCTCCAGGGCCTCACCCTCCTGCTCCCTTGTACTTGATATGGTAAAGCAGGGCTGTAATGCCACCTTCCTATTTACATCTATGAGCAATTGACTGCACATATGAAGTCATGAAAAGAGAATGTGAACGAGAGAAATTGGCACCATGAAGAAGTTTTTTTTTTCTTCTGCTTATAAAAGAAGAAGTGTTTTGGTTTTTTTTTTTTCCTCTTGTGCCTATAAAAGACAGGAGAATATTAAAGGATAATCTCTCCAGTTCAGAGGTAGCATGCTTACATAAGGTAATTTCCTTTCTTGACTGCACATCATGTAGGTCTTAGAAGTACTAGTTAAGAGAATGAAGTGTGTGCCACCAAATATGTAACACACAGATATAGCTTTAAGCCTGTTGATTTCTTCAAAGTTGTACATTACAATAACAATGCCTTCCTGTCTGGGAAAGTATTGTCTGCAAACTGTTGGATTATTGGCACAGTAAGTTAGCAGTTTCTATCTACTGAAATAAAATCCCTTGGGGCCTTTTCTTGGCCCCAATAAAAGTGTTTCACATTTAACTAAAATTATAAGGTTCAATGTCAAGCTTTCAAAACTTTTTATCTATTGTTAGTGCTGTGATGATGATAAGTGCCTTACAGTATGTGGCCATGATAAAGTGGTGCTATAGCTTTTTTCACTGAGACAAAAATAGAAAAGTCATTAAAATCCTAGGTGGTTTTTTTGTTTTGTTTTTTTTTTTTCTTGTTGATATAGACTGTAACTTTCTACACCAACATTAAAGAACAATTCCAGATATTAGTGGGAACCTGCCCCCTTTTTTCACCTCTCTCAGCAGACAGAGATGGAAGCATTCAAAACCTGTCAGAAGACAGGAATGAAGCAGACTATCAACCTGCATCTGTAGCATGGGTGACTGAAATAATTGTTTGTCACTTCCATTAGTGCCTCTATCCTGATGCTTGACTTCAAGAGAGAAAACAATGGCTCAGACTTCCTGAAATCCTGGATGTACCACAGTTCTGCTCCCTATATAGCCAGTTGTTACACATAGTAGACCTCCATTGAGGGCAGCTTGGATGTGGCCATCCCCAATAGCACAGTGTATGAATTGCTTTTACCACCCTACAGTGGGCCCAAAGGATTGCAGCAGAGGTTTGCTGGAGTATCTTGCTTCTGCCACTTCTGTGGCAGCTAATTCTGTCTCCATTTGGCTTTGTGAAGGACAGGAGGAGAGAAGATGGCTGGCAACCCTGTCCTTGCTGGGGTCTTTTACTCTTGCATCTACATTGTGTCCAGCACAGCCTCTACCCAGATTAATTATTGGAGCTCGGACTGTTTTCTTAGGAGTGTTACTTGTGTTTCAAATTATACACTTGGCTGACAGTGTTTGAATTCAAGAAATAAGGTTTGGGATAATAGGAATGGGTTGATGAGGTTACACTACAGCATTTTGAGATGGTGTCTTAGGCTGAGCTGCAGATACATGCAAAAACATCTTTGGTTTTCTCTATCTGTAGAGAAGGCTTTATAAAACATCTAAATACCTTTAAGATGCTATATTTTGGCTTTATGTGGAGAACTGTGAGCCTTTAGATGCTTTTTAGGAAGAGACTTTAAGGTGCTTTAAACACTGCATGTCCTGGTGTTGGCAAATTCCAATACTCTGTTGGAAGCCTGGATGGGAGTTATTTTACTTAGACCAAGTTGATAATTTCTGGTTGAAATTGTTGCCCAGAAGTCTATGTACATGTGTATAGCTAATAAAGAGCTGTCCTTCTGTGCATGTATTTTTGTACTACTTTCAGCCACTTTAATGATCGAAATACTAAATCTAGCACTCAGACAGCTTTTGGATTTATGACAGTCCCTGAAGGACTTTGGCTTACAGTTATTCATATAGGGAGTTTTGAAAATTTATGACAGAAATAATAATTCTGTGGTAATATTCATCCAATTGCTTGTTTAGAGCAACCATTGTGAGAACAAAAAAATGAGCAGCTAGAAATTCCTGGGGCAAAGCTTTGGCTCAGTGCTCTGCTGTCCCTCACAGGATGGGATGCCAGAGACATTTCCGAGGCTTAAGGCAGTTTTCAGAATTTGCAGAGATGTAAAAACCCAAGTGAAATTTGTCCCTGA
The DNA here is from genome assembly GCA_013396955.1 of Regulus satrapa. Taxonomy (NCBI): domain Eukaryota; kingdom Metazoa; phylum Chordata; class Aves; order Passeriformes; family Regulidae; genus Regulus; species Regulus satrapa. Next base: position 133,712 of record VWZN01008014.1, read on the forward strand.
GTAGCAGCTAGTGTATTTAACTGTGTTTTACGTGATGTCCTTATCTATTTCAACTTAATTACTGTTTTGTAATATTCAGGTATGTGAATGTGTTGTACAAGCATTTATGGAGTCACCTCTGTCCCAATCCACATGCTGCTCACAGGATGATAGTGGTTTCAGCAGCTTCTACTGCCCCTCTTGCTCCTCTCTTACTTTCTATGGCATTTCCCAGAGCACACTCTGGATCTCAAGAGGCTACAAAAGATCTCTTGGGTCTAGGCAGTAACTAGGGCACCCTGGTAAAACAAGAACAGGTAGCAAGAGATGAGTGGAGTCAAGTGCCAGTGAACTGCCTGATGTGATGTTGCTCTTCCTTCTCCCTTCCCTCTTGGGCCATCACATCCACCAAGCTTTATGAAAAGAACCTGCCAACTATCAGGGATGATTTTTATATATATTCCATATTTTTGTTATACCTGCCATCTGTATTTTCTGCATTCTTTACTCAAAAAGACCAGCTGTGACCCGAAGGAAATTCCTTCTGCAGAGGGGGCAGAACATGTCGTTCTAACATGCATGTCTTTGTAGGAAGAGGGCTACCTATGTGATCAAGCGTGAGTAGGAGATGGGAGCATTCAGGTGTGATCTTTCAGATATGCTTCGGATGATCGTTTTGCTTTGATGTGTATTTTTTGATTGCTTTTTTGGAGCTGATTTGGTTTTTATCTCAAACTCTAGACTAGTAACCAAAAATCACCTGCATAAATCTTATAAATTAAAAAAACAAAACACAAAAACCCCAAAACCAACCACCCAAACAAGCAAAAAAACCCTCCATAGCGGTAGAATGTGGGCAGAGCTGGTCCTTTCCATTTCAGCAAGGTGCACTGGGGGCAGGTGTTGTGCTGGATGTCACGGGTGGTTAGCACCCTGCGGAGGAGCTGCTGCCTCACCGCGGTGTGCCAGTGCTCCCACACAGGGCTGTGGTACTTCCTCGCTGCGGGATGCCCCTGTCCCATCCCGGCCAGGCCTTGGGAAGGGGCACGTGTGCACCCGGGGGATAGGCAGGGCTGGTTATGGGATGGGGATGGGGCTGAGCTGGTAAAAATTGTACACAAGTCCGGGGGGGTGCTGTAGCTTTCAGAGAGTAATGGAGCAAACCTGCCCCGAGCTCCAACTGCTCCAGACATGGAACTGCCCACCTACATCCCCACAGGAGAGGGCAGCTGGGCAGCGGGGCTGGAAAGGGCATCATCTTTTCTTTGTTGGAGGTAAGAACCTAGAAATGCTGATTATCAGCTTCAGGTTTACTGCAGGGAGAGTTCTGCCGTTAAAAGCTCAGTTGCAGCTACTAAGATGAATATAAGTGACACCGAAAATAGGTGATTTCAGAGGGAAACTTTCAGACTTTTTAATAAGCAAAATATGTGGTGCTTTTTTATATGCCATGAAATTATATGGGTTTTCTTCTTGCTCTTCAGGGTTAATAAACTGTGGCCGTGTCATCAGAGCATGTCTGCTAAGTGTTTCTAGCAAGACATCTTGAAATGCTGCCAGAGACCTGGAGATCTGCATACCTTGCTTTTAACACAGAGCAACAGCTTTGAATCACACATTGTGCCACTGCACTGCCAGGATTGTAAATAACGAATTTTAATTATCAGGTATATTCATAATTCATTAATAGGAGGTAGACAAATAGACTGAGCTGGCTTTGCAGTGCAAGAAAGATAAATGGATGACGGTGCATAGGTAATAGATGCTGGAGTAGAATGTGTAGAATTTTTCTTTCCTCCATTTTGTCTTGCTGCAGCTATTTTTCTTGAGCTCTCAAAGTCATTCCAGGAAGAGGGGTTTGAAATAGGACAAATGTACATTCATCAAAAATGTTCAGAATTCTGAAACTGAGCTTTAAGTACAATGTGAGCTGTTGAATGCAAGAGCTACAGGATCAGCCATGATGTTATGTAATTTCTGTGGCAAATATTTCTCTAGTTACTTAATAGCAACCATTGAAACTTTTTCTGCATTAAATAAAATTATTCTTAACCGTGTCTATTGCATTTGTTCTGGAATATATAAATTTAACTGACTTAAATATTCCAGGAATTGCTTATTAATTTGGGTGGTATGATAGATGATATGTCATTGATTAAATGACATAAAACCATGTGTAGGTAATGAACTTTTCAAAGTCTTTCACTTGATAACATACAATTACTAGCTTCAACAGTATTTTTCAGGCTAAATTAAAAGTAGCATGCGAGATGTGTAATATATATTCAGTATATCACATACTGTAATGGGAGTCTAGGTAGCAAAGCACATGATTGCCTAACCATCAGGCTGGCTTTGGAGAAGTAATCAGCTATAAGAAAATGATGAGCACATAATTTTAGATCATTAGAGGTAATTATTATAACTAGGGATGCTTTTAACCTAAAGGTGAGTAAATGGCACCTCTGCAGTATATATGCCCATGGCTTGAAATACCATTTTAAATGAAAGGTGTAGTGGAGGACATGAAATGGAAATTATTTCTTTGTTAATAATATCCTTTTTTGTTTGTTTGTTTTTGGTTTTTTGTTTTTTTGTTTTTTTTGTGGCGGTGTCTTGGGACACTTAGGATGGAAATGCCATTTAAGACAATATACTATTTGTGTGGAGGCTTAGTGTCAGATATGCTCCCTTGCTCCTAACTGGGGTAGTTCTTTGACTGGATCAAGGCTTGGCCTGGAGGTTCCATGGCCTCTACTAGTCACCACACCTGGGTGTTGGGAAAGTCTGGGGGAGCACAAAATTTCAGGGCCACTAACTTGTTTTACTCTACATGATGCAGTTTAGTTGCGCACATAATTCATAGACTTTCAATGAAAGGGGTACTTGTAATTTAAAAAAAAAAAAAAAAAGCCAGATACCTCATTGCCTACCATGAAAGCACCTGCTTATAAAATGATATTCAGAAGCATACTTAAGTAGTCATGGCAGGCAGGTGAAGTTCCCACTGACTGAAAAAGGGGAAACATTGCCTCTGCCTTTATTATTAAAAAGAAGCAAAAAAGAAGACACAGGGAACTGGAGACCAGTGAGTCTCACCTTGGTGGCCAGCAAATTCATGGAGCAGGTCCTCCTGGAAACTATGCTAAGATTTAGATTAGATACTAGGAAGATATCCTTTCCTTTGAGTGTGGTGAGGCACTGGCACAGGTTGCCTACTGAAGCTGTGGATGCCTCATCCCTGCCAGTATTCAATGCCAGGTTGGATGGGGCTTTGAACAGCCTGGTCTAGTGGAAGTTGTTCCTGCCCATGGCAGGGGTTGGAATAAGACGGCCTTTCAAGCTCCTTCCAATTTCACCCAGCCTATGATTCTTCCATTTTTCACTGATCAGGCATTTGATGTCTTATTTCCAGGAGTGGTGTGCTGACGACACACACTGTTCCATCAGCCAAAAAGCTAATGGGAGATGTTGATCTGACTTTTCTGAAAAATAGAGCTGAATTTTTCTCCCAATTTTTCTTCCACCAAATGTCAAAGGCAGTTTATTTTGTCTGGAAAAAAAGGTCAGTAGGGTTTTTGCTGAAGCACATAAATGGTTTCACCCAATTACAGAGTCAGTAGTTTGGTGAAGTTTAACTATCAACTTCTGGTTCCATTTTTGGTTGTAAAATAAGTAAAATCAGCCAAAACCAACTTATTTTATAATTTCCAGGACAGCTGCAAAATTCAGAAAGATTCAGCGCTCAGCTGTGTATCCTGTGTGTGCAATAGCAGCTCCTAGGAAAATACCATGGTAGAATGATTCGAGGTCCAGTCTCCAACAGTTTATTCATGTATGTGCCAAACACAGAAATTTCATATTATCTAGATGTTCTCATCAGCAGTGATCTGCTATTTAAGGACTAAAAATGAACAAAAGAGTTTAAGAGAAGGAAATTAATGGCATAACCATGTCAGGCATGGTCCTATTCACCATATCTGAGAGTTTAAGGGGGCACTCTTACACTTCAGGAAGACAATTATACCCTCTCAGTTACAAGTTACTTGTAGCCAAGCTATGTACGAAAACAATCATTGCTTTATGATCCATCCAATATGCTTTTAGCAATTCCACTTAAAACAAAAACAAAAACCCCAACAAGTTACAGATGTTTTTCAAGGCTCATCTCAGAAAAATTCCTTTTTGTGCTTTTTCAAGAAAACCTATTATGTCAAAGTCATTGCAGTTATGTGTTTTTGTAAAGTTAAGCATACTTACTTTGAAATGCTTAGCTGAACAAGGCATTCAGGACATTTCATTGTTCTTCAGGCCAAAGCAAAAATATTTTACTAATGGGGAAAACAAAATGAATTATTTGTTCGAGGCTAAGGAACCAGTTCCCAAGAGGCATAGAAGCGACTAAAGTCCTTCACTAGCTTCTTGACAGAGGGAGCGGAGTCTGAGGGCCATTTATTTATTTAGATATAGGTGTAAGAAACTTCGTGATGGGTGTGTTTTATGGTTGTCTTCATTCTCTGTAAATGCTCTGTCTGAAAAATAGGATTTTTTTTTAAAAAGAGCAAATAAGCTGTTGCATGGTAATCTATTATTATGAAAATAAATTAAAAATTGTGCATACTTTCTTGTTTTCATCTTATAGTGTTGTCATCAACAAGTTTATAGCCTTATAGCCGTGTTTTATTTTCCCTAGAAACATTAAAGCTGTCATTCAATTTTAATGGGATATACAATTGCTAGTTGGTTTATCATCAAATTTAAAGTGTGTATTCCTGGGGAATAGAGAACAGTGTTTTCCAAGAAAACTAATTCCCTGATTTTAAATGTCAGAAACAGTTGATGAACTACTGTTTTAGTATTTTCTTTTTAACTTCTGTTTTAATTATATATTAAATATGTAGTGTAAGCTTCTCACACAATAATTTTTGCCTGAAAAAAAAAAGAAAAACCCTGAAAATATTAATCTGTTTATAGTTGGGTTGTATTAAAGGAAAACTTATGTCTGTACTGACTTTTTATTAACAATTGAAGTATGGAAACAATTGTTTCCAGAGACTGGAATGAACTTTTGGAGTTTAGGTAATAATGGTGCAAATTTCAGTTATTTCATATATTTTTTCTGCATTTCCTAAACAAAGTTTTTAAGCAGTACATTCAAAACAAACGGGCAAATAATGAAACAACAAACAGATGTGGTTTTGCATGACAAGTGGTAGTCCTTTTGGATCTTTTTCTGAAGAAAAATTGAGATGCAAACAGTTTGCATGGATCCAAGTTCAAATTAGCTGTGTGCTGGCAGAGATCCATGAGTCCAAACCACTCAGAAACTGTAATCAGGAGTTGTAAATGCAAATAGTGAAGTCCTAGGTGAATATTCAGGGGGATTACTGACTTCTGGGCACTAGTGGAGATAGGTGGATCCTGTACCTGAGGTGAAATTGCCACACTATCTCTGGGGCATGCTCCCAATCCTGTTTCAATTACAGGCTCTTCTATGTGCCACTGTGCTAGTAGAAGGAAGGACTAGACATGTTGGCAAACAGCATCTTTGGACCCCCAGCACTGACCTGAGGTGTCTTTGGACAGCTGAGTGTTGTTTGTAGGAAGCCAGGACCACCCGGCAGTGTGTCTGAGTGTTACTGAGCATCAGCCTCTTGTGGCTGTAGGTAGTGGTAGGGGGTGGAAGGATGGGAGAGGCTCAGAGCCAGGGAAGCAATTTTGTGTCCAGTGCAAACACCAGCACTAATGAAAGCCTCACAGGTATTTTCAGAGGAGAATGTACCCTTTCTGTGCATAAACATCAAAGGATTCATAGTGTTACTGATTAGGAGCTGCAGCTTCTTTTAGCTAAAGAAGGCATGGTTAATTAATGATTTTGCGTTCTGATTAGAAAATTAACATTGCTAATGCTGTTATTAGATAACTGAGTTTTGGTATTATAAAAGCCTTTTGAAATGCAATTTGACAGAGCATATATCAGATTAAATCAGATTGATTATGGGAGTTTTGAAGTTGTTGATTTCTTTGAGAGCTCTGTTAACGAAGCATTATATTGTAACAGAATCCATTAATAGTTCTGTTCTCCTTAGCTAATGGCCTGTTACCCTTGGTAGGTAATAAAGTGCAGATGTGAGACACCCTAGCAAGCAGGGTAGGACAGAGTTACTCCACTGTGTCCACTGCAGATCTTTGTGTACAGTTCCAGATTTGTAGAGCTGGTAGGGGAGGTCCTGTTCCCACTGCAAGCTTAGGTTGGTAACATCGAGTCCCACAGAGCATTTTCATGAAGCAAGACCATGGTTTGGCATTGTCTGTTAGCCTCTCAGGGCTGGTATGATAATGCCACATGGCAAGATGGTGCAGTGACAGTCTTATGTCTGTTCCAGGAACCAGTGAAAAGAATTGACACGATGGGACATGTGACCCTCCCAAAATGGCAAATACTGCCTGCATATCCTCTCCTCCCCAAACCTTTTGTTTTGCACTCTACATATGCCAAGGCAATTTCCATAGACTTGCTGATGTGCTAGATACCTAAGTGGACGAGACAGTATTATGGGTTTCCCCCTCCCAGGCGGGGGTTAGGAGTCTTATGTCCCAGGAGTAGTGAACTGATTATATTTACCCAATATCCCTATATAAAACAGACCTTTCTAAAACATTTAAGAGTACCTAAAGACATTTGTTACACATTTAGGGACATCATTAGATTGCTAGTGTAGAGTGATTCAGCTGATCGCCTTAAGAATACTGTTGGGTTTTTAAAATTATTTTTATTTTTATGTTTAGCACATTCCTTTTTTTCTTTTTTCTTTTTTCAAGAAAATCTGGTTAATAGTTAAACTTAGTGATCTTAAAGGTCTTCTCCAACATAAAAAAATTCTGTGAGCTCGTGATTCTATGTATCTAAGTAGTTTTGCTCAGTTTCTTTCAAGTGAAATACTTTTGTCCCTAAAAAACTGTTGTACTCTGGGGTACCATGCAAGAAATTAAAAATATGCATTCAGTATTAAAATAAGGAAGCCAGCCTAAGAAATATTAGCAACTAGATGCTTTGGCTGAATACCAGAAGCTCTTTTCAATTTTTTTACAGATTTCCCTGCATTGGATCTTGGCCAAAACCTTATCTTGGCCCAACCCTATATATTCAAAACTGTGGCGAGAAAAAGCCTTGGTGTCTCATCTCTGAATGTTAGTGCTGCATCTTTGCTACTTTCCCACCCATTACTGTAATGGTCTCATTCAAGGCAATGGGTAATACCATGGTAGAACTTAAGAGTATAACCCAAAGTCCTGTGGTGCATAGATACATCAAAAAGTTATTTTTCATCTTCTGAGCTTTTCTATAACAGTGATGGTGCAAGAAAAATATTTTCACAGCTGGCAGCTGAAAACTTGGCTTTTTGAGGTCAGGAATATAAGAGGTCAAAAAATAAAATCCATGGTGCTCTCTGTTGTTACCTTTTGCAGTAGAATTGCCTTTAATGTAGATGTTGCCAGTATAGCCAGTTACATACTGTGGTTGTCTGGGAGCCCTGAAAAAGAAGCTGCCTGCAAAGGAAACAACCAGTAGGAAAATACGTTATAATATATGAAAATACAAAATACATTTAAATGTATGAAAATACAAAAACAGCAGTTCTGTTGCCATCCTGTCATGCAATGTCTGTTTTTTTATGCTTAGGAGATAAAGCAAAACTTTTTCTTTATTATGTGAGGAGATTTTTTGAGGGTGGCAGAAAAAATGGGAATGTGAGAAAATATGTCCTTTCTGGAGGTTTCTATTAAATTACATGCCCCTAGTATCCCTGTGTGATCTTGACTGTAATAGGCAAAATCTGGGCTCAGCAGAGGTTAATAGGTCCTAGAGCAATAACCCAAGAATACCTAAATGCACCTGTCAAAGACTGATAAGAGCTGAGGTCTGTCAGCTGCATTTCTGTAGTTCCGGAATTGAGTCAGCCCAATTTCCTCTCTACTTTATTACTTTTCAGTGACACAAAATTCTTAGGAGTATCTGGTGCCTTGCAACCCCTGAAACATAATTCAAGTTATTTGCCATCAGAACTAAACTCATGGACCTGGAATGCTAAAATTCTGCCTATATTACAGGGTGGAAGCAGTAGCTAATATTTTTTTTTTTTTTAAGCTCCAACAAAACAAAGCAAGAAATGACTCTGTTTGCCTTTGATGTTAGATTCCTCTTTGTCAGACTGTTTTTTCGGGTTTTTTTAATGAAAGTGGCTTTACATAGAGTGAATTAGATTGAGTTAATTGACATTTATCTGAATTACCATTGGCTCGTGAATCTTTTATCACATTTTTGTTTCCAGTAGTTTGGGTTGTATTTTGAAAAGTACTCTCCACACCCAGAGCTGAAGACTTCTTGTCTTGTGAAGCAGTCTTCTTGTTAATGTGATTTTCTTTCAAGTAAGATAACAGAAGAGAGTAAGAGCAGATGGAAAGGATTTACTGCTGTGAGACAAATAGGAAAGTAAGAACAGCAATTCCAGGGCACTGGAACATGATAATAGTTGCATTGCGGCCCGTGCCATTTCTACCAGGATGTAGAGATTTCTGGAGCTGATGTGTTTATCCATGCCATGGTGACTTGTTCAGTCAGTTTATCTATCCTTCAGGAATTTGCCTAATCTCTTTCTGAATTTGTGTATCCTCCTGAAATCCTCAACATCCTGGTGTGTAAAGGGAGCTGGAGACACATCATCACGTATAGCGTTGTTCCTGGTTTAAGTTATGAAATTAACAGGAAGGAATCAGATCTTCAGCTACTGGCAGTTGCTTTTCTGGAGTTTATGTGGAAAGCTTTGATTAACAAGAAAAGTGTGTCCTCCAAAATATCATTTAGCCAAACATGCAGATCTGTTGCTATTGATGCATTTTATGAATCCATTTAGATTTTGTGAGTTATGTCTGACAGCATGTTCTCTCCCTGTCTCTCTCATCTCCTTCACATTAGATATATTTAAATACCAATTTAAAGTTTTAGTACTTTAATTCAGTGTAAAACAATGAAATTTTTTTTTTTACTTCCAGATATGTTCCTGACTGTTTTACTGCCAAGAAAAAAAAAAAATCCCATGCACATAAGATGTTCATTTCATTTTCAGAATTTCAAGCAATCTGAAAAAAAAAAAGTTATTCAGACAGTTTTCCTCATGCATCTTTGGAAACCTCACATTTGTTTTAGAAACCTCAGATGACAATAATTTGTATTTTAGTACTCACTGATGTACTCTAGTCTTGCAACTAATAAAAGAATATGTATGCCATTGGTACATTGCGTGGAGTATCACAGGCACAGTATTACAATATCAAGTGATACTGGACTCCCAAAATGAACAGTTAACTGTCAAAAATTAGTCCTTTTATGCAGCTGTGAAGTTTCTGCAGTACTGTCTGTCCACATAAGGTTCTTGTGACTGCTTGGTCAATCAAAATCCAAGTTAAATAACTAGCTCTTGAGGACACTGGATTTGTCAAAGTCCTTTGAAGAGGTGGCATTTGATTAAAAAGATCAAAATGGCAGTAAAATTGTCTGTAAAATCTGTGACTTCTTTTCCTGAAACCACTGCACTAAATTTTTTAAACATAGAAAATGTTTGAAGACTTCATTTTGGAAATTGTACTTTTATGATAAGTAAGTGCAGAACAATTTTAAAGGATATTACAATGCCTGTATGAATGATCAAAAATTGCAAATGATTTAATAAGTGGGCACAATTTTTTATGTCATGTCAGTGAAGAAAGATAGTGAAGCACAGCGAGCGGGGACAGCACTGAGATGTAGAAATCTAATTCTAATTCTAAAATGTTACAGGTAACTATTCTCTACCAGAGTTATTAGAACTCTATGTCCCTTGAGAATGAGTAGAAGTTAATTTGCTTGCTTTACTCTCAACTTTTTACACCACTTAATAGAAAACAAGAAATAATCCTTATGACAAGTCAGTGTAAATAGATAATTTAGATTTTTTTCCCTATATTTTTCCCTCCCTGTATTTTATCACACTGTCTAATTAAGAATATACCCGTGATAGGTGAGAAAGTTGCTTGAATACTTGGGGCCTTTTGTTGCAGCAGTTGTTATTTTGAAGCAGCAGAAAGAAACTAGAATCATCAAAAGTATTCATATTCAGTGCTAAATATTAACCTAATGAATTATTAACAGGAATTTATTTTGTAAGAGCCATTTTAAAAACCCCAAACTTTTAAATGCAAACTAAAGTATAAGTTGGTGAGAGGATTTATGTTGTTTATGTATTGTGAGTGGTATCAGAAAATCCATGATATGCGGTTTTTTTCTCCTTTCTTCCCTTATTTTTTCTTATTTTTTTCCTATACAAAACCAGAAAATGTCCCTTTGTGTCAGTTTTCAGCATTACATGTGGTTATCTTTGAAAGGCATTGGATAACTATTGCAGACTACAAATACAGCACAGTAGGCTACATGCATCTTCTCCTCATTTCCACCTAGGATGTTTCATAAGGACAAGATTTTTTTTTTTTTCCCCAGTTCGACAGGCTTCTGGTTGTGCAGACAGTGAATGAGACAGATTTAACATCAATATTCTTAGTAAAATTAGACAGATGTATTAGTAATCTTGCTCCAGTCTGTGTGCTGACAAGCAGTGCATGAGTAATGAAGAGGTCTTTCCAATGTGACCCTACTGCAGAGCACTAATGAACAGGGATGTGCATTATTAGTTGACAGAATTAGAACAAAGAAATGCAGTTTATGGTGCTGCTTATGTATCTAATGTTCTAGCGATTTTACTTTAAGGAACAGAAAAGTAGTGGGACTCTTGTGCTGGACCTGGGCAAGTAAGGTTTTCCTTGTTTTTTAAGGAATTAATGCTTTTTCAAGAAGAATGTAGAAAGTGTCAAGAAATTATTGTTCCTTTCTTTACAGTCAAAAAAGCAGACAATCTGACTTGTGAAAATATTTCCATTTAAATTGTAGTATGGGTGAACAGATAAATGCTTTTGAAATAAACAGTTGCATTCAGTTAAAGGTAATGAACACTTTACTTAAAAATGGAAACACATTCTTTTAGGTTTTGAAATCCACTCATACCTCAGAACTAATAGCCAAATAAATCAACCATTTTCTTGGTTCTTCTCTAGCATATGCTAACAGACGTTATATTTTGCTTCCTATTTGCTGTTTTGGTGATAACAGGTAACAATGCTTATGACAAAATCAATTTTTGTTTACTTTAGACAGCAAATTAAATCTTCAGGTGTTTTGAAATTGTGATCAGTTTCAGAGCAAGAGAGAAAGTAAGATATTACAGAATAAAATTTCATTTCAGAAACACTGCAATCCATAGGTGCTCATACAAGTGAGGAGATGGTCTTGGGGAGTTGTCAGAGGTCCAAGGATTCGAGTCGCAGTCGCCCATTGCTCCAGTTTGGCATTACTGACACATGGGCACTGCTGAAACCCACAACAGGGTGATGCACTTGACAAAGGCAGATACTCACCACCCAACACTGACACGATCTTGTGGTGCAGTAGTGTGGTTTGTTGAGATCTTTGGTTTTGAATTATATGTGTTTAGAATAAGGAACACCTAGTTATTATCAGAGCATGAAATCATCAATCCGTTTTAGTTGACCAGCTAATTTGAGGAAACATCTGGTTTGTGGTCTGCATGTCCCCCAGATGACTGAGAAAGTCAAGAAAAAGTGCTTGGAAACCAAGCAGTCTTCCAAGTCCAGTACAGTGCAAAGTGATTTGCTTTGTTTCATTGAAAGTGGTAAAGGCAGCTTGGTCCACCAGGACACCTCAGAAGTGTTTATGTTCAGGTTACAGAGCTGTATGAGGATGCTCAAGGCTTGCTTTTAACGGGAAGCAAAGCAAATGTGATTCTAATCCTCATGTTAAAAGTAGTCTTTCAAAATGTTTTTTTTTTACTTTACTAAAGCTAAATATTAACCCCTAATCTGTGCTCTGAATTCTGTAAAGTTGTGGAATTAGTGGAGGAAGGTAAAGGCATTAAGGCATTCTTTTTGTAAGTCATTCTTCCATTCATTTAGCATAGATTGGTTTGAATGAGAATTTCCTTGATCATTTGTATGTACAGTAGAGGGAAAAGCAGCTAGCCCAGCCAAACTGGGTAATGTTTTTTACCAGTTTGATAGTCGATCTTCCAGATAAAGTCCCTCTTTATGTATTGGAGATTACTTAAATTATTGTCTTTTGTAGTGCACCTTGGTTTGCAAAAGTAATGTCATTTTAGTACTTCCATGTACTAAAGGATATTACGAAATGAGTATGTAAATTTTAGAGCAGGGAAATGCAAGAGACGCAGTTTTGGTTTTTTGTTTGTTTTTATATTAGATATTTTAGAATATGTGTGTTTTGTTTCTATTTATCCATTTAACCTATTTATTTTTACCTATTTTCCTCTAGAAATAAAATTTCCTTATAAATTACAACATGTACATATATATATATATATATATATATACACATGCAGGCATACGTGTGTGTTAGATTTACCCTAAACCTAGTTGTTGGTTTTGATTCGAGTTTGACACCTCTAGTAAAGTAACTCTAAATACCTTGGGAAAATAAGATCTTAAGGTTAATAAAGGCTACTTGAAGGTTGAACTCCTTTTGTTTTTGCTTGCAAAGATTAACGTATTTCTGGGAATGTTTACACCAACCAAACTAGCCAGGCATGGGGTTTCTCTGCCTTTAAACCATTTGCTGGCTGCCATGTAGGTTCTCTAGGACTGGTGTGGAGTGTTGTGGGTCCATTTGTGGGCACTGGAGGATATAAACCACGATTTGAACACAACTGCAAAGATAGAACTGCACAACAGCAAAGAAGAAAGAACAAGCTAGCCCCATTTCTCTGAATGGTTTCTCCCCCTCAGATACACAGCCTTACCCCATGTTAAGTTATTTTCCTTTCCAGTAGTGTGAATGGAGATTAGAGCATTTTATCCCTCAACTCCCCATCTTGTAGAGAGGCCAGGGCAAGGGAGCCTGTGGGAAGTGAAAGCCCTTGGCTAAAATTAAGATAGTTACAAAGAGTAGTGGAAGTTTTGCTCTCTGGAAAATTGGCTTTTGACCAAGTATAACCTTAAGGCTTTCCCGATGGGAAATTTAGCATACCTGTTACTCTGACCCTGCCCCAGTAACCACTTGCACCTGTAGCAGCTCAGTGAATTGGCAGTCCTGCTGTTTTTACAAGAAGTATTCATGAGCATAAAGCAGTTCAGGGTCATGAAATAAGTTTGTATACCTTATGTTTTCACAGTAGAAAAATAATGCAAATATATTTTGCTTTCTAAACAATTCCTTGTGTTCTAGTGTAACAGGCAATTTGTATATATTTTTTGTTGTGATTGTGGGACCGTAGTATGTGATTTAACTATATAAATATTTTGACAATAATCTGAACAAGGGATCTCTTTAATTACTAAGCACTGCTTTAAAAGAACAGCTAAATTACTAAATGAAACTGTAGTATCTTTTTTTTTTTACTGTCTGATAAACATAGACATGTCTTTTCAACTGTTAAGGAAACTTTCCTGTCCGACCATTCAGGGAGCACTCATGCAGTGACACTCCCACCATTCAAGATTTTTTGCTGCTAGGGCTGAACCCCTTTTGCAGCAAGACTTACTCAGTCAGACAAGGTTTCCTTACTGACTCAACCCCAGGTTTCCCATGGCAGGATCTCAGACATCTGAATCCTTTAAGTAATTTAGTCGAGATACCAAACACGAAGCCAACTTGAGCTGGGTGCCTCCAAAGAGGCATAACCCTGAATGCCTGAGCTTTTGCACCCTTGCAGTCTAAATGTGCCATAGTCTAAATGGGCTCCTCCTGCTGAGCTCTTGGCTCCTGCAGTGTCTCTGAGCCTCTGCTCTCCTGGCTGGCCCCAGAGGTCTCTCTGTCATGCAGAGGGGCAGCACCAGTTCACAGCCTTTTTGCCTGGGGCTCCCATCCTTTCCTGACAGCCAGAGCCCAGCCTGCAGTTCACACTACAGCTGCACACTGAGCTATCTGCACTAAATTAATTCCTCAGCTGGACCACCGAACTTTGTGTTTGCTGACTGTTCACAAGCTCCAGACCCTCTACTATCCCATGCTGAGTTTCATGGAGTTTACCATTATGCATCATGAATTATATAGAATGGGAATTATAAAGCTTTACCTGATGTTTTGTTAGAGTCACAGTGGTTGTACACTGAGGATTTGTCATGCCTGACAAATCAAATAATAGAGGCTCATGTACTGGGACGTGTGCCCATCAGTGCACTCCAAATTAAGCCATGAGGGGCATACTTTATCATATTGATTAGATTAGGAGAATCAGAGATGTAGATGAAGAATTTCAAATTGAGTAAAATTCAGAGGAAGAGAATAACTCCAAGAAAGGCAGGGCTGAACTGAAAATATCATACCTGGTAATTACCTGTGCCAAGCTATCATGCCCTGCTTGCAGACAAGACAGAGGAAGGAGACACAGTGGAGCCATGCGTCTGCTTTTGTCCCTGCTAGCACAGCCCAGCTTCATGGCAATGAACCTTTGGGTTCAGTAACTGTGGTTGCTGTGGCTCCTGTCAGTGTACCAGAGCCAGTGCTAAGCATGGCTGGAAATTAAGAGAATTACCCTCTAAGTCATAGGGGGCCTTTCTAGAAGGCGGTTGTCATATGCTATTAAATATTGCATCTCTTTGTGCTCTACTGGCTAAAATTTATAATTTAAACCTTTAAAATATATATCACAGCATCTGTATACTATAACATTAACCAGCTTGTACTGTTCCAGGTTGACTGACAAGATAATATATATTTAAATAAAAAATGACAGTGGGGCTCCACTAAATTTCTTTGGGATTCAAGCAGCAATTAAACATAACTCAGTCTTCTTTGTACCACAAATTAATGAAGAGATAGAACAATCAGAGGGGGAAGCTTACAGCCAGAAAATGCCATTTACGTAAAGTGATCGTTAATAGGAAGTCAATATTTACTGCACTGCAAATACACAGTCTTTCCTTTTGTAAAAAAATTAATCACACGCCCAGGGTACATGTCTTTTCTCTACAGAGATGACTAGAGTAGCTGCAAACTGCTATCAAGTAAATACTGCCAAATGCTATTACCACTTGTTCATGCCACAGAAATAAGAAAAGCTTACATTCAGTTCTTAAATAAGGGCAGTATAAGTAGCTCCAGGCAGTAATTCAGAATATCCAGTTGTGTCACTTTTACAAGAGGTCTGTGACTAACAATAGCTCTCTAGTAACAGGAATAAGTGAGACCAGCTTGGGATGGGAAGCTGGATGTGGAAATTCAGGTTATGGGTTATCCAAGTGCTGCTCACTCAGGCTCAGACCATGTGGACTTTTTGAAAGGAATGCTGCTCCAAGATGTTGGGTTAGATTTGCAGTACAAGGTAAAAACACAGCAGTGCTAACCATTGGAGCTGACAGCAAGTGTGGTGCTGCCACAGAATAACAGCAGGAATTCACTGCTGAAGAGAAGTCATACCTCAAAATTAAAATTGATTAGGGACTTAAAAAGCATAAAATCAGCTAGAGTGAATAAAATAATAGCCTAAATGACAATATTAAAAAAAAAACCCACAAAAAACCCAAAACAAAACAAACCCCCAAATTGCTCATTTCTATCAGTGCACTTGAACAGGGACAAAAATCTCACTAAAATGAAGTAAAATTTATTCAGTTTCAGGGTGGAACTGCTTGACAGCATGTTTCCTCAGCCCAGTAAAACACGTGGTGAACTTGATAAATAAATCACTGTCTAACCCCAAATTCATTATAGTATTGCAGTGGTAACCTGTACTTAAGGCTGCACCACCAAATTTAGTCTCACAAAATATTGTTATAGCTGTAATAATACTGAAATGTCAGTCATGTTTTTATTCAGCAATGTTAAAATAATTAATAGATGTATTTGTAAGCATTAATATTATAACTAATATTAAATGTTTTATTACTTCAGATGTCCTAGCACTTGCCTTAACTGGAGGTGATTTCTTTTTGAAGGTAAAATAAACTCTCAACAACCTTGAGGTTTCCAAGTGTCTGAACAGTGGAGTTTCTTCACTTAGGATAATGGATGGAAATGTATTTTTACACATGTGTAAGAGAATATAATTTTCAGTCCTTATACTTAAGATGCATAGTGTATTCTTGAATGTGTTCTCTGTCTTTAAGATAGAGTTTTTAAAGCAGTGTAATACAAATGTTTGTAAGTGCCAATCATAGTAAGGGTGGGGTATTTTTGTACTACAGGAAAGGGAGGTACTTTCCCAGATAGATTATTTTTACAGTAGTTGGGAAAAAAATGCGCTTTTTTTCCAAAGATTTCTGTAGATTATTTTTTAAATGTGCAAAATTAATATCTTCAAATAAAAGTGATAATTTTTTACTTTAGATTAAGAAATGTTTATGCTTTTATCTTCATCCTTTGGAGATGAGTATTTCAACTTTTTACTTAAACTTGTTTTAAAATACGACTTCAAAGGCAGAAGGGAAATGAAATTAATTTTTCTCCACTGAAGTAAAACTTCCTTCCAAAAATTTTTGCAAAATTACTTGCCATTTCTAAAAGTACTTTATGGTGTTTAGAGAATCATTTATATGTTTCTTGGTAGTGAGAAGCAAATTAAGATATCACAGCTACATTCTTTAACTGACAGCTTTCTGAGTATGAGGATGAATATTTTCTTATGCCAAAGAAAGGCAATCGTATTTGCAATTAAAAAAAAAAAGGCATTGTCAGAGAAAATGCCTTTGAGTTGTGTAAAACCAAGTTACTATTAAATTTACCTTGTCTTTTGAAATTTCTATCATATATTCTCTCTAAAAAGATAATCGTACATATGCATTACCTATGCATGCTATTCAGCTTTGGATATTCAGTGTCTTTTGTACTCTTCTGTACTTTGAATAGATGTGATGAATTATTTGATGTTAGAAGCCACCACTATTTAGTTACAGAAACTCTCTTTATAATATTAACTGTGGAATATTATGTCCTCAGAAGAATTTATTATAAAAGTTAGACTAGGCTATAGTTTTGGAGGAAGGATACAGAACAGATGACCTTTGTGTCCAGTATTGATTTGATTTAATCTAATTAAAAGCCACATGAAATGGTCTCTGATGAAATGCTGCTAAGAAAGAACTCAATATTTAGGCTTTACATTTCTTTCTCAGCAGTGGCTCACTCAGCAGTTAGGAGCATTATGAAATCTTTTTAATACCTGAGGTATACCCAGGTTTCCTCACAGAAGCCACTTATAACATGGTTGCAGGCACGAGTCCTGAGCCTTGCCAGGGTGGGCTGTCTGGCTGCAGTGCGAGTCAGAATGTACTTTCCCAGCTGCAGACCTAAAATATCCTGATGTGCTGTCTTGGCTTGTCACCTCAGATCCTCATCAGGCTTCATGTACTGCTTCTCATTGCTGAACAAAAACATGAAGGGCGAGCTTCTGCCCTACTTTGTACAAGGTGGCTATAAAGCACACTCAGAGCCTCATCAGTGGTACACAACTCTTCGTAATATCATTCTGGAGAGGTGTTTTGCCGAATGTGAGTGCCTGTAGGGAGTGCAATGCGAGGGACTATGATGGGAGTGTATGATGGGAGCGGGGTTCTTTCTGTTTTGGCAAAGAAAATATGAGCTGGCTCTAGTAGAATGAGTTAATGTGGTTCAGATTGTTAGATAATAATTTTTAGGATGATTAGTTATCTTTATTGAAATAGCAGCTACATACTATCAACTCTTACTTACTTTGTATTCAGCAGGAAAGACTGTGCTGTGGAGGCTTGGTTGGCATGAAGGAACTGATGCTTTGTTTTTGTTGGTACGTTTTTTGTTTGGTTGGTTGTTTTTTGGGTTTTTTTTGGTTGGTTGGTTGGTTTTGGGTTGTTTTTTTTTTTTTTTGCTAGATCCAGATAGATTATTTGAAGCTAAAGGATTAATGCAAACTAGGACTATACTTTTTATATTGAAATTTCTGTTTTGTTTATACCATGTTTGTGAGTATGGCTGAGAAAATACCTAGTAGTCCTTGGTTTGCAGCTGCTTTGGAGTTCAGGTAGCATGGGTACACTGTGTAAATTTTCCTAAGAAAAACCCCAGTAATGTCTGTAAAGAGACTTTCCTTCTCCATAATCTGGCTGCCTTGTGTATTTTGCTCTTTGGACATTAAGGTACTGAAACCATCGCATAGATTTATGACCTTCTTAGAGAACCTACAGCAGCTCAACAAGTTTTTTATGTGCCCGTTTGTCATCTATTTTAAGCAGACTTGGTGGATACTTTTGATACCTGAATCAGTGTATGAGTCCCTGAATATTATTCATGCATAAATTTTCTTTTGAAAGCATAACATTTTTCATGCATTTAACTTTTCAGTCAAACAGAAGTGTAATGGTGTTGATTTCATATAAACAAATATTGAATGTTGAGTATATGAAATGCTGAATTTAGAATGTGAAGTATACAGAAAAGCAGATAGCTGAGAGCTGCCTATGTGAGTGTTCAACGAAAGGTTGGACTGCGTGGTGTCATATTAGTAATGTGTCACTCTCTGATTGTCTTGTTCAATTGTTCACCACCAAAAGTCAGTCTAAAGGAAATGTTTAATTTCAAGAAGGCACAGATTGTGGTCGCCATGTGTACTGTATGTTAGTATTGTCTGTAGTTATAATATGACGGTAATAACGTCTAAAATAATGCTGTGCTAGGCACTACAGCAGCATAAGGAATCAGTCCCTGCCCAAGGGCCAGGAGATGATCAGTGCAGAGAGCAGGAGTCCCCTGCCTCCCAAAAATAATCAGCAGTGCTCATATGAGCAGGTGTTGATAAGGTAGTAGTGGAACCAAACTCTACAATATTTATGTATGAATCATGTTGATATGAGAAAGGAAGAAAACAGATATTTTAGCCTAAATTTTATACTACAGGTGTCTAATACCAAGTACTTAAGTGCTTGACAAATGTGAGAATGTCTTACTATTCCCACTGAAATGAACTGATGGAGAGGCCTGACGGCAGCTCTCACAATCAGGCCTGAAACTATGAATTTTGAGGTGTTGGCCTTTATAACCTCCTCATGTGTGTGTTCCTTCACGGTTTGTATCCAGAAATTTCTGGTAAAGGTTTTTTATTTAGTACATGATTAGAATTCCAGCAATTTCTCTAGTTTCTAAGACAGGAAGGCAGAACCAGAGTAATGAAATCACACAGGAGAGGCCTGCCTTTATCCACAAACAAAAGCTGAACAGCACAATTTTGTCATGATCATGGATATGTAAACCCTACACAAAGATCTGCAATATATTCTGTTATTTTCTTCCTGTTTAAGGGCTTCTAGGAAATGAAATCAAGGGTTTTCTGGTATTTCTGGTGTTGAACTCTTCAGAACTTGATGCTCACAAGAATGAAATCTAGGAGGCTGTCCATTTTCCTGAAGGATGCACTGGGAATTGCCCTTTAGTACTTATGGAGAAAAAAAAATCCTGACAGACATAAGTATTCTTCAGTATAAATTGTTTCCAATACTGTCAGAAAAGCTGCACCATTCTCATCTTCTCTGTGTCCCATTCTGCCTCTCCACAAGCTTTCTTTCCTGCTTTTATTAAATATTAATTATATGGTAATACACTCTGTTAAATTACAGGAAACATTAATGTGATTTTATGAGTTTTTTGAGTTTTGCTAACTCAGTAAGGAAATACGTTAAAAGACCAATAGAGATGTAGTGTAGTTACATTCACTTCTGCCATGTAAGGCAGCATATATTATATAGATATATATATATACATATCTATATATATATATATGCATACACATACATACATACATATGTGTATGTATATATATATGTATATATATGTGTGTATATATATGTATGTGCATATATATAATACATATATATAATATACATACATACATATATATATAATATGTAAGACAGTACTGAATTTGTCTCATTGCCATAAAACCTAGAAAACAGACATTTTTACACAAATGTCATAACAATGGACTCATAACAAAACGAAAGCACTTACTCTTTCTGCCTTCTTACATAAGTCACCTTTGGATAGAAGCTCAGTAATTGAAAATGTAAACAATAATATTAATAAGCAATGTTTCAAGGTCAAGAATATGCTTGCAGGTCTAATCTAGCCACCCTATGCACCTCATGAGTGCCTGCAGGGTCTGAGAAGGGTGCTGCTGCATGCCCATGCTGAACTAGAGAAGGGCAGAAAGTCACAGACAGCTTCAATTTGCAGTAGCAGTTTTACCCTGTTTTTTGTCATCAGCCTCCTGAAAATGAGGTTTTTTTGTCTTGGCTGGAACTTGCTAAAAAATGTCCTAGGAAGCTTTATGGCTCACATGTACTGATGCAGAGTGTGTGGTAGCCTTGTTCCAGAACCTCCTTAGGAGGCTTCTTATGCTGTGGCTGCAGTTTGTGCCACCTGCAGTGACTGTGCTGGGTTGTTGGACCTGGAGGTGTTTCCTGGTTCTGAGGTCGGTCTGTGTGTCCCACCTGTGCCTCAAATCTATGCTCCAACACAGACTTGTTTGTGAAACTGTGTTTACTGTTCTTGAATTAATTTAATTTCTAAGCCTAATTGCTGATAAGATACAAGGCAGGTAAATAGATAAAACTCACTCTGAAATAGTGAGATACTGAATGTTGTAAGCATGTTGGGAATTTTACATGTTCCTTAGAAAGTTTTTGCTAAAAACAGCATGTTACCAGATACATCAGCTAGTGAGACTGGGATTCAGTAGAGGGTTCTTGGAGTGTTTTCTGTGTGCTGTATCTATTCCCATTCCAATGCCCTGAGATCATCTCAGCTTCCTGCCTTGTTTGGATATGTGCTTCCTTGGGTAGTTGTCCACCCAGGAAAGTCCCTTCTACTGGTTCTTCTTGCTTCACTCTTTGAAAATTTTAAGTCTGTAAAGGCTTTTTACAGCTACTATGTCTTCATGTCTTCCTCTGATCTCTCCTCTTCACCTGCATTACTAGACCTTCATCATCACAAGCAGCATTATACAGCACTTGTGGCATAAAGAAATCCTAGCAGATCTGGCCAGCCTTGCAGGGTTGGCATCCTGTCATTTGTATGTCAGGAGAAGATATTTTATGAAGGCAGCTGCAAGAATATATCCCATATTCAGATCATTCACAACATACTTAGGAAAGAGCCCTTACAGAATAAAAGCACCTACTATTTTTATTTGTTGTGGAACTGCTTACTGGTTTATTCATTATTAATTTAGACAATGCTTGCCATAAACCCTATGCTTGTTTGAACCTTAAATGCCTGCTGCAATATCCCTTCCTATCACATATACAAGTTACTAAAAATGTTATTCAGTTTTTAATTACTTACTCTTTTGTGGAACTGCTGAAGCAAAAGTTTTGTTATAATTCTTTCTACACAAGTATGTGGCATAAGAGAGGAGTAGTAACAAGTATAGTTAGGATTTTTTTTTTAAAGTGTCAATTTTGACATTTTGTCCATTAATTATACATTCTAAAGCCTGAATATGGACCCACTTCTTGAACTCACATAACCTTACATAAAGATATTTTCTGTTTTATACAGCTTTTTTTTTTCCTTTCTTGTTTTCAGTGTGTGTAATTAATAAGAAAAAAAAAAGGCATCCTGCACTACATAACCATGGAGCTATTGTTTTGCAGTGGAACTATGGAGAGAAGTATTATCAAGTTGCATTGTATCTTATGTGGAATTAGGGAGCATGTGAATTGATCTGATGTTAAGTTTTCTCTCTGTTGTCTCCAGATGGGTCACCAGATTTATATAGTACCAGTCATTGGCTTACCTCTATTTTGTATTATCCACTATGAAGTAGCAAGCTCTAGGTAAACAGCAGAACAGTTCAATACCCTGTGCTGATATATGGACACATGTAATACAGCTATGAAATCAGAAGCAATTGCAGTGTGGAAGAAAGAAATTTAATTTTTAAGAACACTGGGAAAGCTGAAATTGCATTACAGTTTGTATTAAATGTGCAGCAAGGCCCTTTCCTACAGGAGGATTTTCACATCTAATTAATAGCACTGTGTCTTGCTCAGATTTGATCTCCTAACGTGAGCCGTACAGTGTGCTGCAGACTTGCTTGAGGGAGCAAAGGGGGGGGTCTAGTCAGCAGTTCACCTGCATGACCTTTGCATTTCTCTGAAGGATTGTGCAGGGTCTTTTTCCTCTCTTGCCTTCTATAGGGGGGAGGCGTAGACTGTCTCCTGCTTATAATGAACACACTTAACTCCTGTTAATCCTTTTGGGAGCGACACTGTAGTATCAAACCAGGTATATACTTTTAATCTCTAAAGCAGCCCTCTAAGAGGTAACTGGAATTTATAGGTCTTATCAATTTGCAGCATTGCAGGTGAATAAAGAGAGTCTTTAAAATAAAGCAACTGCTGACTCAGCTTACATAGAGGCTTGGGAGTAAAACTGAAAATTCAGCAGTGCTAGTCCCTCCTCAGCTTTCAGCTGATTGAAAGTATTGCCCTTTTTATGCTAATCCTCTGAGACTGGTGTAATGTAAAGTACTGGAGATATGGGTGTCTAAATAACAGTAGATCACTGGTGTTTGGAGACCCTTTGAAGGGTAGCTCCTCAGGGTATGCTTCCACAGCATGCAGAGAGAAACTCAAAATATTAAGGTTTGCTTTATGTCTGAAAGCGAACAAAACTGTTAAGTAAATCCAGGAAATTCACTATCATGGAGACAGTTCAGACAGATTTCCTTTGCTATGAAAAAGTGGTATGAGCATCTGTTTTTTGATCACTTTTATATTTTGATTACCTGAGACAAGTAAGGTTTGGTAGTTTTCCAACCTTTAATAACTGCTCTCCTGATAGCTCACTGCCAATACATGTTGAATAACAACAGTATCATTGTGTAATGTCATATTTATGTAATACAGTATTTGTCAGATCATAGAAATGCAAGTTTGCTGTATGCTGCTGGGATGAGCACATTTGGGATCCACATTTGTGAACCAGCCTCACTTCAACCCATAATTAACTCTGTTACCCTTCCAATCTAGTCATAATGGCTCAAATGTTTGTTTAATGTTTGCAGATATGTTGAAATATGGAGCTGAACAAATAGTTTGCAAATAAAGAGCAGTCAGAGATGCTGTTGCTGCTGCTAATTTTAAATCAAGATACTTTCAGATAGCTATGTTTATTTCCTTAGATACTGGTGATATGATGAGTAATAGGAAAGAGTACAGTGGAATAACAAGTCTAGTACATAGATAATAAATATTATTTAGTGCAGTTAATAAAAATGAGCAGTGGTATCTTGAATAGCTTAAAAATTTCAGTGAGGGTTCTGATATTCTCCTGTTAGTTAATTTCTATCTGTTGTTTGATGAATAATTTCTATGAAATAATGGCCTTATATTTTTGTCACTTCATATTTTTTTCTTTCTGACTGTATAAAACCATTGTGCATTGTAGTCTTGCCCAGCGTGTTTTAAGAGCCAGGACCTTGTTCTTAGTTGTTAGAAAAGGGATTTTTCAGGTACTATTCAAAGGTGCTACTTCCTGAAAGAAACTACATTCAATTTCATATGACCATATCGCAGCCAACTTCTGAGTTTTAGAATGATAAATAACAGTGAATTATATATTTTAAGGATGTAGAAATTGCAGGGTTTCTGAGTCTTATTCTCATTACCCATTGCACATTGATTTTGAATAAAATGTTCACCTGCCTACTAAATTCCCCCTTCACAATGCACAGTATAAGACAAAAAGTACTGTGAACAGAATTCCATAAAGTAAATATTGCTTATACTTGTAGAAATGAAGGCATTTTGAAATTTCAAATGCAATGAAGAAAAATGCAAATAAAAAACCACTGTGCTTGCAAATACATACGGAGAAATTTCCTGGATCATTAAATGCCTCTTTTCATTCATAATAGCATAGCAAGATGCATCTGGTATTTCTGTTGAAGGAAATCACATTGAATTTTTTCAACTTCCTGAAGCTTAAGACATTCATGATCTGAATAACAGATTTTACAAGAAAAAGATTTACCGGTTAATTCTAAAGGCTGATAAGATGAGGCAGAATATCATAACACTAAATTATATGCATAAATACAAGTAATGGGGGCATGGGGCAAGTCTGCAAAATACTTTATGAACCTGGGACATTTTAATTACTGTTCTATGTAGGAAAAATCGTTTTCTAAGGACTGTAGTTAAATTACAAAGAAGATAACATTATACAAAATGAAGAAACATAATTTTGGAGTTTATGTTCATGACTTCAAAGACTAGGGATCTGAATATCATCTCAGAAATGAAACAAAAGCTGAACCATAAATCAGCTGGTGTTCATTATAATTTACAAACATGTATGTAATTAGAAGTGAATGGAACAGTAGAAAAACACCATCATTTGCTATCTTTTCTTAAGAATTGTCTGTAAACATTTAGTGTCTTAACTGTAAGCTAAGTCACAGCTGTAAGTTGATGTCTTTCTAAGATGAGAAACTGCAAAGCAGGTCCCATCATGGATTCAGAGACTCCACAAGAACATTGCTCATTGGGATATTTTGGCCTGAGATTGCTGTTAAGTGAATTCTTTGGCAATGGCAGCTGTTCTTTGCTGGAGCTAGCTGCTGATGCTTTTAATGCTAGTAACCCAACTCCTGTAACTCTGTGTTACTGCTGTGGTATAACTCAGTGTATGTGTGTGACTGCTGCTTTCCCTATTCCCTTGACCTTTTCCTTGTTTGAGTGTGGAGTCAAGCATTTTAGATTGAAATGCCTTCACTGTTGATTTAAGATAAAAAAATATTAAAAAAAGACTTTTCATTGGGGCATTGAATCTAGGAAGCACTCATGGGCTTCATTTAGTTTGCTTTGCTGTTGTCATGGTGAACTCCAACATGGAATTGGAAAAAAATGGCCTGAGGTACTAACATTTGCAGCTCTTCCAGCTGCCTGGAAGCAGCTGAAAAGTAAATATGTCTGTGACCTTAAATTCTAGGATGTAGTTTCATAGTATGTGGTAGATTTCTGTCCCTAAAATAAATGTAAATTTTAAAAATGAATCCTTTGAAAAAAATATTAAGTCTGCAAGATCACATTTTAATAGTCAATAGTTTGGATTGTAACTGCATGTTGTTGCTTTGAGAATGTATGTCTTGATGCTTGGCTTTCCCAAGGCCCAAGACTCTAAGATCCTGTAATCCTCCCTGGTGTAACAGTAGAGACAGTCTTGTAAACATAAGAGTTTTCTCCATAAAGCTGTCCTTGCAAAATATATCTGTGCAATTAGCCCTCTGTCACTCTGTTCAGCATTTGCTCCTGAAAACATAATGTTTCACTATTCAATGGGTCTAATTTAGAATAAGTCTTCATATCAGGGTGGTAATTTTTCTGTCTGTTTACGTCTGTGGTGCTATTTGAAGATGTCATATTGTTGATCAAAATCATAACTTACCAGACATATTTTTATCCAGTAATGTCTGGTGAGGCTGTCTGGTAACAAGGTGAATGGGGAGAAAAAAGTGCGTTGCTGGAGGGGTTGGAGAGCTTTTTTCAGTTTTTGCATTTTCTGAGGTGCTATGTGTGGGAATTGTGAATGGGGAGAAAAAAGTGCATTGCTGGAGGGGCTGGAGAGCTTTTTTCAGTTCTTGCATTTTCTGAGGTGCTATGTGTGGGAATTGTGAATGGGGAGAAAAAAGTGCATTGCTGGAGGGGCTGGAGAGCTTTTTTCAGTTCTTGCATTTTCTGAGGTGCTATGTGAGGGAACTGTGAATGATAAAGGAATTGTGCAGTGTGTCCAAGGCCTCCAGTTTTCTTTTGATACAACTCAAGAGTAGGAAGAAAATGGAACATTTCCTAAGATTTCTTCTGTTTCAAAGCCATGCTCAGAGGCTCTGTGAAGAATGTTCTATTGCTGCCCAGGTACCAAGACAAGAGTGGACTCTTCCAGCAGGCTCAGATTTCCTTTGGGCCTATTCACGTTGCTTCTTTGGACACCTGAAATGACCTGGGAATGGGCATAGCTAACAAGATGACTTGTGGCAATGTCCATTGGGATCTGGGATTGCATCTGTCACTGCACATTGCACTGCCTTATCTCTCTGCAGCTCAAAAAAGTCTCTTCTTGCAGCTCAGAATAATCCTTCCTTTAGGTGATGTTTTTGTCTTTATCTAGCACTTCTTAGATGACTTCACTTTTCTTAAATGATGAAATACATTCCTTCAGCACTGGAAGAAGACCTGCAAATATATCTATCATTGGCCTCAATTCAGGCTGTGGGGATGCAGCAGGCTGGCTGCTGCAGAAGTGTCCCTGTAGTTAAATCTGTATCTGTCAAAGCTGATGTTTCATTTCTCTATACATCTCTCTTCTCACATCCCCAAAGTTAGAAGCTGGGTCTTAGCATCATTTGAGTCTCTGTAGACAATTTTGTACTTGGACCTAAAAGCTTAGAACAATTCTGGACTATTCAGGGCTTTTCACCTTGGCCGAGTTGTATCCCATCTCAGCCTGTGTGCCTGGGTGTGTGTCCTGTCTATAACAGCCACACGCTGAAACAAGTTCTAGCTGGTGATCACTGAGGAGAACATTTGTGTGCACAACCTAGCATACAGTCAAGATCTAGTAGGTTTTAGCTACATTCTTGCATGTACGTGAGTGATCTGATTTCATCACTTGATGTCTGAACTGAGCCCAATTAAATCACTGAGAGAGGAGTGATGCCACAAGCGAGGGCACAGCCAAATGCTGTCTTTGGATCTGAATGTAAGATGGAGGTGCTCAGTGTGCATGGTGTTTGCATGAGGAAGATGGAGGTTTAGCAAGTGCAATGTGTAAGATTTTGTGCCAGGAGATGTTCCTGAGGTTCTCCTGAATGGTTTCCCAGAGGGCACCTGAGTGTGAAACTGGCCACATATTCTAGGAATCAGTGCACATAGCTCAAAGAGGTAAAAAGTTAATGGAAGTGCTTTAGGATAATGCAAAAGGAAACAGATTTAATTAAGGCATATAGCTCCAGGTGCCTTACAAGCATGGAAATTTGTTCCTGAAAACTGCACTGAGTAGTTTTGGAATTTCTGTCAGTTGATTCAGAAAACCATGAAGTGTCTGTGGACTTATATGACTTGAACTCACACAGAAGGACTAAAGGGTAGAGTCAGACAGATGCTTGGTATAAATTTAAAAGCTCAGTTTCAGTCAAAATGAAGCTGTAACTAGGTGCACTTAACCATACATCAGTGCCTCTATGGGTAGTAAGTGGGATGGCAGAGGTCTGTCATTTAATAATTTGTTGGTTTTTTTTCCAAACGTTTCTCAGTCAAAGCATTGTATTTGAATTACCTGCTGATATTTTATTTTTATTATGAAATTTGTGAAAGGGGAGGAGAGAAAGGCTTTATTTTTACATGTCCTGAATAAAAAATTAATCATTAATCAATTTAAGTGTTTATTTCACCATTATAATGGATGCAAACATAAAAGGAGGGGAAGGGGGGTACGTCCCTCTATTTTTTATTACTGCTTTGCTTTTCACTATTTTTTATGACTTGGTAGTTTTGAAACAAGTATTATTGATTATGGTTTTAAAGCTGGAATGTATAGTAGTTATTTTGCATCCTTGCTTTTTCTTTAAGATGCCTTAAGCTACTGGAAAAAATCATTTACTCTGTCACAAAATTTCCTGCCTTATTAGTTAAAAGAAAATATTTCCCTACAGATATTTTCACATGTAATGCTATTTCCCATATTTCACAAGCTGTTTGCAATTTAAACTTAATCATATTTGCCTTTCTGTCACTGAGGCTCTTTAGAATTACCTTAGAGATCTAGATATTATTTGGATATTTATAGCATAATTAGATTTGACATATCATACTTTGTTTATCTCAGTTAGTGCCTAAAGGCTGGATTCTGATCTGAGATCTGCAGAGGCATAGCACCAAATTTGGAATAAACTCTATACTGGAAATGCTAATAGCAGTCTCTGTCCAAAATAGTTACCCTGCTCTCCTCCTGTCTCCTAAAATGTGTTAGATTGGAAGGATGCATTTGTATTTTTTTTAAAGAATGAGGTAATGGCAGGAAGTGAAGCCAGTCTGCAGTATTCTCATGGTACTCTCTGTAGATATTATTGTGTAGCTTGCATGAGAATACATTTTATTTTCTCAAATCAATACGTCTTTGATCCCTCAAGTATACCCTCCCACAAAGAAACATGATCACCTGTACTTTCGATTTGTATTATTTCCTCTCCATTTTTAGTTAAATAGAGATACAGACATAAAATTCAGCATTCCTAGAAAGTCAGTCTGGACTGGTGGTGCTCCCCAGAGATCTTTATTCTCATGAATCAATGAATAATCATCACCCAGAATTTGTAGTTTATCCTCAATAAATGAAAAATATATTTGGTTAACTTTCTTCATATGCATTTGCCAAGGATAACTGTAGGCTTCTCATTGCTATGAGTTCACATCTTTCCTTGCTTTAAAAAAAATTATTATGGTCCTACCACACTAGAGAGACTTCTCATAATGCTAGAACTAATGCTGGACTGCTAGAAATGGTTGCAACGTGTGTTGGCTGGTGATGCAACAATTCTTAGTGCTGAGATCTTGTGTTTGGGGCACACCGAATTACAATGCAGAAATTTATATCCCTCCTTGTCATGCGTTGGCAAAATCCTGTCAGCATCCTTCCCCCAGACACACATTTTCATCATGTATCTGATATCACAATCTCTAACTAAGCTGGTTTATCATGTCCATCTTGATGGCTGATGGTATTTTGAAGCAGGGACACTTGTCAGTGGTTTGCCCACATTGAAAGTATGGGGAGCCCTCCTGTGTTCAGCTCTGAGAGCAGAGTGTAGGGCAGGAAAACCCTGGTGTAAACTACTTCATGTCTGCACTGCTTTTGGTTGAATCCCTCAAATACATGTGCCGAAACCACAGAGCTGGTACTGCTTGTCGCATCTCTGATTTGAGCCTTGGGTAATGCAGCCCATGGGCTGTGATTGTGAGGGAATCTTTCACTTTCGTAACTGTCTCTTTTTGCCATTTGAACTCTGACTCGGGAGACAAATTCAATGGCCATAGTCATGTTTTGTGGCTGCTTTCCCTCTTGTGAAAGGAGCCCTTTTAAGAACCGGCAAGATTCCCAAAATGTTCATGTATTGGAGGTCTCTTTCAAGACATGGAATGTGTTTGTGGATTTCCTGAATAAGATAAAGAAGGGGAGAGGTGTTTTTTAATTACTTATTTTAACAGACTGAAAATACGCAATTGTGTCTTGAAGGTTATTTATAGTGTTATGTTTGTATGGAAAAACAATATGCTAAATTAAAGTTTGCTGACATGCTGTAGAGGTTTAGCTACACTTAAAAAGAAAAATACACATTAAGTACTCTGCAATTCTCGTAAAAATACAGGCAGAGAGACTGATTTTTTTTTTCTGGTTTAACCTTTAGATGAAGAATGCTGTTTAGTATTCATAAGGCAGAGGGTAAAGTCTTCCTTTTTGAATTCTGGTGCACTGTGGAAAAAATTGTGCTGAAAAATCACTCTTTCTATAGAGTTTAATTTCTTGTTTAACTGTTTATG
This sequence comes from Regulus satrapa, assembly GCA_013396955.1. NCBI lineage: Eukaryota > Metazoa > Chordata > Aves > Passeriformes > Regulidae > Regulus > Regulus satrapa. The sequence goes on from VWZN01008014.1 coordinate 163,379, forward strand.
TCATTTTAGAGAAATATGGCTTTATTAAAGAAAAGACAAATGAATATCCTTTACTCATTAGTAAGAGGTTCTTCATACACTAATTAGCACTATGTTATTTTTCAGATATTGAAATTCTAGTGTACAAATAAATTTTAACTACTAATGATTTGTACAAAAGTTATCAATTTCATTATCACAAAATGTTGATACCGTGGAAAATTATAAATGGATTAAGTATTTTAGACAAGAGCAGGGCCATAATTATTGCTACTATTAGTATTCTAGTATTTTCCAGAATTTACTGAGTGCTGACTGAGCATAGCCTACATCAAAAAAATGCATAAAGCATCTAGAACAGATGTAATATGCAGACAGTCAGATTGATGGTAGGCAAACGTCTCATTGTTTACAAGTTTGCTCCTGTCTCAGTCTAAATTTAACACATTTGTGGTATTTAAGCCACTGCTGTCTACAGTGATCCATCTAAGTCAGGAGTGACCAGCCTGTGGCCCGTGAGCCTGCAACACAAGGCTGTTCATCACGGGCATCACTGGAGAAACCAACCCCGCAGCCACAGGAGCTGGAGGATGCTGCTGAGGCCAGAGAGGCTCTGTGGGGGCCTCGTGGCTGGGAAACGCTCCCGTGTGTTTGTGCATGAAACACTTGAGAGCATTGGATTAGCCTCCCTGCTCTGCTGCCTCCTAGCCCCATTCGGGGAGCCACTGTGATGATGCAGCGTGTAGTAACAGCTGGAATTCGGGCTGCTTCCAGCCTTTTTCCTGCAACAGCTCTGGCTAGGTGAATGTAGGCTTTGTACCTATGGGCCTTACAGTGCGCATCTGAGAGTTGCCATAGGGAAGAGTGACTCAAGGAGACACCTGGCAGGGAGTGGGAAGCTTTTCCAAACATTTCAGAGCAGGTGATCCCATTGGAGTTGAACCATGGAGGGAAGTGAGAGCATAACTGTGAGAAATGCAACAAATGAGGTGTGAATAATCCCTTCATGACTATTTGCTTTCAATTTGCTGCAGCTGGAGATCTCAGAAGTAGCACTGGTGAGAGCTGAGAGGTGATGCTGTGATGAGAAGCAGCAAGGGAGACCCTGTCAGAGATGACTCTTATATGGACCAGAAAGTAATGAGTGTGATTTCTGTCAAGCCAGTGCACAGGCATTGCTGTGAGTTGAGCTGATGAAAGTGCAATACGGGAACAAAGCAAGGAAGATGTCTTATATACAGTGGGAGAAAAAAAGTATTAGGCGTGACTTGGGGGAGGGAGGAAGATGAGGAAAAGGGGTCAACACTGAGTTGGGCTGTATCAGAACTACACAGTGAAGCAGTTCCTGAAGGAAACACAAGAGCTCTGTTTTGCCATGGTGAGTTGCACAGATACTGTGAGACCATGAGTTAGGTTGATTTATAGAACTGAATAAATTGAGACAGGCCATCACTGAAGAAGCAGCTTTGCTGTGAGTCACCTATACAAGGCTATTACTTAACAGTGTGTGAACATGCAAAATTGGGGAGAAAAAAAAGAAAAAAAAAGTAGCTTCAAGAGCATTCAGTGAATTTGGGTAGACAACTGCATTTGACTGAGCCAAAAAAATATAATGACTGTTCTCACTGTTTTCCAGTTTCTCAGCTCATGGTAAATTAACATGTCAATGGGTTGGAATTTACAACAACTGAAAATCAGACCTTCAATACTGAAACAAAGTAGCATACATAAAATGGGCAGAAAGACCCAATAAATAACTTATTTGACCTTTATATATTATTTATAAAGGGCTATGCATGCAAAGCACTAAGCATCTTCAATTTTCGATAACCAGCCTGCAGCAAATCCCATAAAAGCATTGCTTCAGTCTCACATGGAAGGAGGCCAGGTTTATCAGGGGGTTTACCTCAGGCAGTGGCATATCATGACTTCTGCTGCCTTATTCACATCAACCAGCTGTGTAGTGAAACCCAAAAGAAGATTTAAAATAAATAAATGCAAAAAGCAAGTGCGCCTGCACTTACTTTTACATGGCACTGGTGGCAGAATAATGGAAAAAAAGACCAAAGGATTGAAGTCCTCTGATGCCAATTAATTTAAATGTGGTTTATGTTTAAGACTTTCTAAGAGTAAACAAAAGCAAAACCCCATTACTTTAAGGCAAATGAACCTGAAGTTACAGTTTATGCAGGGGTGCTAGCAGAGGGTGGACCATCTGGGAAAATCATTGAAGGTCAAACAATTATTTATGTATTGTGCCACATGGTCAAACAATTATTTATGTATTGTGCCACATTTATACCAATGACAAAGAACAAGTGGAAGCTGTTGCAGGTGTGAAGTTCCTCACATGAAAAGTGTTTAGAGTCACAATCAGGATTTGCAGGATTCTGCACTGAGTTATTTAGGTACAGATTCTCCAGTGCTTAATGGGCTGAGATCTACAGACTTTGCTTAGGATAAATCAAAAGTCTGGGACCAGAAGATATTACCCTAGTAATAGCTATTACCCTAGTACATATAGTTTTAAATGCAGTTTTGGAAACAAGAAAAAACTTCTTCGTTTTGTAGCCCATGACTTCTCTTAATTTACAAACATACCTGCTTGCCTTTCTCTCTCAGGTCTGATCAGGCTTTTTATTACAATTAAAAACAAATTAACAAACAAGCAAAAAAATATTTACTTTAAAAAATCTGTAAAAGACTCATCAAAGTTTCAATTAATCAATTCGAATAGAGCAAATAAACTACTTAGTTTATATCATGAGGATGCCTAGACAAGATTTTAGTATGGTGTCTTCTGAAATAAAAATCTGTGTGTCCAGGATGTTATGGTAGATTGGTTGATAGCAAAGGCTCATGCTTGTAAATACTGGCTGGGTTAACAGTAACTCATCTCTTAGACAGGGTGATAAAAATTCCTACTGGTGGAAGAAGGCAGTATTCAGCTATAGGCTGTATTGGCCTTCTTGAGAGTGGCAGAGCATTCATTGCTCATACTTTAAGCTTTACTAATGCAAACAATTGTGTATATTTGGGATTAGCTGGATTTCCTATGGAATTTTGTTTCTTGTACAAATTACTTAAAGGTGTGTCTTTTTCACATCTCAATGAGTTTCTTTTTGTCTTCATGAGTTCTACATCTCTTACAATAGCTTAGTTTAGTTGCTCTGAGAAATCAGAATTTGTTATAGTGCATAGATTGGATCTTCCAGTGCATTTTGGAAGGTTGAACTTGATGATCTTGGAAGTCTTTTCCAACCTTAATGGTTCTATGATGTCCTGTTGGTATTGGTTTTCCCCCGCCTCCTGAAGTGTTCTGAGTGTTCAGCTTGCAGTCCAGTGTGTCTGAGGCAGCAGAGCTTCTGCATCTGCTTATGGGGCAGTTCTTTTACACATTGGAATGATTCTTCATACTTGTCTTAAGTCATCCATTACATTAATTCTGTCCTGCTTCAGTGTGCAATTTGTGCAAGCCAAGGTATCTTTTCTATCCTTCTCTTCTTATAAGGGTTTGCAGACTATTACTTTTTTTTCCTTTAGAAAAGTTTGGGGTTTTTTTTAAATCTCTTTAAGGAAGCAAATTTAAAATTATTTTTTACTTGGAATTTCTTTCTCCCCTTTGCTTCTCACTTTCGTATGTTTATATTGTTTGGGAGTTTTCTTTTAAAGAATAAAAAAGAATCTCATAAAAAGTGTCATTGGCTGACCTTGGCTGAGGGCCACCTTGCTAATGCCATGAACAACACAGACATGATTTTGGGAAAATTAATTAAGCGGCTTTTCCCAGGGTCAACTGCAGTCCTTCCCTCCTGAGTCCTTCACCTTGGTTGCAGGACTCAGTCATGCCCTGTGGTGGGGCCCTCGGAGCAGCCCTGCCCTCCCTCAGTGGGGTCCCTACAGCCCTCCTGCCATTGCCTGGGTGCTGACACTCATACAAGGAGATATAATTCAATGAAAACATCCAAAGAAACATCCTTCCCAATTCCAAGTGCATTTTCTCCATTCTCTTTTCTAGTACTTTGGGGTTAAAGCTTTTTTTTTCTGGTGTGGGTATGTGTATGAAAGTGTAATGTCTTGTTTTATATATATAAATTATTTATTTTTCCAATTCTATTATTTAATTCTTAAGGTGCTGCTGCTTCTTGCATAAGTTTATCTCTCCCACTATGCTGGTTGTTACCTCCGTTTTTTCCCCCCTCCCCCTATGTTTATTAGGGTTTACTGCTCTGTATTTTTCAGTATTACTCTGCCTTTTGGTGGCCAGCTAGAGCTTTCCCATTGCTGCTGTTTAGTATCAGAGAGCCAGTACATGGCACTGGGTCCATTCACTTCTTCCTTTTCCAGTGTGCTTTTGATCATTCAACCTGGTTGATGCCCAAATCCTTGTCCAAACCTTGCCTCTTTTACCCTTTTGGACAGCATTAGCAATTCCAGCTTTCTTCTTACTGTGCTTGTCCACTGCTTTCAGGAGTAAATGTGCTTTTCTTCCTGGACTTCCTTTATTGTTTTCCATGAGCAAAATTATTTCCATAAGCCTCAAACATGTTATTGTATACTGGAACAGCCATACTACTTTTTACCTTAGCCTACTTTTCATTTTATACTTCTGTTAGGTGTATATTGAGATCTCAGAGTTTTTTCCATACATGCACGTGTAAAATTTATTACATGTATTTTGTACATTACTGTATATGCTGTATTAATATCTCCTCTCTTTAAACTTTAGCCATCATTATAAATGGTTCAATATATTTCTCAGACTTTCACTGTAGTCTTGATTGAAAATTATCTTTTTCTTACTATGTTAGCTATCCTATATCACAGAGGTTTCAAACTTCTCCTCTTTCACAGCTACAGATGACTTAACTACTGGAGTCTTCTGTTGATAGGAAAACTGAGACTGAACATGGGAATATTTCGCCTCTGAAGATGAGTTTCTGATATTTAGACTCTTCAGATGAGACTCTGAAGATGAGGGAGCTAGTTAAACATTCCTCATCTGAGAAAAGCTTAACAATATAGAAGATGCCAAAATATCTTTGTCAAATCCATCTCTGGATTGCTTGTAAGCTTAACACTGTGCTGTGTCCACGTGGTTTTAGCTTAGTGAAAATGTTATCTTCTGAAGTATAAAAATATAATCACTGCAGGGCTCTGTTTACCAAGTCCAAAATCTGAGTCACTGAAGCTTAATTGCAGAACAAGTGGTATTTTTAAAATTCATGTCAGTTATTTTTGTCTTACAAAATTATGACTTCCTGTCCTTTTAAAAGTACTATCTATTTTGATGCATTTGTTTCAGCTCTTGGCAGTGATGAAGGTGTATGTATTATTCATGATCCTTGAATGTCAGGTGTATTTCCAGTTGCATAGTTCTCAAAGTTAGACTGCTCACTTCATGACAGGTGTTTTGAGTAGCACTATAGTGTCAGGTATGACCAAGCCACGTGCTAAAAAGTCCTCTTTCATCTTTGCTCTTAGACATTTATAGAAATAATTGAGATCAAATAGTTGTATTATACAGCATATACTTACATATCTTTTGAATAAATTAAGATGGAAAATCACTCTTCCTCCACTGCTCCTTCTTCCCTCTACCCTAGCAGCAGCTCTTGTAATCATCCAGTTCAGGATGGCCAGGGGAGATGTTTTGTTCCATCATGGGAATTATGGTCTGATCAGAGAGCTCTGTGTCAAGTGAGAATAAAAAATGGTCTGGAAAAGGGAATGAATAAGGATGGACAGTTCTGAAACAAAATTTTCGGGGTCACTTTTAAAGAATGAAGTATTTTAATCTCATTTGAAATATAATTATTTGTTTAGATTTTACTGGTGAAAGATAAGAGTCTTCAGGTAATTGCGAATAGATGTCAGAGACCTCTACATTTATAAAAATTATATTTTCCTAATAATATTCCTACGTGTCAGAGAGGGTTTTTTGATTGTACTCTATACCATGATATGACCCTAGTGGCTCTTTTACTGAAATTAGCACCATTAGTTCTCATTAGAGATTTTTTATTGTTTTGAAATTATTTGGTAGTCCTTGGTTTTTGTCATGTGGGCTCTCAAAAGATGAACAGATGAAAATTAGAGAAAGGTCAGTAAGTATTCATCTCTGCAATTAAAAATACTTCATGTTGTTTATGAAATAAAACCCAGACAAATGTCACAATTTCTAATAACTTTTCTGTTGCGTTAAATACAAAAACTAAAAGTAATTATGGCAAAACATAATTTGATTGCATGCCTATACACATGTAACTACCTTTTTGCTTCATTGTATACTGTATCATTCTCTGTTTTGTCCGCATTATAAATCTAAATAATGTGAATCATGTAGTAGATATAATTTAAAGACAGTAGCCTTGCAAAAAGAAGATATTTGGTCACTCCCTATATGATGCAGTACAGCAAGGAGGAAAATTGGCAGCATTTTGGATAAGAGAGAGCCCTCTATAACAGACTGCTTAAGGCTTATCTCACTAGCTGCTGGATTTCCTGATTGCTCAGCATTTTGAAGAAGATTGGAGTTACACTAAAAGCAAAGTTATGTGTTTTGACAAATTATTTACTATTTCTTTGCTGCAAGGCTAGTGCAGAAAACAACTTGCATTTTCCTAGTTTGGCGCAGAGGAGCTTTTAGGTGAAGCAAGGCGATAACCTCACTTCACCCAGCCAGATGAGTGTAAACCAAAACACTGCTCAGTGCTGAAGTGTCACAGCACTCTGTGTCAGGCAAAATGAAAGCATCAGGAGGAGGCTGAAGTGCTGGTGTTTCCCTCAGTAACCATCAGCTTGTTGCTTTATCTCTAAGGAGAAGCATCCCTGTCCATTACACACTCCGCGTTGGAGTGCTCAGTGCCATGACTGCCTCCCCTCCCCAGGTGCCCTGTGTAGTAGGAGTGAGTCTGTGCAAGTGGGATGGAGCAGCAACGAGGATGATCCTTCATCTAGCTTGGAAGTGTCACCAAGGTTAACCCATCCTACACCCTTCATATCAAAACCACTTCCATAAAAAAATAAAAAGATGTGTCATTGCCATAGGAGACGACCTCCTGTAGGTTGCAGTGTGCAAACTGGATCCACTCCTTAGGGAAGCCTGCTGCATCCCTGGAGATCAGGTTAAAGATATGAAGAGAAAGCCTCCTACCCTGGATATGGCCCTCAGATTCTCAGATCGTTACTGACTTAACAGGTCGGCAGTATTGGAGTTGCACCAAAAAGTCCAAGGGCAGTCAAGAGACTTTATTGTCATGGGATGACCAGTCAAGGGATGAGGAGCACACATCATAATCTCTATCCATCCAGTTGCAGAGAATGATGAGGGAAAAAATGGGAAGAGCCAATAGATTCTCTTAAATGTTTGTACACCTGTGTGATATTCCTTATTTCCTAAATTGAAATATATTTCAAAGACCTGTATTTTTTTTCTTTTTCTTCATAATCTTTCCACTAACTTCAGGGTATAAATCACTTATAAAGTGTGTCCTTTGTCTACATAGCCTCCCAATTTTGTTAATAAATTGAATCTGCTATGCCTGTGTAGGAAGTGATTTCCACAGGTGCTCTGTTACAGGTCTGTTCTGCCACTTGCTTCCTTGAGGTCATGCAAAAAAAAAAAAAAAGACATTAAATAGACAATAGTAAGCATCATCAACAGGATGAAATATAACCTCTAAAGAGCAAGGCCTTTGCGCTATTCGGACATGTCTAGACCTATGCCTTAGGCTGTGTACAGTGTCAAATAATCAAATTTTGTTGTTTAAAATACTCATTGATATATGTTGTTTTATTTTCTGATACTGTGGGATGACTTCAGGCTAGATTTTGCCCTTGTGTGTGCAGAAGCAGTTTTTGCTGATTTTCAGGCAAGGTGACTCCACACAAAAGTGGAATCTGTCTCTCCGCCCTTATATCAATGCAATTATCTAATCAATTGGAGCTCTGTTTTTGCGACACCTCATAGTGCACCAAATCCATAATAAATGATTAGTCTAGATTTCTGGAGTTAGTAAGGGATTTGGGATAAAACATTTTCCTCAGTGTTAATAACATTTTGTCATGGGCTTGTCCATGCATAAGTGGGTGTGACCTTCTTTATGTTTCTACAGTTGCCTTATTCATATTCCAAATATGTACAGGGATGGAGTGATTATCAAGTGCAAATATGATTATGTTTTAAGTCCACATTTTCAGACACATGTACATTTGTGTTTATTGACAGTACCATCAATAAACCTCAGTTGTTAAGGTTTTCAAGTGTTTTTTTGCCTAGTAATTGTGTTGACTTTGATCATAGTAGCTACTTACTGCTTGCAGTGTGAAATGGAAATTGTGACATTTTCAGGTAAAATTTATCAGAGGGGCTGGTAACCAATATCAGTATTCTGAGCTGTATGAAAAGGGGCAGAGACAGTAGATCAGAGTAATACTCACCTGGAGCACCAGCCATGTGAGGAGAAGCTGGTCTTGTTCAGCCTGGAGCAGAGATGGCTTTGGAGAAGACCCGACAGCAGTGCCCAGTGCCTGTGTCAATCTGTCAACACTGTCAATCTGCCTGTCCAGATCACCTAGGAGATGGAACTGGGCTGGGTGAGAAGATGAGATAGCCAAAGTAAAGTGAATCAAGAGAGGTTCAGAGGTTCAGGCTGATTTTTTTTTTTTTTTTAAATGTCCCTGTGAAGACAGGCAGTGGAAGAGAGCAAATAGACATATTGTGCTGTTTCTGTCCTTAGAGGTTTTCAGCCTTGGCCAGTTGAAACCCTGAGAGTGTGGTCTGACCTCAGAGCTCAGGTTGGACCAGAGACCTGAGGTCACTCCCGGTCTGAACTGTTCTGTGATCCTGTTCCTGCCCTCCAGACAGGTTACTTGAAACCTGTCTCTGTTTACTTTTTCTGAATATTAATCTCAGTTAAACTCAAGGATAAAAAGTACCATGGTAAGTAAATCCTGTGAGATTGTGCTGAGTTCATCAGCACTGAGATCAGAACATTATGACAAGGAACATGATGCTGGAGGAGATTGCTTTGAGTCTCCAATGTAGTTGTCTCTATTCTTACAGGCTACCAGCTGCCAGGCTGTCCCTCTTCTTCAGTCTAGAATAAAGGAGAGAATAAAATTAAGCAGCTGGCTTGGTTAAAGTATCTCTTGATCATATCATACTTGTACTTAGAGAAAGAATTACCCAACAAGAGTGGCTGTGAAGTAGATGATCCAGGCATTGAAAACCAGGAAACTGGACTGGATTTTTATCTTCCCAGTGTGATTTCAACAAGAAATACCTTAAACCCAGATGAACTTGGAAGGAAGTTAAATGAGCCTACCTAGATTATGTTTTATCTTAGGCAAAAGAGTAACTAATGCATCTCTTTATTTTGTAGAAAAGGTAGGTATAGAAGCATAACTACTGTGGAAATGCTAAAAAAATACACTGAGACTATAGAGAAAATCAAGTTTTAAAAGGACAAGTTTTCTATATTTCTTTGTATTATGCCTTTTTCACAAGAACTCTTTTATTTTAAATCAAGCTGTGAAAGAATATTCTGTATTTTTCTTCTGAAGCTCAGCTAGCATCTATGTTCCTTTGTTTACCCATAAGCAAAACAAATTAATCATGCAAAGAGTACTTATATTTTGCATAACTGTGAGGAGAAGAAGAAAATGCTTTGCTCTGTACATTTTTCCTGACTGAGTTTAGATATATGTCAGCATTTCTTTTAAATCTTTGGTTGATTGAAAAGTCATAATCAGCATGATCAGCATTTTCTAGACTTGGAGAAGTTGATTTTGGCCAGTCATTGCATATCTGTGTAAGAAAATCATTGTGGTACCTAACTATTGAGTTTTATGTACATTATAAATGCAAAGATCCTAAAACATTTTCAAGAGAAATATAATGGGACTTCAAAAAAAGAAAAAAAAACCAAACCAAAAAACCCATGCAGCGGTAGTTTTGAGCTACCAGAAATTAATAGTTTTTAATGATGGAGGTACTTATATATGTTAGCATATATGCATTAAAAAATGTGTTACAATCCTTACTCAGGGAAAAATTCCATTTCTGTTAATGAAATTTTGCCTGAAACAGAAAAGTAAGCAAGGTAAATCTCAGAGTGAAAGGAAAAACTTGCTTTATTAGAACTGTTTTGGGTGCATCTTGCTGAAACCAATAAAACTGTGGAAAACCTTTCAAATTTTTCTTAACAATTTTATAACTAAGAAAAAAGGATTGAACCTGATTTTCTTAAATACTCTACTTATATTGGTTTATCTTCCCCCAGTATGCCTGTAGGCGTTTCCAATCCATTATCCTAAGGCCATAGATTGATCCTGCAGAGCACTGTGGCTAAAAGCAGCGTGTACAGAAGCATTTCTGCACTTGCTGTTTTGTGTGATTGGTTTGGTTGCACATTTCCACAGTCACATTGCATCCACCAACCTTCAGCCTCTGTTAATATTTTTTTTCTTGTTTCTCTTTTCTGTATATAGCAATGGAATAACTGGGAATTATGAATGAATATATGCTAATTAAGACAATAAAGTAGTTTAAAGATACACAAATGTTAATAGGATTTGAAATAAGAGGTAGCTTGAGGCCACTGCTGTAACTAACAGGCCATTTAAAAATTATTAGCATCAGGCCCAGTGGACCAGTAGTAAAGTACAGCTGCCTTTTTAGTAGAGTATCAGAGGTAGCAGCCACTAGACCCTGAGCTTTCCTCCAGTGATCACAGCTGTGAACTGTGCTGAACTAATTTTGCTTATTCCTGCAAATGCCAGCTTAGAAGCTGCTTGCCTTACATAATGCCTAAGGTGATATATACAATATTTTATTATTCTTAAATCAGTCTTTACAGCAAATTAACTTCAGTACATCAAAAAAGTCATGTTCTTGATTATCAAACTGTTAAGTATTTTATTAAATTTCACTGGTCTGTTTTCATGTACAAAAGAAGAGGGTATATTGCTCATTTTGTTGTCCAAACAGTCCACAGAAGTGATGGACTCTGCTTTGGTCAGCCTGAAATCCAAAAATAAATGGAAAAAACACGTAGGTTTAAATTATGAAAGGAGAACATTGCTGTTGGAACAGCCAAATAAGTTTACATAAGGTGACAGCTATTTTAAATCTCTTGTGATATACATGATTAAAAAAAAAAAAAAATTAATTGCAAAGCCTGTTTGACAATGTGCCTCTTTTTCCCCGACCCCACAGTACAGCCTCCTTTGGTCCATTCCCAGAGGTAACAGGGTGCCAGCCAAGCAATCTCAGCTCCCTTCTTATCTATCTTCTTTTCTAAAACTATCGCCACCACATTTCCCAGCTCTGTAGAAATCCCAATTATAGATAGTCCATTTCAAAATGCCCTATGGATGAAGCCCTGTTGCGGCCAAAGATAGGAGAGAACAAAATGAGAAGGCTCATGCTCATGTTCATGTTTTAAATTAGTGAAATCATGAAAATATTTAAGATGGTGCCTGAAAACCAGGCGTAAAGACAAAATTAGTTGAAAACTCAGGAAGAAATGTACTGAAAACATATTTTATCACTGCTTTTTTTAAATTTTTGTTAAGCTTTTTCCAACTTCAAAAGTCATGAGCTTTGCCTTCAAAAGGTGTATTTTATGTGAAATAAAACTCATTGCATGTAGAAAGATGTGAATGTGAATTGGTGCATAAAACTGAATATTGACAGCTGCTTTAGGCTTGGACCAGAAATGTTCTCTCACTGAAATGGTTTTGAATACATTTTGCCATCTTTACGTTGTGCTTTAAAGACTGTTGTTCTCATTTATAACCTCACAACCTGACAGTGTCACAGGAATAGAGATGGAAACAGCATTTTTAGTTGCTGTGCCAAAGCAGGATAGGAGCTGAAATATCTGCGTCATGGTGTGTCTAAGGAGAGCAGTGGGGAGATAGTTTTTGACAAGCAGTTTGATTTCTTCGGGCTTATGATTTCAAGTCAGTAGGTTGTACTGACATATTTTTTTGCAGTTGCAAGAAAGATTCTGGTGTTACTGTAATCAATAGTATAATAATTAAATTTAGGAACATCAGTTGATTTTAATGCAAGTTAACAGTTTTGTTCTTGGAGGAAAATTCAAGGTATGCTAAGCAATTTCTGCCTATGAAAGGCAGTGCTGGGTTTCAGAATGGCTGCTTGAGTCCAGGGGAGACAGGTCATGCCAAGTATTCAAAACCTTTACCTCTGTTCTACAGTCTGCTTTTAGTTTGGAAGCCCTTAAGAGCTTCAGTTTCAGGTAAAGACAACGTTTTGTTTAATGTTTTACAAGTACAGAGTTACAAAAGGGATGTTTATTCGTAACAGAAGTTAATTATTTAATGTAGAACTTAATTATTTCATGTGAAAAATTGTTTTGTGTGTGGTAACAATGCTTTATGAGACAGCATAAACATTCTCCTCTCATTAACTGCTAGGCCCTCAGACAATGGCACATTCATTTCCATAAGTATCTCTTACCCCAGAATTGAAATGAAATAAACTCTCCTTTTTAAATTAACATGTAGATATATATGTAAGACAAATATGTTAGACACAAAGTGATGTACTTTATTAGGCCTATCTGCATATTTCTTTTAGAGATGTCTAAGCTAACATCTGTCTTTTGATAGTAGAGATTTATGTGTTTAAAACAATCAGATGTACAGAATAGAAAAAATTGTGATTCACAGAAATAGAGGACATGCTATGACATGTAGACAAGCATGCTTAGGCATGTATTAAAGTTCTTTTCTTAAGTCTTGTTTTAGCCAAAAAGAGTTATTTAGAAAGCATACCCTATTCATGGCATTTGACACTGAGAACTGCCTTTCATATCAAACAGTTGGAGCTTGAAGTCATTAAGCAAGGGTACGGCCAGAATATATTTTGCACTTGGGTCTTATGAGGCTGGGCTTCTATTTAGAAGGTGAGTAGCTTTCACTGTAAATAACCTTGGTCAAATGGTTCATCCATATTTTATTTTTAGAAAAGTAATTCCTTCTTCTCATTACTTTAGTTATTATGTGAGACCTATAGCTATTGAAAAATGTCTTTTCTACATAAAAGAAGTTGAAAGATTAGTTTTTCAGAGAAAGAAAAAACAGCTTGGTTGCAAAAATGGAAAGACAGTGTAATATGGATTTCCAATCATCCATGCCAAGCATTTGATTTTAAAATCACCCATTTGTACTGTGGCTGATTTCCACTGGCATAATCATGAGAGGCTAAGAAGAAACCCTCATAAAATGAGTAGAAGAGAAACTGCAAGGTACATTAGAAGAAAAAGGGCAGAGGGTAGGGGGCTAGCTTAGGGTTTCTTAAATTTTGGGCTTCTGGTCCTCCACACACAGTAATTCCCTAATGTAATTTTGATCAGACATATCCATAGTAGGCAGAGTCCACATATGAAAAAATTCCTTAGCTATGATTACTGCAGTATCTGGGGAAAACAGGAAAGCTACAAGATGCTGAAAAAACCTCAGTGCAGTGAGGTGGTTGAAACAAGTAACATAAAGGACCAAGTACAAGTGCAGAAAACACAATCTGAGTGTTCAGCATGAAATGTCTAAAGTAACCATGATTCCCAGATGCATATTGTCACCCAAGCAGGTTAAGATCCAAATTTCTGGAGAGAAAATCTCTTGGTATGGTTTTGGTATTGAGAAGTTAAGAGTAATGCCTAGGATAATTAGGATAGTGCCTGGAATAATGCCTAGGATTTTTGAGGGAGGGCTGCTTTATGAAGTGCGAAATGATGAAAGAAATCTTAGAGAATCCTTGCTAAACATGCCAGTGATGGATAATGAGGGTATCTACAATCATCTTACAGATTCTTTAAAAATATTTTGTTCTTTACTCCAATTATATGAAGAACTTAAGTGTTAGCATTTTGGTTTTCAGAGAACTGGTTTTTGGAAAATTCAGAAGAGCTAAGTGACATGTCTATTGGAAATTAAAATGGGAGTTTGAGTGAAAATTTACAAACTCCTTGGCTTTTACTTCTCTATCCTTCCAGGTACCATTAAGGCAGTTCATTAGATCAAGGTTAGGAAAAGCAGTGAAAACAGAAAGATTATACCATTTATGAGGTAATTCTGGGCTGTTGAAAGCACCTAAGTTCTGAAAAAGCTATAATTACCAAACCTTGTGTGGAAGAAGAAACAATCCAAATAATCATGAAGTACATTTTAGATGTACATGGCAAAGTAAATTTCACATTATTTTAAAAATGTATTTACTCTTCAGAACACACTTGCACAATCACAGAATAAAACTCATGGGAGTCTGGAAATCTCTTACCTCTACTGTAAGTAAAAGGTCCTCAAATGTGAGTAGACCAATAGAACAACTGGCACTTGATATTTCTTCATCCCTGAAATAACAGCTCAAGATCCTCCTTGACTGGGGAATAGCTTCAGGAGAGCCTTGTACGCTTTGCCAACAGCTGCTGTCCTGACAATACCTAGTCACAGGCTGCAGAAGGCAACAGCAGAATTTTTCTAGCTGCTCTGAAGTTTAGTGTCTCTGATCAAATTATTTACAATCTCAAGATGTGGTAGCACGTTCCATTTATCCAACAGTAACACTGGTTTCAAGTTGTGCTTTGTACCATCAAGAGGAAGGAAGGAAAAGACAAAAAGATTTTTTAAGAAGTATTCAGAAATTTTTGTGTTTAAATCCCAGGTATAGGAATTTTAAAAATTACTGAAAATGTTATTTTTTTAAAGTTAAAGTATGTGTAATTAGATAATAGTGGTTATTAACCCATGGAAAATTGGGAAAAAACAGGTAAGATTTTCATCACACATATCCTCCTAACATGAAAATTGTTTTTGAAAATTGTTTTGAAAATAGAAACCATGTTTTCTTTAAAAGATACTCAGCTCTAAGAGTGGCCAAGGAACCAGTGAAATTGTCTAATGTTATTTTATCAATATCATATGATGAATGCCTGTTAATCTTATTGAGGCCAAAAGGATTCCATGACTTCGCTTATTCTAAAGAGTAAACAGCAATGTCGGAGAAATTATTTAAGGTTATGTCCTTGCACAATAGCATGAATCAAAGTTGTCAATGATTTAAGTTGCTTGTGAGGAACTCCTGATGATGTGAAATCAGTTACTGAGGAGAGAAAATAGAACCTGATCCCCACCTGGGCCAACACATTCAAAAGTCCCAACAGAGATCATGGTACTTTGGAGGACAACCTGCATTGCCTGGAAGACTAAAGTGGAAGAGTAAGATTTTGAGAAACAGACTCATCAACAAAAAATAATAGTTCTAGTGATGGATCAAATGACATCACTCCCCCAGGACAAACATTAATTCTAAATATAAAACTACAAGCCAGACAAAAAATAACATCTTTGGTCAAGTCTGAATGAAAAACATGCTGGAATGAATGCTCATGCTGGACCAAGTTAGTTACTTCTTTCATGATTACCTGTCTTCTATATCTTCTTTTGTTACATTTTTCAGTCATCTAGGGAGATAGTTCTAAGCCAGAGGAAGCAGTTAAATGTCTGTTCCCCTTTTAAGGTCACATAGAAGTGTTGTACCAAGCTTCCCCAATACTTAAAAAAATGCTGTACTTAAGCTTCCTCAAATTAAAGCAGTGTTAATGGGGTTTTTTTTCAGTTCAGTAGAATTAGAACACAGAACACATAAAGAAGAAACACTGTTTCAAAATGTGAGTTGGAGAATCACAGAATCATTAAAGCTGAAAAACACCTCTAAGACCAGAAGTCTCACCTTCTCTAAAGTGATATGAAAACCAGTACATTAGGGAAATGTGCTTTCAATAGAAAATGCAGGCTATGATGTAGTGTGCTCTGGCACGTGCTCTCATTAGAAGGCGATGGAAGACATTGGAGCCCCACGTCCACAGGCCCTAGTTTAATAGCATTATTGAATCATATAGGTTGGAGAAAGATCTCTAAGAACATTGAGTCCAGATGTAAACATAACATGCCATGACCACCAATAAACCATCTTCCAAAAGTGCCACATCTGCATGTTTTCTGAACACTTTCAGGTATGGTGATTTAACCACGTTGTGGGCAGCCTGTTCCAATGCTTGACCCCCTTTTTGGTGAATAAATTCTTCTGCTATCCAGCCTAAACTTTCCCTGGCACAACTTTATATTTCCTCTTGTTCTGTCACTTGTCAACCCCACCTGGCTGCACCCTCGTTTCAGGCAGTTGTGGAGAGTGATGAGGTCCCCTCCAAGCCTCCTTTTCTCCAGGCTAAGCACCCCCATCTCCCTGAGCTCCTCACAGGACTTGTGCCCATGAGCCTTCCCCAGCTCTGCTGCCCTTCTCTGGACACGCTCCAGCCCCTCAATGTCCTTCTTGCAGTGGGGCCCCAAACTGAAAACCGTATTTGTGGTTCAAATTATGGTGAAGCCTTCTTCAAAGAAATTCAGGTTAGGAGCCACATTGCATGGCCTCACCTCACATCTCAAATGAAATTCAGTTAATTGCTGACATCTACAGTTTTGCTGGCAGGAGTACTGCAAAATTAATGTGTATTTCTCCAGAATGAAAAAAAAAAGTCACTATTGTTATCTGTAAACTGCAAATAGTTCTTCTTATGGGTAAGAAAAACCTGTGATTACATAGCTATATATAAAAAGCTTTTTTTTTTTTTTTAATTAATTGCACGCTTCATAAGATATCCTTCTGTTTAAAACTGATTAAAAGTGATTTTTTTTTTTCAGCTCTTTTTCTTCTGGGAAGAAAAACTTCTTTTTAAATATGCCTGGGTTTTCCTTTTTCAAGATAAATAAATGTTAAAAAAAGAGGGCCATTGTAGAGAAGTGGGCCATCAAAGGATTACTTCTGAAAATAAAATTAATATTTTTCTTTGTTTCATTAAAATAGGATATGGGGGTAGGCTTTATAAAATCTTAGCTTTTGGGGGAAAAAACAAGCTGAGAAGTAATTTGTTTTCTCTACAAAGAAATGTTTTGATGAAGTTCAGATTTGAACTGAAAGAAGTAATATGTCTTGTCAGAAAATGAATCAATCCAAGAAAGACAGAAAATGTTTAATCTGAGGTGCAAAAAAAAAAAATGTTTAATCACACAAGAAATCTAGATAAGTTATCAAACATTATTTCTCTAGCTATTCATTTAATGAGGATGAGTTTTCCCTCAGCTGGAAAGCTGAAAAGGTGATAGGATTTTGCAAGAAGATCTCTAACCACCAGAATTATCAGTGGTGAAATGTTCACCTCAGTTAAGCAACTGTGAGTTTTACAATTGATCCCATAAACCAGTTTCTTACTGTAGTCCAGTCTAATTTCCATGCAATCTGTTATACTTCTCTAAGCTTTTATCTTGAAGCAGAAAAAGAACTTTTAAAGGTGGCCATAGAGATTTTGTCCTTGAGAAAACCTGCCAGTGTCATAGGAACTTCCTACCATGTTTAACTTTTAAAAAACTTCAATCGTTCTGAAAAGCTTGGAGCTCTCACATGCTACTGATATTTTTATCAGCTTTTAAAAACAGCCAAAAAAGAACTTCTGTACCGATGTAGATTCTCATTCATGTGACTATGAAAGGTAAATGCTGCATGTGGATTCTCTATGGGCGAGCTTTCAAAAAGAAAGTTTTGGCAGAGTTAGGGATCTGCATGTGTATGTGCATTTCCAAGACAGCTATAAATATCAGATCCATGGAGTGCACAAAACTGGAGGACAAAGGCACAAAGAGTGGATGAGTTATTGTAGACAGAACTGTAAGTCACTTAAAATTGAGAAAAGATTTGTTAGTGTTCAGAAAATGTGAAATTCATGAGGAGTGTTCTAGCAAAGTAATTTGCCAAGGCACAGAGGAAAAAGAAATTTTGTAAATAAACCCAGTGGAATTTTTTTTCTTGTTCTGTAAAAATGTTCCATTGGATTTAAATTATGTGGAATTATATATTAATGAAAGTAAAATACTTAGTTGTGCCCAGGTTTTCAGATGAAAAGTGTTTAAAGATGAAATAAGTTTCCCTCATAGAAATATATAAATGGCCAAGCTACTTTGTGTTCTTTACCAAGAAATGAGAGTTGTGAGCATTTTAAAGGAAAATAGAAATACATGATCTCTGTGTGAGAAATACTTGGAGCCCCTGGCTGCAAGGGATCTGTGTCAGTCATATGAGGTGGGCCTCAGAGAAGGGCAGCTCCAAATCACATTGAGTCTAGGGATGGAATGGGAATTAAAAACACAGAGGTATTTTTCTTAAGTGAGATTGTGTGAACAATTTTTAACCTATCTATCTAAATGTAGGTGTCAAGCCTTTCATAATTGTGTAGTTTCATTTTGCAATTAGAAAGACAAAGGTACCTCTAGTGGATGAATCAGTACAAGCAATTTATTACCCATTTTAAGATCTCTCTTTAGAATATACCTTTTTTCTATTTTAGAGACAGAAAAAGAACCCCAAAAATTAAACCCTTGACTTTTGGCTGGTAAAAAACAGGTGAGACAGGATCCTCCACTCTCCCTGTGTGCCCCTATTCATACAAAGACACATATGCTTGTTGCACAACTTCTTTTGCAATTGGCTTGGAGGAAACTTTAATCGATGTATTAATTTGTGGAGAGATAATCTTGCCTCCTTATGAAGCATGGGTAAGGGTTCAACAGTTGGATCTACAAGCCAGCCTTGCCTGGTCTCAATGCTCTTCTCTTTTATTTTGGACATCTCTCAGGGTAACCTTCTAAAGTTAATGTTCTTTAGCTTAGTGATCTGGTATAAGACATTGTAGACAACATACTATATTAAAAAGTTTAAATTTATTTTAGGAGAAGAAAATACTGTGCAAGTTAGCTAAGCTCATTCAATTCAATTTTCCATTCAATAGGCAAGAAATGCACTATCACTTTCTGATATTGTTTCAGAAATTGCCTTTGAGCAGAAATTGTCTTTTAGAGACAATTCACAAAAGTTATTTCTGGAAATGTGACAATTAATTAAAAAATGTAGTGAGTTTATTTCTTGTTTTGCAATATGTTCTCACATCTGCAGCTGAACAAACAGAATTGCATTCCCCAAATTACCATTTGATCTAGCACATTAAACCAAGGCTTTCATTGCACTTAGGAGAGTATTTTTAAATGAGCTGCTAAGTCACTTAGAAGAGAGTACTAAAAGGAAATCACTGCTATGAGTAAAAAAACACTCATGAATTTTTCTGTCTTCCATGGATCTGTCTGTTGAACTCCGATTCAGTGCTTCTTAATCTTAATCCTAATCTTAATCTTAATCTTGTGCCTTCAGCCAAAGACAATGATCTTTAGGGCAAAGGCTTATGTGGTTTTAGGTTTTCCGAATTTGCTATGGAACTGCAAGATAGGCCCACTAGGTATAACATTACTACACATTGGGGTAGCACTAAGAAACCACATTGAGACTGGTGGACAATTGTGCTAAATTTTTTAGAGAGGTCTAATAGGAGACTGTCCTTCCTGTCAAGTGTTTATGGTCCTCAATGGAGGACTTTAAACCTTGAAAACTGAGACACAGGAATGCAAAGTGACTTGCTCCAAAGAATGAATTTGGTTTCAGAGTTTCAATTCCCAACATGCCCAACTTCTCATTATGCAATAACTTATTACAAGAGGACAAATATTTGAGAGGAATAAATACTCAAGAGGGTAATACTTGTGATTCATGTAGTCTCTTTTTGTTCTCCTCAATCACTAATACAGTGTTAAATTTTTGAATAAGCTGGTTTTGGTAAAAGTAATGCTGTGATATGTTGCAACCTGGAATGTAATATATGTCTCTTAAATGCAAGATAATTAATTTGCTTGAAGGAGCTTTTAATCAAAAGAAAAGGTAGATGATGATTAAGACAGTGTAGGGTCTATAAATTGAACACAAACAGGGGTTTTTTGGATGTTGTTGTATGTATTAACTATATAGTTTGTAAAAAAATCTGTTTCCATTTTGTCCTATTTTGGATAACCATATTTAGAGCTATCCTATTCTACTCAAGACAGTTTTTAAGATAGTAATAAACTGATCCTAATACGTCTAAATTTTTTTTCATCTACCCACTTTACGTAACACTGTTTATTCTTTTATAATCCTGTTGGTCATCTTATATCAGTGATTTAGTTCAGTTCATTAAGTTCATTTCAGTGCAGGGAATTTTTCTTAATGCAAGAGCATAATTTAGTATTAAATCAGCAGTTTCAAATACAACTAAAGAAGAGCATATGTGTTTCAAATCTGTACTGGATTTGTGTTGCCACATAAGCCAGACTGTGGGATGTTTTTGAGAATCAGGGAGAATTCTCCATAACAATAGAGATGTTTGTAGAATTTAGCCAATGTATGCTAAGTGTCTTATGAATGTACCTTGGATGTTTGGGACAGAGACTCTGCTAGCTACACTGTCAGCAGCTGCTGCCTGCCTGCCTACCTGTCAGCATGTATTGCTCTTTCTCTCTTCATATAGATCTTAAAAAATATTCATATTTAGCCTTCTGATTGATGGAGTCTATGTAGATCAATTGCCTGACACAGCACGAACTCTCCAACCACAGATTTGGGCACAAGATAGTTTAAAACTACAGAGGGGTGAATTTAGACAATTTATCTTTTACTTCCAGATTTTTAACTAGCCCTGTGTCCTCTTCCAGGAATTGGGGGTCAGTGGAGGTGGATCAGAGAGAAGAAGAAGACTGTTGGGATGATCTGTGCAAAATGAACAGAAAGATCTTCAGACATTTTAACATGAAATGGCAATCTTAAAGTTACTTTAGAAATATTGCGTAATCTCATCCCTGATGTCAGAGTTCTCACAGACATAAGTTGATAAATCATTTGACCTTGGGACGTGGGTTCATATTTAGATTAAATGATTCTCCTGTCTGTTCTTCATCTTACATGTAGTGCTTGCATCTCCATATGGGTAGGCTGTTCCTCTTGGAAGGAGTTCTTTAAGTTGGAAAAATTTTCACAGTATTTTTTACATGAGTGCTGGCAGGTGCACAGCAGCTGAACAGTGTGTGACCCAAGAAGACATGGACCGCTGAGAGCATTGCAAACACATCTAAAATCTTCATGTGGTATTATGGTGGCACAAGGAAACGTGACTCCCTAAATATACTTTTAAAATTTCTTGCTCTCTGGAGTTTACCAGATCAAAGAATCATAGAATAAGCTAAGTTGGAAGGGACCCGCAATGATAATCAAGTCCAGCTCCTGGCCCTGCACAGGACCATTCACAAGAGTCACACTATGTGCCCAAGAGTATTGTCCAAATGCTCATTGAACTCTTCAGGCTTGTGACCTGCAGTGACCTCTTCCCTGGGGAACCTGTTCTAGACCCAAGCCACCCTCTGAGGTGAAGAACTTTTCCCCGATACCCAACCTAAACCTCCCCTGACTCAGTCTCAGGCCATTCCCTCAGGTCCTGTCACTGTCACCGCAGAGAAGAAGAGATCATTGCTTGCCCTTCTTTGGATGGGCGGAGGGGACTGCAGGGACATCCTCTGTGAGAAGGTGCCAGGGCCACTCCCATGTCAGAGAGAGTTTTCAGCCAGCCCCAAAACAGACCTGCTGCTGCTGAAAGCTGAGCTTGTCATTAATGCTGTGTTACCTTTGTGATAACACATTTTATAAAGGGTAAAAAACACTGCACGGAAGCTGGGAGAGAGTGGAGTAAGAATATGTGACAGAATATGTAACAGACCCCCAGGGCAGAAGTAGGGACAGGAGGTGTTCCAGGTGCCAGAGCTGAGATTTTCCCACAGCTCATAGTACGGCGATCGTGAGGCAGCTGTGCCCCTGCAGCCCACGGACATCCATGGGGATGCAGAGATCCACCTGCAACCTGTGGGGGATCCCAGACCAGAGCCATTGGAAGTGCCCTGAATGAAGCTGAAGGCCCATGGAGAGTCCACATTGGAGCTGGCTCCTGGCGGGAGCTGTGGCCTGGTGGAGAGGAGCCCACACTGGAGCAGGTCTTCTGACAGGGACTGGGGCCTGTGGGAGACCCATGCTGCAGGAGTCTTTTCCTGAAAGACTGCTTCTTGGAGAGTGCCCATAATAGAGCAGTTCTTGAAGATCTGGAGCCCATGGCAAGGGCTGGAGATGTTTGCAAAGGACTGTATTTCCTGAGGGGATCCAATGCTGGATTGGGCAAGCAGCCTGAGAGGCAGGAGAGTCAGACAGAAGTTGCAATTGACCAATCACAATCCCTAGTCCTCAGTTGGATGTCTAAAGCATAGGAGGAGGGGAAGAGATAGCATTGAAAGACTGTCCTCATATCTGAAAATTTCCACAATGCAAACTAGTCTTGAGTCTTTCAATTTTGGTGCTTCCATAGTTTGTGTTTTTATGACAGATCAGCATGTCTGTCAACATATCTGTAATAGCTAACTGTGCCAGGGCTTCCCACACGGGAGTTGAAAACATAGGGAAAAGCATTTTACAAAGCTCATTCCAGAGCTTGTGTCCCAGAACACTCAAGGTCAGTGAGTCATGACTGATGCAGGTTCTGTCATGTTACTTTGAGGTTAGACTGCAGGTCTTCCATGCTCCTGTATATATGGTTCCTATACCTGGCACCTGTTTACTGCTGAGTTAAACTAACACTGTTGGCAGAGCAGTTATACTCTTTGTAAATATATTGTTTAGAGAATTTAAGCTATGTGGGTATAATTTGGGAATAAGCAGTTGTTGGATTTTTTTTAATTGTTTTTTTGCTTTCCAAGATAAGATTTGTATTTTAAGTGCGGGGCTTGTCTTTAGAACAATAGCAGAAACTTTGGAAAGAATTTATCTTACAGAGAAAGAAGACCATGTGACTTGACCATGTATCTTAGTAAACTCTTCAGTATAGACAGTTTTTCCCATTTTGGCATTATGATGTCTTTTCTTAACTGAAGGTCTTGTGAGTCACCTATTTTTTTAAAGTAATTGTAGTATCACATAGTACAGTCTGCTACAATAGAACACCTCTAATTCATGTTACAGCTATAGCAAGAACACTATCTTGGCTATTGAAGATAGACAAAATCTACCAAGATCCACCTGTCTATTTAAGGTGCAATGTTTTTTCTGGAATACAAGTGGAACCGGCTGGGTGGAGAAAGGATCGAGACTAGCTCTGGGAGAAAGCCTTGGTTGGTGGATGGGAAGCTCAGCATGTCTCAGCAATGAGTGCTCACAACCCAGAACACCACTGGTGTCCTGGGCTGCATCCAAAGGACAGGGCAGCAGGGCAGGGGAGGGGATTCTGCCCCTCTGCTCTGCTCTACTGAGACCCCACCTGCAGGGCTGCATCCAGCTCTGGGGTCCCAGCACTGGGAGGACAGGGACCTGCTGGAGCCAGTTCAGACATGGAACACTTGTTCCAGGGCTGGAGCACCATTCCTGTGAAGACAGACATAGAGAGCCAGGTTTTAGCCTAGAGAAGACTCCAGGCAGGCTAATTGCAGCCTTTGCAGGACATAAAGGGAGCCTACAAGATAGATGAAGAGAGTCTATTTACAAGGCCATGTAGTGACAGGACAAGGGAGAATGGCATTTAACTTTAAGAGGGTTGGTTTAGCTTTGATTTTAGGAAGGAATTCTTCACTGTGATGGTGGCGAGGCACTGGAAAAGTTTGCCCAGAGACTCCCCATTCCTGGAGGCTTTCAAGACCAGGCAGAATGGGGCTCTGAGTAACCTGATGTAGTAGCAGGTGTCCCTGCCCATGACTATTGGAACTAGATGATCTGTAGTGTCCCTTTCAACCCAAACTATTCTATGATTCTATGAGTCTGACCTCTGCATTCATCTCATCTTTGGTGAGACCAATGGCATTGCAAAATCTGCAGTAGAAACTAGTATGTGTAATATGGATAAGTTGTCAGCTACAAAGATATATCTGGTTTAAAGACAAATTATTATTCAATATTTTTCAAAGTATGCTCATAAAAGTGTATTTGTCACTGTTTTGTATTTATGAGGGAAAATGTATTGAACAAAATTTTCTTAGAATGCTAGTATGCGACTGTTTTACCAAGCACAGTTTAGTGCATTTTTTAATAAGAAAAATGCCCTTTTTAGAACTGTAAGAGAAATGTAAAAAGAATTGGCAAATTCAGGTAGTCATGTTTGCCGGGAGGCATTTTCTGAGAACAGTCGTGAGTTGGAATGCAAATCCTCATGCCTTTGCTGATTTTGTGGTTGCTGCTGATTACTGTAAAATTGATTCAGGAGTGTTGCAGCATCTCTGCATATGTTTAAGCTTCATCTCCATAGTGTCACAGACATTTTTCTTCTCTGTGGGTTTTGCACTGAGTAAGAAAAAAGTCTCATAACCCTCATCTTAGCATTTTTTTCTTATCAAGGAGCAAAGAAGGACACTCTTCAGTTATTTCCCAGTCTTGATCTCAAGTATAATAGCACATGCTTTCTTGGATCGGCTATTTCAGGACTTTATTGGTATTCAGATAATCTTTTATCACTTTTGGATTTAGACTGGGGCAAGGATAGTTTGCTTTGAACATGAAGAATTATTATTCCATTACTCTAAGTTATAAGTACTTCAGGGTCATATTGCGTTATTTAGTGAAATTTCAAGTTTGACTTTTTCCTCCATCTTGAGAATGAATTCGAGCTTTAACTCTGCCAAGTAAACTCCAGTACAATTTCACAGCTTGGCACTGATTTCTTGAATTTTTCATCATGTGGATTCCTCCTGTATGACCATGTATTACAAAAAGTACTCTGTGCCCCTGTAAAACTGCAAAGAAGAATGACAACAAGGAGCCTTAGGAAGGATTTTGTCTAAACAGGAAACACATTAAGTAACTACATGAGGTTTGTGTTCAATTATTTCAGTTGTCAGAGTTAATTGAACTGCGTTTAAAAATAGAAAAGGCCTGCCATATCCTCACAGAAATACTTGTAATACAGTAAAACACAGAGAAATCCTTTTGCAGAGGAAAGTAACGTACAGGATGTGACTGAATGAGTGATTATAGACAGAAGAGACAAGAAACAAGTGTTTAAAAAGGATTCGTAATAAAAAAGTTTGTGTTTTTTTAAAAAATAAGAAGATATAAAGGACATTTGCTGCAGAAATTAAAGCCTAAGTTGGGGTTTCCACTAAAAAATGAAACTATTAAAGGACATTAAAACAATAGAAGGTAATCTAAATATTTAAATAAAAATACAGGAAATAGGAAAATAATTGAAGCTGTTCTGTATTGATGATGGGACAGAAAAGCAGGAAAATCTAATTGGAAATTTAAAACTAATAGATATTTCACACTGATTTTCTCTCAAGGAGAATGTTGATCTTAAAAGAGGTGTGACGGCTAATAAGAACAGAGAAGTCACATCTTTCTTCCCTTATTCTTCAAGAACTGGTCTACTGAAGGACAGATGTAATAACAAAGGCCTCTTACTACAGCTATTAAATAAGTTGTGATATGATCAGTGTATGATCAGTGAAGATATAGAACAGATTCTGACAGAAATAAAGCTTTAAAATACGAATATAGACTGAAAGTGACATGTCAAAAGTGACATGAAAGTGACATGAAAGTGACAGAGTCAAAAGGGAAGCATGAAGCTGTGGAGAAGATGGCAACAAATTTTGGTAGAAGAGGAGGTACCAGGCTGGAGAAGCACATAAGAGAGATGGGAGAAAGATCACAGATGTCTGATTTTAGAGTAGACCCAGATTTAAAACGTCAGGGTACCATGATGGAATTTGCTGGAGAGGCAGATAAGTACATCAAGCAGAGCAGATTAAGACTGTAAGCATAGAAGTAAATAATTTTAAAGGAGTGCAGAAATATGTGTGGCATGATAGAAAACAAATAATAGTGACTAATGAAAATACTCTGCTATACGCAGAAACTCATCATTTGCAAATGTCCCAGAAGGAAGAAGGAGCAGACTTTTGATCCCAACATGATCACCAGCCATCACTGAGGTTCAGATTTTAGAAAAACATGGTATCATCTTTGGATATGTCAGAAAAAACATTTTATGGTTGAGATGGGGAAATAATGTTAAAAAAGAAAAAGGAAGCCTTTAAGTGAAATTTTCAACATGTCGGTCACCTGTGTTCAAGCAAGATGAGATGGAGCTGGGAAAGCAGAGAACAACACTCGTGTGATGGTTAGTGGAATGACAAGCTAATCATTTGAGGAGTTCGTGGGAATCTGTTTTGTATGGTCCAGCAAAGAAATACTAAGAGGGATTGTAAGATATTACTATATTGAAGGTTAACTTAGGTAAAGGAGGAAATCTTTTGAAAAAGCTTTATTGATATAAAATCTGGCTATAAAAATCATTAGGACAGGAGCCATAACAGTGGAGGAGAACATAAAATTACACAACTGCCCTTAAGCTACTTACTCCAGTTCTGGCATCAGAACTGGATAAATCACCCAAGCCTTAGGAGAAAAATGTACATTTGTATTTTCAGCTCTTTATGCAGTAAATGTAAGATGAAAAAAATTAAAGTTGAAATTATTTGAATTTGCTACAGGTGTACATTGTACCCTGAGTGTGCTGCACATGCAGAATGACTGTGAACTTCAGACTAGTGGAAGGATGTCTTAAATTTTCCCATGTTTAGGCAACATGTAAGAACTTAATATGAGAAGAAAGAATCTGGAATAGGAGAGCATAGGAAATACTGAGAGGAAAGCATAGGAAATAAGATAATTCCTTAACTGACTCTTCCTTTCTCCATTTTCTGTGATTCTGGAAGAGGTAATACTATTAATGATCACACGGTTTCTAATAAATTAGTTTGTGCTTCAAAAAATGGGCTGTTTTTCATTAGACCCTTTATGGATTAACAGAAATGCAGTAGTTGCTCAAGAAAATACCTACATGTACCTGCTTTTATGTGTGGAGATTAGTAAAGTCCTCACCCAGTCTGATGAAATCAATGGAAGTCTTTCCCTATGTCTTAAATGTGTCCAAGAGCAAATCTAAACTCAGAATATATATTCAGGTCATTTGTTTTCTGGTTTTCAATTAGCACAAAGTTGAAACAAAAGGGTTGGGGCAAAAGTCAGATCACATTGGCTTACTACATTTTACTTAAACTGCTCTCTTAAAGTCAAGGAGATTATTCATGAAGTAGGTTTTTACTCCATGTCTCTAAAAGTGTTTTAATGTACCACAAGGGCTTCCTGCTTAAAAGGGAGCAAAGGTTCTACATTGCTGCAATTTAAAATGTCCAAATTTCACTTACAAGGTCAGTAACATTTTTTTGACAATTTTCACATTTTAGAATGTGAACATTTTCAGTTCAAGGAAATGGAAATGCTCAGTGCCTGATATTATGCAGAGTTATGGCTAAAACAGTATATGTTGATTTTTTTTTCATTGGTATGCAAAGTACATGTTATTTATTTTACAATTTATTTTAGAGCAAAACCACTATAGATACTTTGGTGTTCTATGAATAGGATCAGAAAGTTACAAAATGTTATATAGCTATTTATTTATTGGTTTCTAGAATAAAACACATGTGAAAGTTGAATGTGGTTGTACAGGCAGAATTGCAAATCTTCACATTGAAAATTTGGGGATGTTGGAATGTGTAAGTACATGTTTACATATTTTGTCACTACTCAAACTCTGTTTGTTTGTTTGTTTGTGTTTGTTTGTTTGTTTCAGTTTGCTCCCAGTATTCTAGAGGAGTTTTTGCCATTTTTGGACTATATGACAAGCGATCAGTACATACCTTGACCTCATTCTGCAGCGCCTTGCACATCTCCCTCATCACGCCAAGTTTCCCCACGGAGGGTGAGAGTCAATTCGTGCTGCAGCTGCGGCCATCCCTGCGGGGAGCCCTCCTGAGCTTGCTGGATCATTATGAATGGAACCGCTTTGTTTTCCTGTATGACACAGATCGAGGTAAGCTGTGACCCGACTTTCTTATCTTCAGCGTTCAAATGACTTTTGCAAGAGCTGTGAACTTTTATGTCCCATTGAGAGCCAAATTTTAGAGGGCCTTTGAGGTGAAGTGCCTCTGACTGAGTAGCTGTGTGGCTGAAGAAAGAACTCCTTAGTATGCAAAAATTTGGTATTGGATTCATATAGTATGTTATCAACCAGCCAAAGCCTATGCTTTAAGTCTAGAATACCAAAATCTTTAGACTAATGGTAGTGAAACAAAAACACAGTTCAATAAGCAGAATGTTACAGCTCTATGCTCTGTTCAGTTCACTTTGTAAGTGGCAGTACAGAGAAGTAGAGAGGAACATCTCTGCATCTGCACTGGTGTAAAGCTGAGATGAGAGTGAGCCTGTGGGACTTCAAAGCTTTGGAAGGTCAAGGCAGAGAATGGCTCTGCCCCCAGGCTGTGCCAGAGTAGTGGAGGTCAGAGGCAATACCTGCCAGGCGCAAGGTATCCACAGGCCAGCAAAGGGAGGGAGTGCTGCTGCGGCCCATCTTCTACTCCTTTCAGGTGGAATTACCTCTGGAATAGGCTAAACTTCTACAAAATATATAGCTAATTTAAGAAAAGGATTTATTTTCTATCCTTGGCCTCCATTCCACATCCCAACGCCTCTCAGAGCTGTATAAGTGGTAAAAGAGTAAGTGCATCACTGTACGTCACTACTCAGTGAGGAATTGAGAGGTAAAAGCTATTTTCCCAGTTGTATGTTCGTTCTGCTGGCAAAGCCTTTGTTTGTGGAATAGGACTGAGCCAGCATAGCTGAGCTTCTGCCAAAGAGGCAAGATTTTTATGTTGGTGGCTTGCTTTCAGGGGGGAAGCGAACAGCATAGCTGTAGTTAAATAATTATTTTATTACAGCTGTTTCAATATAGTTCCCCATGTGGACAGTCTATTCCGGAATTAAAGTGGCTTTATTCCAGTATAATTACTCTATGGAAGAAATATGGAATTACATAGACCTAACTAAATCTGTTTAATTGTTTGATTATAGCTATAGAAGTTAATTTTCTCATATATACAAGCACTACATTTTTAGTGAGTTTTTACCTTGATATGCTGCCTAAATACCTGAATTTGAATCAAAATGAATAATGGAAGAAAAGGAAAGAGTTTGTATCATTTCATAATTGTTTGTTTGTTGTTTTTTAACTAAATATTTTTTTAATATTGGACCCATAAAGGAAGTTTGGGAATCATTATAGAATGTATTAGGTAAATGGAAAGAGAAAAATATGAGCAGAATTTTGAAGTATTTCTACTCAAGATATGGTTATAGGGAACAAGAAAACAAGCACTTAATTGCAGATGTGGTCTTACATCAGTTCTACAGATTGTTAAGTAAAGAAGTGTACAACTGGCAGTTACCTTTCTAATTTAAATTCACACACTTAATTAGATTGAGACATAATTTTTAAGTAAGTGATATCACATCAAAACAGAGTCTATAACAGCATGGTTAATAATTAATTATTATGGCACTGAACTCGGCCACTCTGAACTCATCAGCATTTCTTTATCAAAGACATAATATTTTCCAGCTTGGATTCAGGGGATGTTGCATTGGGTAGTTTCTTAAATTTAGAATAGGTCTTGTGATGCAATTTCATCCCGGAGAAAATAAGATTCAATGTATCTTTTGGTATTAGGAGTACTGTAAAGACACATAGTTGTTGAGTAAATTTTCACCATCTTTGCAAAAGACAAAATTTCAATGTGGACCTGAGTTACACTTTAAAAAACAAGTAAGCATCACCCTACTATCAGAATAACTGTAAAAAAAAGAAATCATTAATGTTGAGTCATAGAATCTATGTCGGTGAGGTCAGAAATTAACATTGTCCAGATTTTTGTCAGAGATCCTACCTTTACATGCCAGATGTCTCCCTGTTTTTCTGAGCAGCCCCATTGAAGCAAACTGAAGGAAGGTGAACCTTCTCAGCATTTTGTTGCTGGGTTTGCAAATTGCAGCTTTAGTGGGAAGCTATGAATAATCTCTTATGGGGGAAGGTAAGCAATAAGCCTAAATTCCAGCCTGACACATTAGCTGTCTGTGAAGAAGGGAGTATTTAAAGCTGTCGCTATTGTAAAAGGTAGAAGTCCTTCACAAATGTAGAATGACAAAATACACTTAGGCAAATCTTCAGCAGCAGTGGTGGATAAATGAATGTTGTTTTCAGACCTGCTATTGAGCCTTTCTGTCCTGCTTGCTTCTTGGTTCTGTTGCATGTGACTCAGTTGCTGCTCACTCTTGGGGGGTTGAACGATTAAATCCTATTACCAAGGTAGGTTTCTCTGTTGTATCATTCCATTCATCTCTTTGACAGCCTCTAAGCTCTCTGCAAAACCCCAGTCTTTAATACTGGAGCCACCTACATTAACATTTCATTTTAGGCCAGGAATGTACTTTTGTTGCATCTCTCTAAGTCATTGCCACATACCACACTTGGGGTTATGCCCTGTAGCAGTCTTGGACCACACAAACTCTGATGGAGGTGGTGGCTGCAGCTATTATGTTAAATCTCCCTTTCTGATGTTCTGCCAAACTCAGTCTGGAAAATCACTGTCCTGTGACAGAATGAAGATACTAGGAAGAATTGCAAAAGTACAAAATTAATTGGATCTGGCAGGGGACATTATGGAAAAGGAGAGCAGGTTTTGCAAGAGGCATTTGCAAGAGAAAGATGAAGGAAAATTCAGATCATTATTTAACAATTGAAAGTGAGCAAGTAAAGACTGACACAGAAGGCTAAAGCCTTGAAGGGTCCTTTTGTTTCAGTACATTCCTCTTTCTGTTATCCTCCTTCCAGGTTTAATTATGACCTGATGCTTAATACAATTAAAATTAACAGCAATGTGCCAGGAACACAGTACGGGGAAAAGCAGGCTGAAGAACATTCATTTGAGTTATGCAAAGCATAGTAGGAAAGAACTGAAATAAAAACTGTGCCTCCTTGAGGCACCCAGAGGAGAGGGAAGTCCAGCAGGGAAAAAGAACTCAAGTAATATTTGATGTCATCTATAAAGGGAATTAAGTGAAAAAAAACCCAAATGAGTAGAGCAGAAGAACATTCTGTTTATATATGTTGTTTTATTGTGACTGAGAGGTATTTAATTAAAAAATAAGCATATAATCAAGTGGAGATGTGTAAATCTATGTGATTTTTGAGCTAGCACACGTATTCCTGTAGTGTGATTTCACTACTTAGTGACAACATTTTCTGGCACCAGAAAGAAAAATTTGGATCTTGTAACCACAGAAGAAGGCTGGAGGAGTTTGTGGGACATGTGAGAAGCTGTTTAAGAATAAAATAATAGAAGAATTCAGGTTCAAAAAGACCCTTAAGGTTAAGTCAAACCATTCACCTAGTACTGCCAATATCCAATATAGACTTGAGCCTCCAAGAGGTTAGTGTTGGTTTTCCACACCACGTGTAGCCTTATAGAGAGCTGGAATGGCTGAAGCTCCTAGTTAAATTGCAGAGATTACCCCGAGGGGTCCCAGGATGGAGAGTGGCAGAGGGTCTGTAGAGCAGCATGGGCACACGCAGGACATCAGGGAGGATAGCAGCCAGCAAGCTGGGAACTGCTTTCACACAGTGTCAGCATTCATTTGAATTCAACTGTGTTTCCCAGCAAGAGTTTTTAGTCCCTGACTGTGACTGAAGTGGGGAGCACAAAGGGTAGGTAGGGCTTCCAGGTGGCCTAGCAGTTGGTTCACCAGAGGCAAGGACTGTAAAGTAGTTATATTCTTTAAAAATTAGACATCATGTGTGAGCCTGCTTATGTACCTTGGTAATGTTTTTTTTTCTTTCCTTCCACTCCTTTCAATTATATGTTCATAAAGCCAACTCAGTCGTGGCTGCAGATGAGGAAAATTAGTTTACAGTTCACAAAGTAAATCTAACTTTCCCACATTTCTGAATAGTGTCTTAATAGCAACTCCTTTAAAGTTGAAACTTTTCTATGACAATCTAAACCTGGTTTAGGTTTACACAAGTACTGGTGGCCTGTTAGAATTAATCCTATAGTAC
This sequence comes from Regulus satrapa, assembly GCA_013396955.1. Lineage (NCBI taxonomy): Eukaryota > Metazoa > Chordata > Aves > Passeriformes > Regulidae > Regulus > Regulus satrapa. The sequence continues at coordinate 195,334 of VWZN01008014.1, forward strand.
ACAGAGGAGCAATCTCTAGGCTTTTTTCTCTAAGAACTTGTGGAGTCCAAGAAGAAAGCAAAACATGTTTGGAGAAGGCAAATAACAGTACAGGAAATTTAAAGCTTTCCCTCTTACTTTGAGGGAGAGTATGGATTTTATTTACAATAAGTTTATCAGGCTAATCTAATTTCCATCTTTGACAGATCATCTGGCTCTACAGTAACCATTAGGTTTGGTGTATCCATGATTAGTAGCTCTAGTGATAGTGCCTTGGGCCTGACATTCTCACAGGATAGAAAACAGAGGTTCAACTACAGCAATGGCAATTTGAAAAGTAGAAACCATAGCCCCAAAATTTTTGCTAATGACATATTTTAAAAGTAAGATCAGGTAACAGGTGAGGTGCAAGGGAACTATCTTTGAATTTGCATGAGAACACAAAGAAAAGCTTTGGTGGGTACTGAGCCTGGCCAAGGTATGAGTGGTTGATCTGCCAAATAGATGGAAGTTCAAGAAGGTGAAATATAAGAAAGTGATATAAAGGCTAAACATACTGGGAAAGAATCATAGATACAGAGTAAGCATCTTAGATTTAATATAATGGGATTTATTTCAGATGTTGTGGTGAGTCATAAGTATAATGTAAGTACAGAAAGCCATACTGTGTCCAATATAGTAGAGGTTATTTTGAAATTTTGAAAAAGATTGTTGCATGTGAGATGTGAAAGCTGAATATTGCTCTCACCCAGCTGGCCATGCTGCTGTGCCACATGTTGAGATTTCCACTGTGAAAGAAAGCATAAAAAAATTCTTTCCTTGCCTTTTTAAAGCACCACATACTTTTTAAACTGTAAAAAGGGCCTTCAGTATTTTTTTTTAATTGTAGGACTTTTAAGGAGCAAAGATCAAAAAAGTTTGCACATGAATGAGATGTAGGCCAGATATAATTATGAAGGCAGATTTTAAAGGGCTACTAGGAAAAAATGTTTCAATCAGATTAAGAATTATTCATCAGTAAGTTGATGAGGTTCTTACCACTAGGGTAGCATTGTTACGATTTCAGAGGTTTTGAAGAGGTTAGTAAATATCTGCAGTGGTGATGGGCTTTGCTGTGTCCACCTCAGATGATCTCTTATGTCTCCTTAGGATTATTTATGCAGTTGTCATGATTTCTCTAGGAAACTGGGAATGTCTCCTTCACAGTATCGGGATACTGAAAAGATAATTGTCCTAATTTTCTACTATGGAGCAACTTTCAATAATACATTATTTTTGTTAAATTATATATATAGCCGTTGTAAAACATTTAGTGTGTTCTATTATTTAAAAATCAGATCAAAAATATTCTAAGTGATCTAGGTAAAAACAGTGTAAAATCAGGTTGAAGGACTATCATTATAATATGGTGCTCAATAAGTTTTCATTAGCTGGGCATTTAGGTGCTGAAAGAATTGGCCCTACATCAAGTTTTATATTTTGACTGCACTTCTGAACAAATTTTTTGGTGTCTCACAGATGAAAAGAGTGGTAATATAATAACAAGTTGTAAAGTTATTTCAATACCTTGGTTGAAAGAGCTAAACTTACTAAAGTCAGTAGTGATATAAACACATAATTTACATTTTTATGTGCATAAAAATACTGAGTCAAGCTTCTAAGTTGTAAAGGAATTTAAAAGGACAAAGTGTTGCTAATAAAAAGCAAATTGCAGGTGACCTTACAACACAATACTGAAAAAAAAATTGTTTTGACACTAATTGCTCTTTATTTATTAATTGTTTTCTGCATCGCACTGTTAAGCCCAGATCTACATCACTTTTGCCTTAAACTTCTAGAATAATATCACAGGTAAGCCTGAAAAAACAAGTTGTGTCTTGGATTGTAAAGAACATTATGTTGGGAAGCTGACCTTGTTCAGTTGCAGTCATCCACTTGGTCTTAGGCCCTATTTTCATTATCACCAGGAAGAATGTGCTAGGACTCCCACAGTATGAATTTTTCATCCTACTGATTTTTGGCAAAATGTTGGACAATAAAAAAAACAAAACCATAATTTAATCACTGGGTCCACTAAAAGTTGAAGGTTCTTATTGCATCATGCAGTTTTGTACCAAACTTATGTGAAATAAAAGTGAATTTCATGTGTTGTCATGACATTGAAGAAATATTGGTAAAAGAAACGGCATCCATTATCTGCTTTCACTGTCTTTAGACTGCTCTAACATCATGGTGTGCAGGTTTGAACTTTTCCATATTCCCCACTAGATCTGATAAAAAGCTGCTTGTCTTCAGCAAACACTCTTATGTGGGTAGTGAATTGTGTTGCATATATTGGGATCCAGCTACCCCTGTGTTTGTTTTTTACCAAAGTTATACTGTAATTTAATGCAGGCTGATCTGAACTGATACACAAAACATAGGAAAAAATGTTTTGTCAAATATCAGTGAATTTAGAGAACTGCATTAAGTTTGTTGTATGATTTACTGTTGTCTGTACTCAGTAACAGTTAATTCCGTGTTAGTAATGAAATAGGGCAATGTGCTTTATCCATCAGTAACTGGCTTGCAGCAATTTTTTTTTTCTCCTAGTGTTAGATCATTAATAATTATACAAGCAAAATGCCAGCTCATCCTCATCTTCTCAGCAGGTGGTAGCAGCTTGAAAATACAGGTAATAAATGCACATGTAAAACTAAAACACAGCTGGATCCTAAAATCAGCATTAGTAATGATACTGTGACTTTCCATCTTTCCCTTGTCTTACCACTAAAGAGAAGCAATACTGGTAAATCAGCAGGGTTATTATTTAATTTGCTACATGTGAAAAATCTTCCAAGAGCTTTCAGAATGCTTCATTTAACAAAAGTGCTCCTCCTGTTGACTGAAATGAGTGAACATTAGATCAAGGTTTAAATTAACAGAAAATGTAGGTATTGGAATCAAAAGCTGATCATCAAGTGTACAGATGAGTCCCCTGACTTTGGTATTCCATGTAAGATGTGGCTCAAACTATGCTGCATCAGAACTTTTCTGTGTGTTTGGTCATCTGTCTAAACACTCAGAACATGCAGAGCAGCCTAATATGCAAATGCCATAGAAATATAAATCCTAAAACATGAAATGAACCGCTGATTATTATATTCCTAATCTGAAGAATTTGCTTTCCTTTATTATGACTTAGTGGGTGCCATGGAGAAGACAAGAGACTCATGATAATTTTAAATATTGCTTTTTAAGTTGCCATGCCAGTGAATCATCTCTGCCCTTTCTAATGACTTGTTTGTGACAGTGTTGTAGAATCCTTAGAGCTAAGTTCTTTTCTCAGTAGCATTTATCTTGGTTTTGCACATGTGTAATACAAGATTATTCCTGTAACTTTTATATGCTTTTATATTCTAACATTCAAATTTAAATAACATTGCAACTTCCAATGGCTTGTTCTAATGGTATCAGAGAATTAGAGAATAGTTAATTTGTTGTTACCTGCATATGTAATACATTCTTTTAAATGAAAACATGCCATTTTTATCTGTTTTTTACACACATTCTCTATTTACTTGAGAGCAGGGACAGTATGGTCTGTAATTCTGTGTGGCTGTTTCCATTTGCTTAAGAGCTTTTCCACACAAGGATGTTAAGCTGCAGTTAAGAAAAATTACTTCATAACATTTTTCCTGAACAAAAGCCCATGTATTGTAATTTTTGTTCTAGATTTTCTGAAGAGTAGAATTGAGTTCAGCTGCTCTTATGAGTTTCAAATAGCAACTCTGAGCACATTACTGATTTTGTTTTTATTTGATCCCAAATAAGAGGAGGTATTTTATATATGTAACTACTGGACTTGTACTCATTTTTTCTGTGGATCAAACAAATTACTGTCAGAGAGCAAAGTGTTAAGCAGAAATTTGTGTTATGGTTCCCTAGTATTTAGCTTTCAAATTGTTTTTTTGGGTAGACCTTGCCCTTCTTCACATATATCTATATAGGTGGTATCACATTTAACAAACCCTGCAAAAAACGACCTTCAGTGAAAGCATCCTTACATCAGCATAACCAAGAGCATCTTTTCCAAGTGTGAGGCTGTGCTATGTCACCACTGCACCCTGGTCGGTAGTAACACTGCAGACAGTTGATAGCTGCAGCACCCAGCAGCGTGGGCCGCCAAAGGAGGCCTTGAAAAGACTCAGACGAGGAAGCCAGCCGCACATCCAAATGCTTATGCTTTAGAAATTCCTTTCAGTATGGACATCCGAGTCCTGCAGCTGCTGAACGTAGCCTTTTATATGGCCACAGGTGTTGGCTTCAGTGCTGGAGCACAGGGTGGTAGCAAACAAAGGGGAGTATAGTCAATGCTGCCAGAGACCAGACATGGTGCCAGTTTAATACTGAATGTAAAACAAATACTTGTGCCAAGTTGTTCCTAAATGCATTTTTAGTTAGAAAAATTAGCTTGTCTTTTGAGAGTGTTATCTATGTGTAGATGAGTGTTCCAAGTTTTAATAGTGTATAAAGCAGGCTTTTTAAAAATAAAAATAAATAAACAAGATATAGACTTACAAATGTCAAGACATACTCTTCTATGTTTTATGCACCTATTGTTTAAAAGTTAATCAAAATGCATATGGCTAATTTAATTCTTCATGATCCCTTCTTAGCATATTTTTGAGACATTTATCCCTTGTATAGTGAGAGTTACTTCTCCAGAGCTGGAGCAGGAAGTAAAGGTAATTTTGCTTTAGAGTAAATCTGTGTTTGTATATAAGGGTATTTCTGGAATTGCAAATATTTAATTCAGCTGATTGAAGCTGTTATTCTATCACCTATGCAATCTGTGATTTTAGGGCTACATTTTCTGCTTCTATAAAGAAGCATATTCCAATGTATTTAGATGTTCGCTATTCTGAGATGCATTTTCCCTGTAAATGGAATATATTTTAGGTGGTTCCCTCATAAATTACAGCTGAATCCTATTTGCATACATATTTATACAAATAATTTGTCTTTGATCAATTCCAAAAGGGATGGTTGAAGTGTAGACATACTTTTAAAATTATTGACTGTTATCACAGTGCTACAGATGATATTTCTGCCTCTGTACAGGGAATTTCCTGCACTAGTATTTACAGATAACAGCATTAGCAGCTGCTTCTGTTACCAAAATTGCAATGCATGTTTGAGGTATTTAGCATTTTGGAATTGGAAAGATAGTTACCAAAAGATCCTTTAATCCTGGAGTCTCAAAATCCCTTTTTTGTGCTACTACCTTGGTGGGTTTTAATAGTAATGCACACCTGGATGCTGCAGGATATTTTCCTTTGGACAAGGGGCATAGATTTTGTTCCAGTGTGACTTTGTCTGCAAATGGCAAGCAGAACATTTAATGTGGTTTTGAAGATCTGGGCATAAGTGATGGAAGTGTCACCAGAGAGAAGGGCTGTGAATACAAAACTGGTTGCTAGAGTAGGTCCCTGGAACAAATACAGATTTTATGTTAACCTGTCTCTAGGAAAGAAATAAAGGAAGAAACTCTCCTGAGAGTAAGGACTTGTATCCTAGATCATCCCTCTCCTAAGGGTGTGTCCAGTCAGTGTGGGTCAGTGAGTTTGAGAAGGTCCTAAATACAGGCTTTTATTTCATAAAAGGTATTGGAGCCAAAATTCCTCTATAGTGAATTCTGAATAAGAAAACTAAATAAAAAATGTCAGGTGTACAAAACATAATAAACAATATTAAATACAGACAACAATAAGCAACATTTTTTTTAAACTGTGCTATCCAAAGAAGTCTCTCATACCAGAGAACTGTGTTTGAAGATCCCTGTTATAAAATGATTTGATATGTATGAATAAAACAGCTGGAAAGAAAACAGTTAACTATGTTAGTAAACTTGATAAACGTAAGGCAATGTGGTATCTCTGTCTTCAATGATATCCTTCCTGTAAAAAACAAAGTACTCTGCCTTATATAATGGGATAAGAGGGTTTCAAATAAGTCTAAATTATTCAAAACTCTTTTAAGAATCTTTAACTAATGGTAGTAAAAATAAGGCAGCTTTGCTAAATTTACATTTTAAACAGTTTACATTTTGAGTATAAAACAGGTTGTAAACCTGACCTTAAACACATGTGACTGTCCTAATCACAGATCTATCAATTATTTTTGTGTGGAATCTACTTTTGAGGGTGTGCATGAATTTTTACCATAGATAGATAGATAGATAGACAGACAGATAGATAGACACAGATATAGATATATATGATATTAATTATATTTCCTATCTTTGGATGCAGAACAGATGAAGTCATTTGATAAAAATCATAAAAAATAATGACAGTCATCAAAAAATAAAAGTCATAAAAATAATAGTAGTCATAAAAAAATCTTCATATATTACAAATTCAAATCATGTTACTTAAAAATATTCTAGTAGTAATTTTAGATTATATTTTATTTTTAATTTGTATTTTAATTCCCATTAAGCATTATCTTAAAACAATTTTTTATAACCTTCAACTGGTATGTCTCAACATCTCCATCATTTTTTTTAAAACTATTCAAAATAAGAAACTCATCTAAAATAGCCTTTTCCTAGGAAAAGCATTTCAATATTTATTTTTCAAGAAAAGAGTCAAGGAAAAAATGTTGCAGCTAATTCTATCATTTGTTTTACTAAGAAAATAATATCCTTCTTCTGAAGTGTTTAATAAATCTGTTTTAAAAGACCAGTAAATCATTGTATATATATTTTAATTTGTGCCTTTCTAGATTTCACATCTAATTTCTCCTCAAATAAGCAAAGCATTCTACCAGGTATTTCCTAATGCAGCTACATGCTCTTGATCTTGAGGCAGAATGAAAATCTCTGTTCTGAAGCCAAGGGTGACGTTCACAGTGTGCCTTTCTGCACAGGACTTCTATTATTCTCTGAAACATCCCCTAAACCCCCCACTTGATGCATCCTTCTCTTTTGTGATCTCTTCATTACCCCTTGTGAGAAGAGGAACTTCCTTTCTTCTCTGGATCAGAATATCCCCTTGCAGGTTCTTAGTCTCTGGATAGTGGGTAGAACTGCAGCAGCTCTATCTTCAGTCCCTTCAGAAACTCTTGTTTGGTAGGGCCTCCTAAATTTCAGCTATTTTATTGCTCACATTTTCACTGCTTCAGGGGTTTTTATTTATTTTCAATTGCATTATCTTGTGAATCACCTCAGAGGGTCTGCCCTCTGCATTCCTGCTTTCATGTATTTGCCCAGATTTATTGGCTTGATCCTGCTTTTCTTTTCCCACTTGATAATCTATATTGGCTTTTTTTTTTCCCCGCACCACCTTCTAATCCTTTTGCCATGTTTCCCAGTTCTATCAGTACATGGCAGTAAGCTTGATCTATTTTCAGTTCTCATACGTTATTTCAGAGTCTGGGAGCATCCCACTGCTGTTTATTTCTATTTCTGCTATTTACAATTATCACAGATCACAGTTTTCAGCTTGAAAAATTAGAAAAAAAACCCAGGTGATAAGACTTAAAATTAGTCTGTGGCTGTCATAGTGAAAAAATTGCAGTTTTGTCTCAGGGTGAACAAATAGTTTTCAATATATTTTAATGCATCATCATTACAGATTGAATGGAAAAAGACATAAAAAACAAAAACCCAAAACAAAACTAAACCTGCAGCCAGATATTGATTATTTTTGGTTTTACTCTAAATCATGTTAGAATGAGAAAGAATTACTTATTATTAAATAATTAGTTTTTATTTGTTTTTTTATTTCTGCTAAAAATGTCTATGGATTTCACGTGCATGAATCACCAAATGGAAAAAGGAGGGATTCACCAAGTGCATTATCTTGTGATCTCGACTGCACTTCCAAGCTTCAGACAGGTGATAATAGGAAATGCATAGAGGTGCAGTATTTCATCTGTACCAAAAGATTAATTCACAAGTAGCCTAAACACAAAATTACATAATTTTTCCTCCCTCAAGTCAGGCACGTTGTGGTGGCCACTGCACAGCTGCTGGCCTGGGCAACATCCAGGCACAGTCACAATTGTCTCTTTTCATCTGGGTCATTCTAAATTCCTTCAACAGGAAATGGAGCACAAGCAGAAAAGTTTTAAAAACATCCCAGACATGAATCAACAAAAAACCCAAACATCTGCTCATCAAAGCTCATCAGAAAACAGTGTATTTTATTTACACTACTCTTCTGGCTATACTGAGAATGCCTAATGAGGCGAGAGATCACTGGAAAATATTGCTGGTATGAAGTGCCCATTTCACTTTCAGAATAACTGGCCTAGTCTACCCAAAATATGTGAAATACAGTGTATTTCTCTGCCATGTTGTTATTTATTTTAGCATAAAGTGATAAAGTTTTATTAAAAGACACAGTTCACTTCAAATCCAAGCTGGCTTAAAGGAAATACAACATCTTAAACAATATTTTAGTTTGTTTAGAACATAAAATTTCTCTAGTAAATGCAGAAACTGGGCTAACAAAAAATGCAGTTATTGTAAATGCATTCATCAGAAATGTGAGAAACATTTTCACTTGTAAAGAAATGAAGGGTCAGATCCTTAGAGCAGCTCAGCACAACCTACTAACTGCATCCTGTACTGAGAAGAAATTGGGCCACTGGGTTTAAACATCTAATGTTCTATAGCTTTTCTGTTCCCCAGGATATATGCTACACTCTGTGCTTATGCAGGATTTATGAATCCACATGTCCTTACAAGAGGTTTTATTACTGAGGCAGGTCTAACTTTGGCTTTGTCCATAGTAAGGGCTCAGATACCCTTTTCTTCAGCAGTTGGTGTTTTTGTAGAGCTGCATTCAAGCTATTACATGAGGAAGGGTAAACTAAAAGGTGATTACTGACCTGAGGTACTTTTTTCTTATTTACTTATTTCAGCAACCTCAGCTACAGGGAGAAAACAGTTCCTTTGACTTTGTTCTTGCAGACACCCTCACACCTCTACGCATATCAGAAGGGAAAGAAAATTTTATTTTGTTGGAGTAAAATTTGTTAGGATGTTTTCATTTTACTTGTACACTGATCCTTGTCTTAATCAGGCTCTTTAAATGGTTCTTATTATTCTAGTATCAAAAGAGCAAATAGAATTTCTTCTGGTGGTTTTCTGTTTATGTTCATAGGTAAGTATCTTCCTTAGCTTTTAAAGAAAGCAAATGGAACACCTTGGTCACTCTCTTATGGACGCAACATGAAGATTATGTTTTTCTTAGTAAATTCCAGAAGCAGCAATACTTTCATAGTGTTGGTTTGTAGAAAGAGGACATCAGCAATGAATGCCTGGAGCAGCTGTAAGTCCCATAAGGGAAAATTATTCTTTGCAAATGTGGAAAAGAATCCTACTCTGCGTGTCTGCTCTGTATCTACAAAATATTGCTGTCAATCCCAAAAAGGATAAACACCTACTGAAAGAACTGTGAAGAGGATAATCTCTCTTTCTTACACATACACTTATGAAATGTGTACTACACACTGGACCATCTCCAAGTCTTTTCTCTTTCTCTCATCATTTTTCTAGCCATTGAATCAGTTGTTCACCCTCTCTGCCTGACCTGTGGAAAAGACATGTGCTATGGAGAGAGGACAAATATCAACATATGACATGCTTCAGTTTTGTGGTACCAACCTTGTAGGATAGAACACTTGTTTGTTCTTTTATTCGACCTGCTTTTGAGCTTTGTCACATAATTTTTTTCATTTTTATGTGGGGCCCATACTCTTTTCTGCTCCTTATCCCTTTTTGCCAGGCTGGAAGGAGCTTCTTGCTGACTTCTCTCCACCTGTGCAGCTGTAACAATGCTCTGCCAGCAATGCTAATGCTCCCTTGCCAGTTTTTAAAAACATTCTGCCAAGTAGAGACAATTAATAACAAGATCTAAATCATCTCTAAAGTAACCCCTGTGTCTTATTCCTACAGTACAATGTAATTTTTCATCTTCTATCCAGGATAATAAGAAGGATCTCTTATATCAGAAGTGTGAGAGTATAAGACCAGAGTCTTATACTGAGAAGTGTGTCAGGGCAGGCCACACCATTATTTCAGCCTACCCTTTTGCATTTGCAGCTCCAAATGTTTAAAAACCTTTAGGCCAGATTTTACAGTCCATGTCATGCTGCTCAGCTGGTGCAAAGTGGATGGACTCCAGCCAAAGCTGGCAAGTGGCCACAGCCTTCCCCTCGTTCCTGTGAGGACAGCTGGGACAGGGCAGTGTGGCCCGTGTCCCCGTGGCTCCTCTGTGATGTTACAGGCAAGACAGCCCAGGGCAGAGCCCCCCACCCTTGGAGAGGAGTCCCTGGCTGGACTCAGCCCCGTGCGTGGGCTAGGCAGCCCATCATGCTGTGACTGACATTGGCCCCTCTGAGGACATCCGTGGTCTAGAGCTTTTGGTTTTTAGACTGAAAACCAGAAGAGTTGAGACAGTTGAAGGGTTTGAGTGGAGGTTAAACTAAAAGGAAAAAACTACTAAACCTGAACCATAGATGATAATATCTGCATTATACGTGCTTATTATATCTCAAGCAGCAATTTTCTACTGCAATGTAGGCTTAACTTGTTTCTCTTTCTTTCATCTTGTTTCATCCTTTTTTGTTCCATTTGGAAGCAAAAGCAAAGATCTTAAAGAGTCCAGATGAACTGTCAAAAGTTAATAGTGAAAAATGCTTTGGGATAGCTGTGCTCAGGTAATACCACACCTTCAAGAAGTGCTAAAAACCACTCATTTTAGGTTTAAAAGTGTTTAATTTTTTGTGTGTCAAGAGGAAAACTTGGCCTTTAGTCTCCAGAGACCTCTACAAACTGTATGAGTGTGTGCAGAGGAGGAGCAAAGGAGTGGATCATGCTCCGTGAACTGTGGCACCTGTTTCTGCTCCCAATACCTTTAATTCCTGTTGCAGTTACCAATGGCTTGCTTTGGCTGGGTGTCAAGTGTTCCTTCCCTGGTGATCTGGAGAACATGCATAAGCTGGTACACTCTGAGCTTCTCCCCTCTTTTCTCACCTGTCTCTCTTCTACCACATGTCAGTCATGGACTTTATTTCATATTTGCATGGTATCCTTTGCTTGTCTCCAATGCTCTGTAGTGCTTTTGCTTTTTTATTGGGTATGAAGACTTTGACACAACAGTTCTGCAGCTCATTGTTTCTATTTCTGCAGCCTAACTTCTTCTGTCTACTGTTTGGCAAGAAGGACAGCTCTGATTACTTGCAAGAGCGTCCCTAAATACCAGTGTGGCAATTCTGAGACTCTAGTGTTGTAACAGGCAACCCTCTTTGTAGAAATGCAAACAGACTCCTAATATTTTGGCATTCACCTGTCAGTGGCTGTGCCTTGGCCTTGTCCTGCCCTCATCATGTGAGTTGCACATAAATAGCACATCATGTCCCCTTTGGCCACTGCTTTTATGAGTAAGGGGTTATACCACATTGGCTGTGATAATAACAGAGCACCTTAATTGATATGTCTGAAAGAGCTGTCTGGTACAAGACACTAAATTCTTTCTGGTTCTCTGCTCCATTTGTAGTAAAGAGGCAGTTTCTGAAGGCCTGAAAAGCTATCTAGCTTGTAAAGAAAAATCCGCTCTCTGGCAGAGACTGAAGTTATAAAATTTGATCTACTTAACTAAAAATCCTATTAGATGGATTTACACATGGTTCTCTGACATCAGGCTGTCCAGTATGAGGAATAGGACCTGAGGCCATTTAATGGGACCTGAAGCCTTAAAGCTGTTTAATGCTGTCAGGAATTTTTTCCAGGTTACTTTTCTATCATTCCTTCAGATTCTGGTGCTGTAAACAACACAAACTAGTGTTTGATCCATATAGACCTTGCAGTTTGGAATATCATTGTGTTATATGACTAAACTTTTTACATTAGAATTTGATAAACTGCATTGCTGTAATGCAAGAACAAAAAATATTTTTATTTTTTGCAGCTATTATTGCAACTATCTACATGGCATGCCAAGATGCATCTCCTTTGAGGCTGTTTTGAACTCTTAAATAGTCAATTCTCATTTTAGCTTGCTGATTCTAAATCCATTTTTTTTTGGCTTCATAGCTCTTCATCTTAGCCCATTCTGTAAAACCATGTGACTTAATTTCAAAGCAAACCGTCTTCAGTGTTTTTTTCCTTGATTCTCTTGCTTGGAGAGCCAGGCGGTTCTGTGAAGATCTCAGCCCTACTTTCTGTCCAAGAAAACATGAAAAAGGAAATTTAAATTTCTGTCCTCCTCCATTGTGTAAAAGAGTTTTTGACCCCAAACACTATGATAGCTCAGAAATTAGGCAACAAAACATTTATCTTTAAAACCCTTCATTTTTTTTACTATTGTAATTTATTTTTATTTTTAGTATCAAGCAATTGCTTTGAAAGTTTTTTTGCTTAGTTAAACTTTAGTTAACAAGATTCTACCAAAAAAAACCCCAACAAATGAACCACAAAAGTCAACACTGTTAAAGATCCTATTAAATCCACAATAACTAACAGTGTAGGTTCCTGGGATTGTCACCTACTCCCTTATTCTCTTTGATTTCTTATCTTGTAGATAAAAATGTTCCTGTGAGAGAGATGTTTGCCAGCATCTTGGTACAAACTTTGCCATAGCTGTCAGAATTTTTGTAACCTGGGCAGGAGAAGAAAATGCATATACCAGCCTGGAATAACTAGAGAATTTGTTTTCTGCATTTCCAGGAACTCAGGGTGCTAAGAGTCACCCTTGGCAAAACTTGGTGAGATGTTTTTCTTCCCTAAAGTGTTTGGGATTGTTTTTCTGGGCCCTGAGCAAACACCTTTTCCTTCAGCCAACATCCATTCCGTCCTACAATCTAAGCAAAAGGAGAGAAGATTACTGTATTAGGGACCTTGAGCTCTTACTGGTTGTGAGCAATATTGGTACAGGTGTTTTGCAAGGCAGCATAGGTTTTTTTTAGATAAAATAGAATTACTTTTAGGTGAAATATTATTTGTCTCAATTAAAACACACTACATCATGTTTGCACTTAATTACCATAAATTATCATGAAAATGCAAGGTCTTATTGATTCCTCAAGCTTCAGATCATCAACTTTTACAGTACATTTGGCAAGTGGGTGTTGACCTTCACATTGATGATGGTCAATGTTATCTTTTAAAGCATCAAAATGCTAGTCTCATCTAAATAGAAGTGTATGTCTTCTTACTACCTCTCCTTTTTCCACATGGATTATTATATAATAAATGAAAATCTATGAATTTAGCTTAGCCTTACTTTGAATCATGTATATGCTTGAATTTTCAAATAGGGTGTTTGAAATTAAAATAATGTATTAAAGAAATCTGGTGAGACATAGTGGATTTATTAAAATAGAAAACTGCAAGTACAAACACATAAATATTTATGGTGAATTTTCTTATATCCCTGTTTATATTTTATGTAGCATAATCTTTCTGTCATATTATTAGGTTTGGTCTTCCACTAGTTTGTGTGACAAAAAATTTAGAGCAGCTCACATCAATCAAAATAAATCACAGTATGCAAAGAGTTAATATCAGCTCTACAAATATGAAGGCTTCTTAATACATGACTAATGTATGTGGATGCCTTGCCCTTCTGAATTAAAAGAACCATTTGGGGCTGAAAATTAAATCCTAGATGAACTGTTCTTCAATTAATAAAACAAGGGATACAAATCTTTTAAAATACCTTGTGATTCATAGATACACTTCATAGAGTGCACATAGAAGTGGCTATTTCTTCAGCCTGATTCAGCCTTCACTGACTGTGGTGAAAATCAGGACTAGCTCCAGCAAAGGCAGTGGAGCTACCTGGGATAAGATGAGAACAAAATTAGGAATTTATTGTCACAGCTGTGAAGAAAATATACTGCAGTGATGGATTATTTCTTTATGGCCTGTGACACAGCTTGAAGGAAGGAAAAATAGTAGTGGACCATGAGCAATTGATTTTTTTTTTTCTCCAATGCTGAATGAAAGGAGAGCCATTGTCACCCACTGCTCTTATGCAGAGAAACAACTGAAAAAGTATGAAGATGTTGTACTTGATGTAAGATCTTTTGCAAAGATATTTTCACTTTAATGATTGGAACACAATATTTTGCCCCTTATAAATGTATGTCTCTGAAAATGGTGATGAAATCTGCCTGGTAGAAGATAGCTTGGAACAATGTATGCCAGAGACTGCCTGAAATTCTCTTTTTTTGCAGATTAGAATATTTTAATAGATATAATTTTGAACTATTGCAATTTTTTATGTCTGTTTAATTCCTTAGTTAATAAATGATAGTTGACTTTGGGTTAAACAGATCAATGAAGGCTTTAATTTTCAGAGGTTTTTTTCAAACTGGTTTAACTCCTCTCAACTTTCCATGCATACAGGTTAGTATTTGGTTAATAGTGAATAGTGCAAGTACTTATTGCTAGTAAAATTTAATAAGCCATTCTATTTATCTTTTTCTTTCTATCCCTTGTCCTTTTCAAATTAGATCTAACACTTGGTTTTGATCTTTTGCAAAAAAGTGCCCCTATATGAACTTGCACTTCTAATGAATCAAAGTGCAAACTGACACCTAGGTCTAACTGCTTGAAATCTAGAGGGCAGAAGATCAATTCAGTGATAGAATTTTAATAGCCAACAAGATTTCAATCAGTTCAATGAATGGAAAGCAAAAGAAGAATACAAAACTCTTATTTTTGCTTGGTAAGATTCCAAAAGAGCTACCACAATGGGAGATGTAAACATCAAAAACTTGCATGGAAAATTACTTGGAACACTATTTTAAAGTAGGTAAAGACAACCTTTAAGGAGCAGAGTCCTAGACTCAGAAAATGCTTAGTGGAGTGAATCCAGATGCTGGGAAATGTAAAATTTTGTAACTACAGGACTATCACTAAAGGGAAAGGAAGCTAGCAATTGAATACCAGGCACAGATAGCTGTAAATTTTATTCTTTGCTTTTGAAATTAATCAGAGGAAATACAGGAGCTATCTAATAAAGAGAATAAAGCTCTTGTTACAAGAGACCAGCTCTCTTTCTCCATTTGAGTGCATATGAACAAAGATATAGTAGATTCGTAGATTTGTAGATATTCTGGATTGAAACAGCCATGGAAAAGTGGCCATTTCAAAACTCTTGACAAGTTTTGTATATAGTTTTGAATTATACCATGAAAACGATGCTTACAGGATATTGGTGAAGGTATAAATGTAGCACACCTCAATTGGAGACTGTGATGAATAACAGTACCTTGAGTTATACTCTGGAGTATAACCAAAGAGGAACTATTACAAGGAAGACAACTCATAGCTGATTTTAAGCCAACATCTGAATGTAAGGGAGCGTGACAAAACTGGTAGAGAGTATAAAACATAGGAACTGTCTTTCGACCTTCCTGTGAAGCATAGTGTAAGAGGTAGGATTCTGGATGGATTTGGCTTTGTTCAATGTCAAATATTACAAGCTGCAAAGTAAAAAATATGGCAATGACTCTCAAATATGGTGATATAAAACCTGTCTATAAAAATCCTTGGGCCCAAATTTCTCTTGGATAGTTTGCCCAATTGTATTCAATGTGGTAGGACTGTGGTAATTTATCCTAGGTGACAGTTGGTCTTAGAGTTTTAAGATAAGATACATAAGAGAAGAGATTCAGCAAAAGAACCCATTGAGAAGTAATCAATCTTTTAACTCCTGATTGAAAAACTACCACAATGCTAACAAATTGTTTTTAAAACTAATGACAAAATAAAGTGAGAATCTAGTTCTTGTGGGGAAGCAACATTTCATTCTGATTTTCAAGCCAAATCACATAGTTTCCTCGTAGGAAGCAGCTCCCATGTTTTCTGTTGGTAACTGGTAAAATTCACTTTCAGATGATGTCATTGAGGTAGTACAGCTGGCTAATGTTTGTGTGGAAAATTGGAACATTCAAATGCTAAAAACTAAATATCAAGCTACATTTTCAACAGCTAATATTTTTGGGTTTGGGAGCAAGAAAATTATAAATGTAGATCATGAAATAGTAGAAAAAAAAGATGTGTGTGTTTCTGTATGATTTGTTATTATTCAAATATATAGAACAAACTTACTCAAATATATAGAACAAGAAGGAAAAAAAAACCAAACAAAAAAAAGAAAATGTTGGCACTTCTTCCATAATCAGTCTTTGGGATGGCCATCAACCCACAAAAGAATAGAATATTATTTTCTAAACTGGAGGAGTAAAAGTTCTGTGAATACTGTAGCAAATAATGAAAGTATCTAATGAAAATAAAACACAAAATAGGCAGACAAATTCCTCTGTTTTCTGGTAGCTCAAAATGCCATGATTCAAATGTAATAAGGTACACATATATATAAAGAGGGAAATTAGTCTAAAAATCTAAAACCACCCCCAGTGAAGTTTAAAACCAAGTTTTTTCATAGATCTCTAATGTTGTTATCAGGTCTTACACATCTACATTGCTTAGCAAAGAGTATCTGTGTATATTCTTAGCACTTATTAAAAAGTGATGGTTTTTTTGGTTTTTTTTGTTTTTTTTTTTTTTCCTGTGATACACTGGCAATTAGCTAATTACCAGCTGCTCTGGGAAAGATTGTCTCACTTGGTTTTTCTTCTCTGGCTTCCAGTTCTGTCATACTTGGGTTTTTTTTGTTCTGTTATCCTAGACAGTCACTTCGACTGACTAAATGACCAGCCACTGACTACTGTGATTTGTGGTTACAGCATCAGGAACCTGCACTTCACCTCTACCTGTTCTGCTCTACATTGCACTTTTATTCTAACAAATGGACTGCTCACCCTATGGTGAATAACTGTGGTGTCACTATCTACTAATTAGGGATAGGTGCTGTTCCCTATCACTATGCACAGCTGAACTCCAGGTGAATTTTTAGACAACAGTCAACCAATTGCGAAATGTTGTCTGAAACAAGCTAAAACCTGTGTATATGGTGTGGCAGATTCCTGACTCTTTCTCCTTGGGTTATGGGGACATCACTCTTCTCCCCATCTCTGTCTTCCAGCTCAGGGAATGGATAGATACCTGGCATACAACTGATCTTACTAATAAAAACGGAGGCAAAGAGGTACTTAATACTAAATACGTCAGCTTTTTCCTCAGTCTTTGTCACTGCATCAATGTTTTCCCCTGCATCTAGTAAAGGATGGAGGTTCTCCTTAGCCCACCTTTTGTTGCTGAAGCATTTGTAGAAGCATCTTTTAGTCTTTTCAAGCAATAGCCAGATTAGGTTCTAGTTGGGCTTTGACCCTTCTAATTTTCTCCTTGAAACACCCTTGAAGCCCCACTAAGTTTCCTGTCCCTTCTTAAAGTCACCTTTTTACCCTGAGTTCTGGCCAAATCTCTGCTCAGCCAGGTGGGTCTTCCCTGCCAGCTCATCTTTCAGCTCATTTGGATGACCTGTTCCTGCATCTGAGATTTTCTTCTTGAAAAATATGCAACCTTCCTGGACTCCTTTGCCCTTCAGGACTTCCTCCCAAGGGACTTTGAAAATTGAACTGCTAAACAGGCCAAAGTCTGCCCTCTGGAATGTTTTTTTTTTTCACATAGTGTATATGTATTTGCAGATTTTCAATGTCACAACAAAGTGCTTTATAGCAGCATCCTAATAATGAATAATGCAATTATAAATAATCAGAACAGCCTGAGCACTAATTCACATTGAGAGCTTGCAAAAATAAAAAAGCTATTTATTGTTAATGAGTGAAAGAATATTAACTAGAAAGCCAATGCTCAAAAATGTTCCTAGTAATTTTTTACTAGAAACAGACATTCATTTGAAAACATGTTCATGTACAAATTACATTGTGAGAGTTAATCAAAGAACATGTAGTTAAATTGAAGGAAATATAATTTTCCTTTTGGCTGATTCTTAACCTGATAGGGGTCTGCCCCAGTTGCAGTTTTAAAATGAGAAACTGGGGAATCCCCTTTAAATGATTAATCTGACTGCTAAAATGCAAAAAAAGCAAAAACTGATGGACAAAAATCCCTGTTTAGTTGCTATTAGAATTAATTTTAAGCCTTGAGTTAGTATAAAAGCAAAACTTCTGTCTTCTTCATCGAGAAAATACCACAGGTACTACCATTTTGATCCAAAACTCCTGCTAAATTTGGATGTTTTGTTCATCTTGGATTACATTTATGTATTCTGTCTTTATATGGGTTTCTTGTTTTGTTAGACTTGATGCAGTGTTAAAAATTGGAGCACAGATGAAATGAGGGTGAGAGATTGTCTTTTTAGACAAGGGCAGAATGTAATGTTTTACATTCTGTCTAGTTTCTTCTTTCTTTGAGTTCTAAGGGTTCATGTTTCTGATGGACAACACATAAGTGGTGAAGAAATGCAGCATCTCTTACTGTTCCTGTCAGTCTGATTTAATGCAAATTGAAGGGTTCTAAAGATGAGTTACTGGACTGTGTTCATCACCTGGGCTATACATAGGGCAACAGTTCTCCTCAAGCTGCTGCACTGTGGGTCCATCCCACAGGCAAGAGTGCTCCCCAGACTGCTGCACCATGGGCCACTCTTCCACAGGGTCCTTCACAAGTCCTTCAAGGACAGGCTGCTCCAGCATGGCTCAGAAATCCTACCAGGAAACCTGCTCCAGTATGGGTTCCTCTCTCCATGGGTCTGCAGGTCCCTGCCAGGAGCCTGTTCCAGCACAGGCCTCCCTCCCACAGGGTCTCAGCCCTCTGTCAGGCATCTACCTGCTCTGGTGTTGGTCTCCTCCATGGGCTCCAGTGGACCTCTGTGTCCCCATGGTTCTCCAGGGGCTGCAGGGGCACAGCTGCCTCCCTGTGGTCTGCACCAGGGGCTGCAGAGGAGTCTCAGCACCTAGAGCACCTCCTGCCCCTCCTTCTGCACTGACCTTGCTGTCTGTTCCTCTCTTGTGGTCTCACTCTGTTCTTATCTGGCTGCAGTTACATCTGTGCCGTAACCTTTATTTTCCTCTTCCTAAATATGTTATCACAGAGGCTTTGCCATCTCTTCTGATGGGCCCAGCCTTGGCCAGCAGCATGTTCATCTTGGGGCCAGCTGGCATTGACCCTGCTGGACATGGGGAAAGCTTCTGGCTGCTTCTCACAGAAGCCAGCCCTGCAGCTCTCTCTGCCACCAAATCCTGGCCATGCAAACACAATGTAAACATGCATTTGAGTCAGTAGCAAAACAGATCGATATCCCTGCTAAAAATCACGGAATCACAGAATAATTTGTGTTGGAAGGGACCTCTGGATGTCATGTGAAAATTCTCCCAGCCAAATTTATGGGTGAAATTCAGCCTTAGAAAGTTTGCTCAAAACCTTCTCTAATCAGTTTTTAGTATCTCCAGTGATAAGGATCCCAGATTTCTGAGAAGTCTTTGGATTACCTTAATCATGAGAATTGAAAATTCTGTTTCTGGAGCTTGCATCTGTTGGGCCTTTCTTTTACTGTGCGTAGCTATTCAAAATGAATAAAGAACCTTATTTGGAGTCACTTAACCAGTAACAGCCTTTTTCAATCTTAGTTATGGTATCAGTAGTATAATATTATAATAATAAGATTTTTTTTTCTCTGCCTTGAGGTAAAACTAACTGCAGAGACTGAAACTGCCCATTGTATTAGATTGTGCTCGTTATATACCCTGTTAGCAGGGGGAAAGCAAGCTGTGACTGCTCCATTCTGTACTCTGTATATTATCATCTCTCCTCCACCTCAGCCCATCCTTTTCTGAGACACTTGATGCAGTAAGACTTCTTGAAAAGCCAGTGAGTGTCAGGATTGAATTTCTTCCTGGCTTCAGTGAGTAGCACATGAGGAATTGGTCAAAAAAGGAGTAGGGATAATCTAATGGCATGGAAATGTCCCACTTCTTAGATATGCAAACACAGAATGCTAAGGGCTGGATTTTATTCCTTCAGAGCCTTTGTAGATGGGGGCTGTTTCCCCAGTATGTTTCATCTATGTGAGCTAGTGGAGGAAGTGTAGAGGAGGCAGGAATGAGCGGCCTGCTGTGTCTCTGACCCCCAGCACTCTCCTCAGAGCAGCTGGGCTATCGGGAGGGCATCTCAGTGCACCTGCTGCATGCCTGGCTCCGGCTGCTCCCACTGCAAGGAGGAAGCAGGGGACTGAAAAGTGACTTTCTGGGTCACCGTGCACACCCGAATCTGCCCCTGAGCTATGCAATTACACATTTTCCTTATTCAGGGATCATGCTGACTATGTGATCTAAATAAATTTCAGAGCTTCTTTTCATGTAGCTGTGATTAGATAAGTTGGCACAATGGCCGTTTTATAGAACTGCAGTGCACTCTATGTAGAGTGTAGAGAAATGCTGAAAAGAAAATTCTGAAATAATTCTTCAGCTGAAATTTTGTTTTCAAGTTATAAATGATGGGTATTTTTGAAGAGGGTTTGACTAGGTATTTTTTCTCTCCTGGGAGATGTGTGCAAAGCTCTCTACCCTGTAAATAAAGCAATGACAAAGCTAAATTTGGTGCACTAAAAATATTTACAACATGAATCAGCATAATTGCTCCTGATAGGTCACTTGTATGAATTTAACTTATCTCCAAAAGAGACTTTTCTTTGAAAAGTTGAGCGCCTCTTATACATATATGCAGGATAAAGCTTCATAACTGAGTGTAATGCTTTTATAAACATCAACAGAAATACTTTTTATTACATTTGTTCCTGATGGAATTGCTATGCAGGATGAAAATTTTTGATCTTAGTATAGCTCCTCCAAAGCATAAATATACTAATGCAGAACATCCAGCATCAGAGAATATAAGTGTCCATATGCCAGAAAATTTGAACTATTGTTCTCACAGATTGTAATTTCTTTTTGCTGGTTGTATGCAGGACTTACCATTTCTCAGTACTGTTTTATTGTCCTTAATTTTCATTTCATAGCTACCTTACGTGTGATTTATTATTACTGAAGGTTGCTCGTTCAGATTTTCTTTGGTTTATGCACTCACACAGTAAATTTTTCTGATGCTGTATATGGAAAGGTGTTGTGGGTCCTGATTTGGCAGTGAAAGAAGAATCAAAGCCAGGAAAGGAGGGGTAATAATTAGACATAACAGTGAACATTTCTGAATGATACTATGTAATATTGTCGGAAGTCTGTCCCTGAACGGATGCTTCTTTCAGGCCCTGTACTGTAACTGAGACAGCATCTGATTTGGATGCATTTGTATTGTGACTTTGCAAAAATGCACATTATATTTGAGATAGTATAATGAGAAGCAGAAGCATTTGTAGCTGCTGAAGTCTCTCCTTGTCACTGCTTCTGTGCAGCTGTTGTATATAAAGACTGACAATTCTGTGAACTCAGATGAAAGCACTAGAGGGAAGGAAAAAGCAACTACATTTATTCAATAATACATTGTCAACCACTGTCAGGCTGCAATTTTAAAATGGATGCATTTGTTCTAAGTCTGATTTTGAGTCATTGTGCCAGGACAAAGTTTAAAACTGAAAGTGAGGGAGATTGAGAAGTAATAGTATCATCCTCCTTTTTGGAAACAGGCTATCTCACATGCATACTGAAATATGTTTGTCTGGTATAGAACAGTGGCACACATACTTTGGAAATGCCAACAGCAATATTGCACCATCAGAATGGAATCAATATTATCAAAGTACTAAAAATGGAAAAATTAATAAGGATGTTAATGAGGAAAATAATAAAAAAAGGCCACAACAAGTTTTGCAGGGGTTTGAGAAAAAAGAAGCAACAAAGTATGAACATAAAAAAATAATAATGTTTATAAAGTAGTTTATACAAAATTTTGCCTCGGTATTTTTTAGCAGTGGTCAAATTATACCAATTCCATAAAGGGGGGCATATTTTTAAGCAGTCATTGGAACCGTTCACAGTCTTCACAGAATCACAGTAATATAATTTGTCCCATATAGTTCAATAATGACACGGCAAAGTTTATCATTTTTTAGTCATTAATTTTATTTATTAACAACCTCCTACTGTTTTGAAAGACAGAATGATGTTTCCTTATAACACGCAAGTGTTCTAGAAGTGACTACATTATACCTGCCCTGGGGTCACTGAAATACATCATCTCTAGGTACCTATCAAGGATCAGGCCTTGGCATACAGCTACATATTAAGACTGTTAATATTACATGAAGAGAATAGGGGCTGTCCAAGCTCTTTGTAAAATGGGGTTAATACACGGTCTCTGTTGCAAAAACATGCACAATAAAGTACAGTTTTTGTGATGCTGAGATTCAGGAATACTAGAAGCTATTAAGTCTATGAAAAAGGAATCTGAAGGTTATAAAATAAGTGATAATTAATTTAAAACAGAGGGGGGTTTCCTCATTTCCTGTTTTTTAGTTTGTAAAATCACATGGCAAATGACTGTTTTTGGAGAGAATAAAGTCTATATGTATTCTGTCACATCCTTGGAGCAGGCAAGAAGCCAGTTTCTGACAATAACTAATGCCCCTTTTTTGCCTTTTTGAACTACTCATTATGCTACAAGAGTTCACATTTTTATTTAAACCTCTCCCTCCCCCCAAATTAATGAAGTGATGTCAGTTACATGTAGAAGGCCAAAACAATCATCTGCAGATTATTCCCCTTCTATATCTGTCAGATACAATTTCCCAAAGCATGAAAAAAGCAACTTGGTCAGTCACACTCTACCTCCTCTTATGAAATACATATCATAGATTACATGCAGAAACATAGAGAAAGGAGCATACTGAAACATCCTGCTTTGTTTATTCGTTGCAGTTGTAATTTGACGTTTTTGTCTTCTCTTGTGCTTACAAAAAGTACAACTACTGATTGTACTGAATTATCACTGTTACCTGGTAAACCCTGTCATGAGTGCTGTGCATTAGCAAATGAACAGCAGTGGGTTTATTTATTATTTCTTTTTCACTCTTTCCTTCTGACTCTCAGTGTACTCTACCATACAGCTTTTAGCTTCATATGGCTGCAAAGATGCTTGAGACAGTCTTGGAAAAATTGGAGCGGGTGGCAGCATCAAGGCCCAGGTACAAAATGGTTGAGGACTATTGAACAGTGCTCTGGTTTTTCTACTCTGTAGAAGAGCATTCAATTCCCAAGATGGTTTTCACTTACAAATGGCAGAGTTGCTGAAAGGAATTAATGTGGGAGTGTGGCACAGTCATGACTATTTTTTGCCTCCAGTAGGATGTTATAGCTGCTAACAAAATATCCAGGTGATTGTTTCATCTAGTATTATTCAAAACCTTTGGTTTTAAGATTCCAGCTTTTCAGATATAGAATTTTTGGTTCGCAGAGAAAGCTGACAAGCAATTCATTAAACATAATAAGAAATGAGTCAAGACAATGTGGGCTATGCCTACACTTCATATTATGCTTTGATTGGAAGCTTGCTTTTTTGACCATTTTTGTCGTATTGCATGGAGGTTTCCTGACTGCTCAAGAAACATTCCAAAAATGTGTGTTCCTCAACAACCTGAATGGATTGATAGCATGACAGTTTTAGAATGCAATTAACAGCAGAACTACCCAAAGGCAAACTACCAAGAAAATGGAACTAATAGGTTCATATGAGTATTATTTGTTGGTATCATCTTAACACTTGTTAAGTTTTAAGATACACTTAATTAATACAATGAGAATTGTATTGAGTTACTTACACATAGAAGTACAAAAGGAGGACTCTTAGCATCATGGCAGTCTCCTCATTGTCGAGCCCTCTTATAGGTGGTATGGAAAAGCATTATTTGAGAGATGGTAATGAGGTGACTAAGCAAATGCTCCCAGGGATTCTGGTCAGCCTCACAGATTCTGCAGAGCCACAAATGAGAAAGCTGAGTTGAGAGCTGGAAAATGTAGTAAGTAGATGTGAGATTAGCATCAGATCATCATCATCTGTAAAATAAATGATAATATGGTGGAGCTCATAAGAAAGGGCCTTGAAAATGGAAAGAAATATTTAAATTTGGTGCCATAAGGAAAGAAGAGCAGCATAACAGGAATACAGAGAACCATAACATCTTAACCATAACCATAGCTATCATAACCATATTATCACCATAACAGAAAGATAAGAGATATTTAGTAACATTAGGGATGTATATGAGTAAGGAAAAATTATGTCTGTCAGAAATTAATAAATAATGTGGAAATAGATGAGAAAAAAGTTGATGCTGTGGTGAGTTTGGACTTCTGGCTGGATACAATATGCAAATATTAAGGAATTTAAACTGCAATGATAATATTGTACCATTAGCATGTTTAATGTGATAAATTATTAGAGCTCCGGTAGTGTAGGTTAAGAGCCTGCCTTATTTATAAGATGTGTTGTTTATGTTATCACACTATTTAAGTCAGTAGGCAGGTCAAAAAGGAAAAATATTCATTCTGATCCTGAGCTCATGAGGAAAGAGTGGAAAGGCACAGGACAATTTTCATCTGTCAAAAACACAGGCTAACAATCACAGACTCACAAATGCACGGGTTATACATTTGACAATGGCTAAATATCTAGGAAGGTAGGGACAGAATACAGATTTCAGTGCTTAAGCAGAAACTTCAGCTGATACAGACAGGTAGGTGGGAAAGCAGATGAAATGATCTGGAGGGACCTGGCAGACAAATATGCTTAAAGGGATTGTAAGCATGGACTCAGAAGGCTTAGAAAGAAAGGAGATTAAAGTAGTAATTGTAAAGGCAAATGGATGTAGGATTGGTACAAATTCAACTTTTGATTGGGAGGAAAGGATGATAACTAATGTGTATAAAGAGTATATACCTGTTTATTCATATTTATAAGCTTATAAAAGAAATACTTCAAAGGCAAACACAATTGCTTTTTTTTTTTCTTTTTCTTCACTATAGCCTAATTGCCACTTTCTTTTTGTATGAGGTATGTGGGTTGGTTTTAGAATTCAGCAATTCCTTGAGAGTAAAAAGGGCATAACACAGGCTTAATGTGTGAAAGGTCTGTATTAAATTATTCTATTAAGAGCTTTGTTCCACTAATTATATAGGTAAGTGATAATATAACTGGTTTATATTACATTTAGAGTACAATATGTAAGAGGAGGGATGTTGCTTTTCTAAACCTCCTTTGCTGCAGAAAAAAGATAATAAGAGCTATATAAACTCCTGAAATCATAGCCAATTTATCAGGCCTGCTATGTGAGCTAATGCAAGACGAGAGACATACTGCATCAACTGCTGATCGTTTTATACCACTTTTAATGCCTAGAAATGAAAAGAAAGATATTAATGGGGAAATAAAGAGACAAAATTGAATATATATAATTTATTATGGACACTTTGAATCTCACCCTATTATTAGTCTTTTTATATGGAAAAAAAATGCAATCCAGTCAGACAAATACTCAGATTTTCAAATTTATTCCAGATACAGGGATTTTAAAGGATACTCCAAGAAGTGTTGCAAAATAATATATTTCTGATAAGGCTCTAAAGCGAACAGTGAATGGGAACTAACACAAATATGGTTCCCTTAGCAATGATGCTTCATGATACCATAATTATTTGTTTATACTGCAACAGTAAATATTCTTTTATAATACTATTACTAGAAGTCTACAATTTGCTTTTGAGGCCTGGCTTTAGTCTAAGGATTGACTTTAAAATGTAAGCTAAATTGGCTCATTTTAAGTAAAGGAAGGAGAAAAAGATAATAAGGAGCAATAGTAATAATTTGAGGCTTTTTAATAGCCTCAAATCGTAATAATTTGTTCTGATAAGATAAAAATTAATTTGATTCCTGATAGTCTGAACTGTTGCATTTGAGCCTAAACATCAAAATTATCTGCATCTGTTTATATAGGAATGTATCAGACAGCTTGACATAGTGGGGATTGGGAGGCCATAAGAAAGCACCAGGGGAACAGAGTAGAGGGAGAGGCTCTCATGTTCTCACCTGGTGAAAAAAATTGGCTGTAGTCCCATCCCAGTTGTCTGTGCCTGAATTCAGAGAGCATATGGAAGAAACGATTTGGATTAGGTATCCCTGTATGGCCACCAGTGTGGTGGGTTACAGAAAGCACTGCTGTGACTAAAAAGATGGGAGTGTTGCAGGGCATGGAGGAGATGGACAGGATCCAGTCCTGGTGTCTGGGTTACTGTACTGTCCAGGAAATTCTCTATGGGGCACACTGACCTGGAGCATGGGGGTCAGGAGCAGAGGACAAATAAGCAGGTGTGGTGGTACCTCTGCTAAGTGCAGTCAAGAGGTGGAAATAGAGGAAACCTTTAGGCCGCTGGAGGAAGGCTCACAATTGCAGGCTCTGATACTCATGGGGAGCTTCAGCTGCCCTGATAAGTGGTCAAAATGCAATAAGGTAGAATGCAAGCAACATAGGAGATTTCTGAAGCACATCCAGATGATTCCTTGAAACAGGCAGTGAAGGTGATAACCAGGGCAGACAGGTTGAACCTGCAGCTAGAGGCAGGAAAGAGTAAGGCTGGAGATGGCCAAGGCAGTGGCAGCTTTATCAGCAGCAACTCTATGATTATGAAGTTAACACAGAGAGGTAACAGAAGACTCAGAGAGCCCTGGCTTTAAGGAGAACGACACATTTAGGGATCTCCTTGGCATGGTCCAACAGACTTCTGCCCTGTAGAGGAAGGGATCCAGAAAGCCAGTTGATCTTCTAAGGCATAGTCCTCAAAGCACAGATATTATCCTTTTTGATGTGCAGCAAGTCAAGCAAGTATGGCAGGTGCTTGAATGTAGGTCCACTGAAGGTGGAAGGAGGGACAGGCTCTCTGAAGGTCTATGAAAATATGGCTCAGGCATGGACCTGTGGAGTAGAATGAGAGTCAATAAAGGGATGTAAAGTCAATAAAGGGATGTAAAGTGTGTCTGAAAGTGTACTGGCAGAAGGAGGAAAAACCCATGTGCGTCCTGTCCAGTGAGCAGTGGAAGAGTGGACAAGTACACAAAAATCTCAATGCCTTTTTATCTTGATTTTTACTGGGAAGATCTGCCCTCAGGCTCTCTAAATCAATGAGCTAAGTGGCAGAATTTGAAGGAAGAAGAACTGTGTCAGAGACCTTTTAAGACAATTGTTTTTATTCAGACCCATGGTACTCGATGGTTTCTATCCAAGGGTATTGAAGAAACCAGCTGACATAATTTAAAGGCTGTTCTCTATGGTCTTTGGAAGATATTGTTGTTCAAGAGGAAGTTCATGATGACAAGGAAAACTTCATACCTGCATCTTCAAGCAGGGAAAAAAAGGGCATTTGGGGAAGTAGGGGCTTGTCTTTCGCTCAGTCTGCTAAATAGTTATTGTGTAAATTCATTTCTATATGTATGAAAGACAAGGAGGTGATATGGAATAGCCAGCATGGATTTACCAGAGTAAGACTGTGCCTGAACCATTTGATTGCTTTCTACAATCAAAATATTGACTCTATGAGCAAGGATAAAATCAGTGAAGTTGAGTAGATGTGTTTAGTTGGACTTTAGCTGAGCTTTTGACATTACCTTCTATGCCATCAACAACTGGGATACTGTTTGGGTTGCATGAGTGCTAAGGTGGGTGTACTGTGGGCAGCATTACCTATGCTGAAAGGGTTGTAATTGTCTGAAAAAAAACCCAGTTTGCAGCCAAATTATGGTGGATGGTGATATGCATTAGGGGCTGTTGTGGTTTTTACTCCAGTCAGAAAATACGTACCATGCAGCTGCTCACTCACTGCCCACCACCCCATCCCTCAGTGGGGAGGAAAATCAGAAAGAAAAAGTAAATCTTGTCGGTTGAGTAAAAAAACCAACCAAACAAAAAATATTAGCATATTGAACAAAAAAAAAAAATTTAAAAAAAAAAAATACTGATGATATTAACAATAATGATAGCAATCAAATGAGAGTGGGAGAATAAAACCCAAGAGAAACAAATGATCCACAATACAATTGCTCCCCACCTGCTAGCCAATGCCCAGCCTATCCCCCAGCAATATGGTCATCATGAAAGACTAGGTCTGCAAAAGCACTTGAACACATGATTCCCACTGTTTTCTGTAGGATTTTTTTTATGTTTTGTGGTGCTGATCTTTACATTCTAAGAGATCCTTTTGAGAAAAAAAATTAGTTCTTTCTCTAGTGGGTCTTATCGCCCATAATTTAAATGCTTCTATTTTCATAAAATCATACCATGCTTGGGGTTGAAAAAAACTAATAAAGATCATCTAGTCCAACCTCCTTGCCATGGGCAGGGGCATCTTTCACTACATCAGGTTGCTCAGAGTCCCAGCCAACCCGGTCTTTGAACAATTGCAGTGATGGGACATCCACAATTTCTTTGGGCAACCTCTTCCAGTGCCTCACCAGCCTCACTGGAAAGGATTTCTTCACTGTAAAGAATTTCTTTCTTATTTCAAACCTAAATCTACCCTCTTTCATTTTATAACCATTGTCCTTTGTCCTGCCACTACAAATCCTGGCAAAAAGTCTCTCTTCATCTTTCTTATATCACTTTATATATTGAAAGGATGCAATAAGGTCTCCCCAGAGTCTTCTCTTGTCTAGACTTAGCAGCCCTAACTCTTTCCATTCCTGACTTTTCCATCCCTATGACCATTTTTGTGACAATANTTGAGTTTTTCATGGGTTCACTTCTCAAGTCTTCATATAGCTCCTCTGGATGGCATTGTATCCATCTGCCAAATCAGCTGGACCACTCAGCTTGGTNGTCTAGACTTAGCAGCCCTAACTCTTTCCATTCCTGACTTTTCCATCCCTATGACCATTTTTGTGACAATACTCTGGATTTGTTCTAACATATCCATTCTTTCTCATACTGGGTCCCAGAGCAGGACATTTATTCCAGATGAGATCTCAGGAGACCACAGAATAAATGGGAAATACCATCTTCCATGACCTACTGGCCATGCTGCTTTTGGTACAGCTCAGGATATGGCTGTCTTTCTGGGCTGCAAGTACATATTGCCAGATCATGTCCAGTTTTTCCTTCACTAGTTCTGCCAAGCCCTTCTTATGAGGGCTGCCCTCAGTCCATTCACCCTCNGATGTGCAAACTTACTGAGAATGCACTCAGTCCCATTGCCTACATCATTAGTGAAGATATTAAATATTATTGGTCCCAACATGAACCCTTGAGAAACACCACTCGTTACTGGTGTCTGTTTGGGCATTGAACCACTGACAGTAAACATTTGTCCAATGCAGCCAGCCAGACATTTCTTCATCCTTCTAACAGGTCAGGCAGCAAATGTGTATCTCTCAAACTTAGATACGAAAATGCTGGGGAGGATGATAGCAAAGGATTTGGAGAATTTAATGTAATTTTAACTTTTTTTAGCATTTAGAATTTGGGAGACAAAGAAAGAGACGCATTAAATACTGGTGATGAGATTGTGTACTGTAAGTGTTACTGTTTTTATTCCTCTTCTTCCCCAGAGAACTGTGTTAGAAAGAAAGGAATGGTTTTTATCTAGGCACTTTCCTGTGTTTTAATTATTCTCTAAATTTAAATACATTTGCATTTTACTTCTTAACTCTCTTTATTAATTGTTTTGACATTTTACTCTCCTTTTCATGCCTTTTGTTTTTTCCTCAAAACATGAATGAAGGAGTATTTTTTTTATTTTTTGCAATTATAGGTTCATTTTAAGCATTTTTAAGATAAAATCTTACTACATCTGTATGCATTGCAAAGAGGAATAAAAGCATTGTATTTCTTCATCTTTAATGTTTACAATATATATCAAAATGGTTTCTTAAGAAACAATATTGAAGTCCTGACAGGCATGTGAAAGTATTTCCCATGCATTAATTGTGCCTTTCCCTACCCCCACAAAAAATGCTGTCTAAATGGATTTTTTAACCACTCATCTTTATTAGTACACATTCCGAAGAGTAGCAGATTACTGTGCATAACTCATGGTGTTCATTGATTCATTGGAAACCACTGTTCTGCTCTCTGAGCTCCATATTTCATCTGCCTTCTTCTTAAGTATCAGGGGGGGTTTTTTTGCATATTAAAGATTTTTCAAACAGCCATGAGACAAGAGTGAGGGAAATTAGATTATCATACCTCTGGAGAACTGAGTTTACTTGGATACCACTCTTCAAGGTGCTGTAATATTCAATTATCTCCTGAGATTTCATGCTCAGTTATGTTAAATAGTCTTTGTGCTTTCTAACACTTCTTAATGTTTTTTTAAAATTTATTTCCAAGCTGACTACAAATAAATGGTTTATGCTTTGAAAGGATGATTGTTAGTGTTCATGTACATAGTGCTGATCAGGAATTTTTTTTTTTTAAATCATAATTTGGTGCTGAAGATTTTTAGCCATGTTAATTTTTGTGGCTTCTCTTTGAGGAAAAGGGATTCTGAGAAGAACTGCTACGATGATCATCACTATGCACAATTCGTATCATGAAAGAAAGAGGCTCGTCTGTAAATGAAAAATTACTTGGTTTCATCAATATGTTAGGAGAATAAAAGTAATGGAAGAAATAAAACTTCTTAAATTAAAGAACGGCATTTAGTCAAACACAAGATAATCTAGAAATGGCAAAAAAAGTTAATCTCTATTGGAAATAAGATTATTTAGTAAAAATAGAAGAAGGTTGTGGAAGAAATACCACATGAGCTTTATGGAGAAAAGATATGAAGTACTTTTAAAAGGTAAAGTGATAATTCTTGTCTTAAGGTTAGATTTCTTCCAATGTTTTGTCATAGTATGACTTTTAATGTTTGAAAAAATAAATATGTATTGGTCTAACATCATGTGCTTCTAGAATAGTGTTTCTGTATCAACTTTTGAAAATGGCACACATACACTTTTGGGGAAGATACCATATTCAGTAGTGCACAGATAGGGAACAAAGATATTTGGTAATTTCTAAGTAATAATGGTATTTTTTTAGGGATAAACCCCACTTTTCAGATTCAAGCATATAGTATTGATAAATACTGCAGAAGACTTTGAAAAGACTATATGCTGTATAAATCACCCATTATGGATAGCCAATCAATGAATTTACATAGTGCAAAATTAGAACTTCTGCTGGTTTACTTTCTGTAAAATTGTTTTCCCTAGTCCTGGGCTTTATATTGTCTTACTTTTGCAAATGTCAGTGCCATTAGGAAAAATGAGCATTATCTGAATAATCCAAAAAGAGACCAAAATAAATAGAGAGTGATCTTATTCAAATTCTCCATGAAATCTAGGATTTAGTTTTGTAAACTAAGGGCCAGAAATATTGTCTGTCTTGAAAAACCACTGCAGTAAAAGAAAGATTAGGCTTCTGAGAAGATAAAAAAACAAGAACTGTCAGGATTTTATTTACTTGTCAAGAAAAAGTAAGTTTCTGAAAATGAAATGCCTGACCCTTTCTTAGTTTGCCTCTCTCTTTCTTATTGTGTCTCACTGTCTGGAGGGAAGTTCTTCTGACTGTTCAGGTCAAGTAACTCCTCTCTTTTATTAGATGCGCTGGTCTTTGGCAGGCAATTTTAAGGAAATTGATTCACTTCTTTTTGGATTTCATCTCATGCCCAATACCTAACCGATATTTTCAGGAAGACCTTTTCTCCTCTTGCTGTCCATTGGGGTGTTATGACTGCTTGTCAAATTTTTAAAAACTTGTCAGATTTTGATCAGTCAAATGAAACAGCCTCCTGAAAAAAAAACAACAAACAAACAAAACTCCACCCCAAAACCCAAAAAATAACCCCCAAAACCAACAAACAAGAAAACCCTGTTAAATGG
The DNA here is from genome assembly GCA_013396955.1 of Regulus satrapa. Taxonomy (NCBI): domain Eukaryota; kingdom Metazoa; phylum Chordata; class Aves; order Passeriformes; family Regulidae; genus Regulus; species Regulus satrapa. The sequence continues at coordinate 227,099 of VWZN01008014.1, forward strand.
AAAAAGGCCCTTTTGAAAATCATTTTCTATCTTGCTGACTGAATTCCCTCCATAACTATTGGAAGAACTTCATGTTTCACTGAGATTATACATAAACACACAAACACAAATCAATCTGGCTTTAGGTTCATTTTTTTCCTCCATAGGGTGCAGAAGTTACATATATCCTGTTGGGATAGTGAGTTGGTGCAAAGACCTGCTTATGGGGAAAGAAGAGGATTTAGCAGGCATCCAGGATTGGGCCCAGCTGCTTCCTGATGCCAGGAGCAGGATCACTTATGTTTTTCAGCTTGCAAGCAAAGCACCAGATTAAATTCTCTATTCAATTGTTAGAGATGAGGTGGGACTAAATAGCATAGAGTGGTTTAATTCCCTTTTCCTGATTCGGCATATTTGAGTGTGGGCAAGAGTAAAAATAATGAATGCTCTAGAGAATTAGAGGAGGTTTTAACTCAAGGTAATATACCATGCTACATGATGAGGAACAGTCATGGGTTTCATATGATTATCACCAGTATCTTTGAACTTGATTACTTCAGTCTTTCACTAATCCTTCATTTCAACCTTGAAGTGGCTAGACACTTAGAGTAGCTTGGCACTCTGCTTTCCAAAAAAAATGATGAGTAAGTTACTGAATGTGATTTTATTGCACTAAAATAGAATATAGGGTTGTTTCCCAGGTTGTTGGGTACTTTGCACAGACTTCTTGCACTTTTTTCAGGTGAATATATTACATTTGTAGATTAAGTCTTAGTATATGTTGAAAAGGAGCATTTGTATAAAAAATGCACCGTAAAACAAATACTCAGATCCCACACAAAGTTTGTGGATCTGGATTTCTGTGAATTTACTGAGGTGCCTATAAACCCCTTTAAATGCAATGAAGTACTCTAATGAAGCATGGATTTAATCTTCAGAGAGAGTGCAACATGAAGATAGCTCACAAATCCTGAAAAGACCAAAGGAGCAATGTCAGGAAAAGAAAATCCCAGGGTGCTAATTTATCAGATGTGTCCATTTTATTGTTATTTATTTTATTTTGGGTGCCTCGTTTCCTGCTGCATTTTCTCCTTCTGCTTAGTTGGAGCATCAAGACATTTTGCAAACTCACAAAGAGCCAATCTAGTATAAAATTTGATTTTTAAGTGTATTTCGCAATCCCAAGTGACTGGCAGTACCTTCTAGGTTCATTCTTTTTTAAATCACTCTTTTTAAGTTTATCCCATGCAGGTAGCTTGTACTTCAAGTTTTATCACTTTGAAATTTGGCCAGTGACATTTATGAGAGCTATCCATTTAGACATGTCTGCTATTATTAGGGTTAATGTATATAAAAGAAGATTCTCAGGCACATTTCCAGAGCACAGGTGGAAAATCTCAAGGATAAGTTTAGGCATTGGCATGGGCCTTCCTAGTATAGGAAGGAAAGTTAGGTATTTTGCCATGTTTTAACTATGTATCTTAAAAGCGTCAAGTCAGCTGACTTTTTAAAACCTGAATTGTAATAAACCTGCAGGATAGAAACCCTTGGAGTGCCAGAGGGTAATGGAGAAGTATGGCTTTTAGGTGAGAATGTGTAAGAAGATATGATGAGGTACATAAAGACAGTGTAGCTTTCAGATTTGAATATTATTGTGTTGCAGCATAAAGACCTTTTCTGGAACCAGTTTTGAGTGGCATGAGACCACAAGTTCAGTTCCTCATGGGTTGCAGTTGACATGCAAGCCTGGAGCATGCCTGGGGCGAGTTACTGTGCCAACAATGGAACTTGCTTTTCAAACTGAATGGTGAAATACCAGTTTGCTGGTGAAGTTACCTCCCTGGGAAATGTTCTGTAGCACTTGTTAGCATGGGAGGCTGGGGTCTTATAAAAGTTTCTTTCTTAGCCAGCTATTAACCATCCTGGACATTAAGTGACTGAATACTTTCCAGGGTAGAAGATTGCTTTTGCTATTGCAGTCCCTTGAATATGTTATACATTTCACCTTCATGGTTCTCCTCAGCCAGAAAACAGCTAATATTGACATACTGGCATGCTGACAATGAACTGTCAAAAATGTCATGAATTCTCAAGAAAAAAATCTATGCTTATGTGTGGTAGACATGTTTTGGCCATGTTTTAAGTGTTCTGTTTCCTAATAAGGCATGTCACTTAAAAATCAGAATGTGTCGCTTCATATATTTTTGAAACGATCATAAAACATATGCAGCAGCTTTTTAAACCATGTGCCAAAATGGTGCTACATATGTTGTGACCATCCTGAAGTTGTGAAACTGTATGTATATGGAGGATATATTGCAGAAAGTTGCACAGAGCAGGTAAACATTCTGTCTAAAAAGTGAATAATCTGTTTATTGAGGGAAAGTATATCAATACAATATTTAACATAAGAGTAAAACATCAGTTTTACCAGATCATGGTTTGTCATGTTTACTACCCAAAGTCACCTACAGCATTTAATATGCTTTGTGACAGGACAGGAGTTTTAGTGTATAGTCCTAGTCCTACAGAGGAGGATCCCCTTCCTCCCTGCCTTCCCTCCAGCTGTAAAGTTTTGTCACCATACTGGAATTTCATTTTCATATCTGGTTCTTCATTAGCTTTAACTTCTTTATGGCAGTTACATTTTTTACCTGGCACAGAATTAGTTGCTATACAGTTAAAACTCAGTGAATGTATTAAATAGGTTTTGGTATTAAATGCTCTTGAATTTTAATTACATCAGATTTCAAATATTGAACCAGCTTCTTCTCCTGTTGAGTAGTTGCAGCTAAAGTCAATACAAATATTTTATGAGTTATGCAATGGGGTTTTTCCTGCCTTCTATAAGTAACCCTAACACCCACACATAGAGTATTTCTCTAGTTCTTATTCTGTGAAAACACAAGTTACAATATGGACTGTGTATTGACTTATCTGATATACTGGTAAAGAATGACAGAAACGAAAATGTGAAGTAAATTATTTAAATTATTTGCTTCTAAGCAAATGTGACAAAATAAACAAATATAAATAAAAATAAGAATATATGTGTACATGCCTAATTTTTATTGTATATTTTTGATCATCCTACTTTTAAATGAATTACTGAATATCCATTTAGAAGCGAGTTGTTATATATTTAGACTGATAAGTATGAAAAATGCCTCTGAAATATCTCGTTGACCTAATTAAAAATAAAAGTAGGAATAAACAACCTATCCTACCTCTGAGTCTATTTGGTTTCAAAAGTCATCTTTTTTGAGACTTTTTTTTGCACATGTACTTGGTACAGCACCTGGAACAATGAGGTCTTTGAGCACAACATTACTTATATAAATACAATTATTCCTATCAACATGCCAAAAATTTTTACCACATTCTCTTCTATATACTGTATTGTACAGGCCTATATTTCAAACAGTTGTCTCAGAATAAAAATAACCTTTTAATAATAAAAATGCATTAACACCAGACTTTCACGGAGAAAGGACTTGTTCATTTTAACTACCATAGAGATGAAAGCTAAATAGTAAATATTAACATTCTCAGACAGGGATAAAACCTTAAAGAAAAATCTATTAAATAATTACAACTCTTTTTCTTGCGCAAATACATTCCTAAATGAAGACATTAAGGGTTTTTTTAAGTCTTCATTTATTGATACTCAAGTCAAGATGACATCATCAATAGAATGCTAAACATATGCTGAAACTGATATCTTGTATTCATCCACGAACAGATGTTTTATGTTTTCTTGGTTATATTAAGGAGAAATCTCTCCTCTGTGTCTCTCATGAGTAACCCCAGAGGACACAATGTGATGTTTCAAAGTAATTCCAGGCCATGGAAGCAGCCTGGCCTTCAGGACAGAGGTCCTTGGAGGGGGCGTAGGGAACACCACCACACAGGACGACTTTGCAGATTTGCACAGTCCTCCCAACTGCTGCAAAGGCTGTTTGGTGTAAACGTCATGCAGTGTGTCAATATTGAGATTTTTGTCCTCCTATCATCTCCAGTGTTAACAGCTCAGCAGGGAAGCGTCTGCTGCTGCTTATATCTTTGCAAATTGTCTCTTACGAAACCATCTCATAAGGGACATAGGCAAATGTCCAGTTTCTGTAATTGTGATGGGTTTTTTTAATTTGCAATTAATTAGCCTGAGATTTGGCTCAATGATTTGGAACCTGAGTTAGCAGGTAACTTCAACAGGAGGAATGAGGTCATCGTGTCTTTTGTACTTTGGGACATTGTACCACGTACATCCCAGCCTAGAGTCATGGCACAAAGCTGCCATGTGAGTGCTCCTTCAGGCTGCCACTGGGCATAATTCAGTATCACAAGCAAAACACAATGTGCTTAAGGAATTCTGTGCAGTTTTACAGCTGTAGCATGGTCTCCTGGAGACACTTTAGGATCCCCAGCAAGGGAGCCAGGGGTGATGCCTGCTTCTTTCCACTCTGCTTCCAGAGAAAATGACCTCAAGGAATAATTGCGGCCCACTGCTCTTTTTGGAATAATGCTTCAGGACTCAGGTTAAAAAAGTTGGATGTCACTGCTTTAAACAAATTGGAAAATTCAAATCTACTTTGTATCTGTTTAAGAAAAATCAGACCATTGAGATAATTTATAGCATTTAAGATACTATATTGTGATATATTTTGTTAATCACATTCAAAAGGACAGCGGAAGCACAAGCGAAAATACATAAAACTGTTAGTGGGCAGCAGGTTTTTTCACAGTGGTTTTTGAGCAATAAGCATAGATTGTGTTGTTCCTGGCAGAAGTGTATAAGGAAAATTAAATAATATTGTTCATTTAGATGGATTATCATCTGCTGTAGATTTTTAGAAATAGATTTTAATTTCCAAGTACATAAGCAGAGACATCAAAAAGAAATGGTCAAAGTGGGATTTTTATGGGTTTGTACTAGTACAGCTGAAATTTGACCTAATTTACTATTTTATTTTCAACTTAAATTAAAGTCTAAAATGCCAAATACATGTTCTGGGTCATAAAATGTGTCTTATATCTCTTGAGCAGTTTCTGTTTTCTCACTTGTCTTTCTTCTCAGATACATAAAGTCCCTCTGTAATCTTATTTTTCACCTCCTTAAGTTTTTGCAGCCAATTCCCACATCCTCTTCAGCTTTTTCAGATATTCTTTTATAAACTAATTAGCCACTGAAGACAAATAGTAAATGATAAATAAATCTGATATATTCTTTATATTCTGATAAATATTCTTTGACACATGCTGCAGAGTAGTTTTCTCTTTCTTTTCCTGCCTTGGTGACTACTTTAGCATTGGTTTCATACTGTGGGTTTGCTGGAGAGGTTTAGACTAAACCATCCAGGGTAAGCTCAGTCCTAATGATTGTGAAACAGTGGACTCGGGCATTCAGTGACAATTGAAGAATTCCATGCTTTCTTGATCAGGAATACCAAGCCAATAACTTGCTGCCACAGCTCTCCTGGGTAACTGTTATGCAGATACTAAATTGTTTCTGTTGTTTCTATTCATGGAAATGCCCTAAATGGAAATTCTTAAGAAATATCCATTTTTATTGAAGAGATGTTTCCACTCTTTTGAAACCTTAGTAATTTTTTTTTTCTCCTGGCAAGTGCTAGGCAGAAATGCTCACTTCTGCTCATTAAGACTTGGGATTACACCAGAGTGTGCTTTTCTGTGAATAGACAGCTGTTCAGGGGAAGGAAAATACCCAACTCTAAAATGAACAAAGTTCTTAAGATCATTTGCTTTCAAAATGGTCAATGCAAGTGCCATTGTATAATGAAACGTCACAGGCACTTAACTTTTATGGAGCAGTTATTGACTGGTCACTGTGTTCATTTTCAGACATTAATGCCAAGGTCAGTTAAAACTGACTAAAATCCAGATCAACATATATTTCATACTAGAAACTTGCAAGGATTTTGTTCACAATCTTCTGTCCTGGTCTGTTTTCAGACAGGCCAATCACATTTTTTTAATGTCTGTATTCTTTTACCTGTTATCTTTTCAATATACCTTGCCAATTTCCATGTTTCCCACTAAATGTCACTTCCTACAGCTGAAATTTAATTTGAATTGTTAAATATATTCATTCTACCCGAGCTTTGAACATGTGTTTATGATTGCTTCTTGGCATATAGCTTGTCTCAGTGGGACATAATAAATTAGTCTAATCATATGGTGGGTACTTACTTCATTCTGTGTTTGTTCCTGCTAGGAACTGAAATTGTCTCTGTAATTGTATGCAAATCCCTTCACCAGAATAATCAAAGGAAACCTATGTGTAGCTGCCCATGCTCCACAAGAGAAGCATAAAAGTAACCTAACTTTTAATTCTACATAAATGAAATGCTGAATCTTCATATGTGAAATGTAGATACAAAATAGAAGAATAAAATTTAAAGTGTGTGAGTACTGCAGATACTGTGATAATATTGCTGGTTGCTTTTAGTCCAGCTCTTTACATATGCATAGCATTATGTTTATAATGCTCATGGCATTGAACCTGAGAAATAATAATATGGGGATTTTTCATTTTAAACTTGGAGGAGTGTCTTCTTCTCTGAAAAATGAAACGTATAGGGAGGGTTTATGAGTTGCCTTTATGAAGGTGCCTGTTTCCTTCTACTGCCTGAAGAAGGATACTGGATGAACTAGCTCGGAGTTAGCCATCAAAATTTGAGCTGAGATAAATTCTCTTGTAATTCTCTTACTCTAATGAATGTTTTGTATATAGGCCTCAAGTCATCTTCATGTGCTTCTTTGACCTCTGCCAATTTTTGGTTTGTTTTTTTTTTTTTTAATGTGCACACCAAAAGGAGATGCAGGAGTAGTCCAGTGTTCTCTGTGAAGATCATATAACTCTCTTTCCTGTTTCTCTCTATCAGTATCTAGATGTTACATTCACTGTCTTACACATTACTGGAAAAGATCAGTTCTGTGTATCAATGACTGTGATAGCAGTGTTTGTGCAGACACTCAAATGAAGCAGGTTGCTAAGTGCCTTTTGCTCTGACAGTTCTTTTCAGGGGAGTACTAAAAAGAGTGAATAGAGAGTAGAGGAAGCCAAAACAATCCACAATCTCTGCTCATTTCCCTTCTTTGAAATTTTTGTAATTTCTTTGCATGCTGCTTTGCACAGATTCATATAAAGCAGTTATAGATAAGTATACATGTAAATGCATATACTTGTTATGCACATATATATGTACATTTTTATGGTCTTGGAAGTTTTAAAAAAACTTATGAAAATGTTTTATCACTTTTTTTCTCTTTTTTTTTTTTAATTGTAGCATGTCAGGGTTACTTTAAGAAACTCAGATCCTGAGCCCTTTTCAGGCTAAAAAAAGCTAAACCTTTTCAGGGTTTAATTGAGTGTGGTATTTGCAGCCTCTCACCTGAAGTGCCTGGCAGGTGCATTATCCAATGTCATAGAATCATAGAATCATTTAGGTTGGAAAAAGCTAAGATCAAATCCATCATTAACCCAGCACTGCTGTGCTCACCCCTAAGCTATGTACCTCACTGCCACTCTACATGGCTTTTAACTGCCTTCCAGGACAATGGCTCAACTCCTTCCCTGGGCAGCCTGTTCCAGGGCTTGACAACCCTTTTCATGAAGAAATTTTTCCTAATATCCAATCTAAACCTCCCCTGGTGCAACTTGAGGCCATTTCCTCTTGTCCTGTCCCTTGTTACCTGGCAGAAGAGGCCAACCCCCACCCGGCTGTACCCTCCTTACAGACAGTTGTGGAGAGTGATGAGGTCCTCCCTGAGCCTCCTTTCCTCCAGGCTAAGCACCCCCAGCTCCCTCAGCTGCTCCTCACAGGACTTGTGCCCCAGAGCCTTCCCCAGCTTCACTGCCCTTCTCTGGACACTCTCCAGCCCCTCAATATCCTTCTTGCAGTGAGGAGCCCAGAACTCAATTTGAAGCCAAGTAAGGGGAATTATCATTGTCGTTACACATCAATAAAAGCCACTTTTTATATGAAATCTTCAGATGTTTCATAAGTTGTTGTTCCTGTTCAAAAAGAAGGAGCCTCATCTTAATGCTGGTCTGCATAAGAGAAGCACTGAATTAATTTTAGGAACTGGAAGAAAATCATAAGTCTTTAGGATTGTCTCCAAACTGTTAGTTGTTGGGGGAGCAATTAACTTTTAATTAATTTGTGGTCCATGTGTCAGTTTAAAATGTACAGTAAGACTTATTTCAAACTCACTTCAGACAAATGGTAATCATAAGCAGAGCATTCAGATATTAAGTCTTCTTTTCCCAGGGCTTGTTACATTTTTCTGAAAAAGGTAAATACTTCAAAATGTAGATTTCAAAAACATCCTAAATGAAATTTAAAATCAGAAATAATATGCCTAGAATCTACTAATAGAGCTTATGGAAGGAGTAAGATCCTAAATATAATCTGCTCTGTAACCTCCAGTAAATATGGACATGGCCACAAGTGCATAGAGAAAGAATTAAAGTTGTGACTTCTTTCAAAAGAATGCTTGTTAATATGAATGCCTGTTGTTTCAGTCTCAAGACTGTTCTTTCTATTTTCTCTCAGGCAGGTATTAGAAATGACACAGCCAATAGGCAGAGACTGCCAGATATTTTATAGTAAAACAATATTTTCTAACAAATCCCTATGTAAAGGAGACAGAAGACCTGATATCAAGATCTTCATTTAGTACCAACAGGCAGTTCTGTCCTAGGGCACAGGTATTTTATTGAGGCAGATGCCTTATGAGAAAAAGAAGCATGTGACAATATAAAGACAGCACCATAATACATTAACCAAAATACATTAATGTGCTGCTAATTTGAGGATATACCAGCTCTTGAGAGCTTCAGCTCGCGGTGCTAATATCCTCTGACATGGTTCTTTAGAATGTTATTTACACAGATGTCTGTGTATGTTTGTATACCATCACAGGGCAAAGTAAATCCTATTAAATTGAGACTAGAAAGGTAAATTGACGGCAAGCTAGCAATTTCTGGAAAATAGATATGCCTGGATGAAGATATTTTGCAATAGGGATAATTTATTAGTATCAGTCTTACAAACTATCCGTTTTTAGTGAAATTAAGAATTTTGGCAAAAATTTACCAGGTAAATATTTGAAGTTATTTTAATTTTTTTCCCAAGTAGATTCATTTTTTCCTTTTTTCTCCCCTTTCATTAAAAATACTGATACACATTAGCCCTAGTGATTTTCCCAAGATGACATATTAGATAACTAGTTATTTATGGAGGCTACATAGATTATCTGAGGGTAAGCATAATACATGCTTCTTTTTTTTCTCCTCTCTTTTGTTCCACTTGCTAGCTCAATTGTTTTGGGGTTTTTTTAGGTAATAATTTGTAAAGTTTTGATAGCACCATAACTACATGCAGTTTCTCATTTAGCATTTAAAGTTATCTAGTAAGAATTTGCTACTATTTGCTAAGTGGCTCCTTGCTTCTTGTAAACTACAGAGGAGCCTATGAACTCCCACCTGAGCCAGTTGTAGCTGAAGCCTATGGCATAACTAAAAATAGACAAATAAAAGCAAATAATATATAAAATGCTAACAAGGTACAAAAATTTGGTTTTCGCATGTTTAGGTTTTATTTCTAAGTACCTTTGGATGTTTTCATTTCCATGCATGATTGTCATAAAAAGATTAGGGGACTGCCACATTACTTTGAAGGCATTTAGTGAAATGGGAAGGGTAATGGTATCTGAAAACTGTGAAAGCCCAACCAAAACTATTAGACTGGCTTCAAAACCAGGGCTTTTCTTCAGTGGCTCTCAAGTTCCCACTTGGCACTTTTATGAGACACCTTTACAGTGTTTCTCATATGAAGGCTGCAGACTCTGAAATGCAAAGAAGGGGAAAAATCTTGCTGCTGAGTGGGTGTAGCATAAATGGGACCTGACATAGCTTGAATCTTTGATCATGAATTCCCATTGTGGTCTAAGCCAAACCTCTTCCCTTATGCTCCCTGAAAGCACATTTCTTAGACTATGTTATTCCACTAAGAATTAAAAAAAAAAAAAAAANCAAAAAAAAAAAAAAAAAAAAAAAAAAAAGAAAAAGAAATCATGGTTGCAATATATTGAAAGTTTGTAGCTTTCTGTTGTGCTCAGGAAAGGATTATTAAATACTGCAGATGAAGCTGTGCAGGTACCAGTCATGAAAGGATTAAGGGACAGAATGGCAGAAAGTCTGACCATACAACATTGCAGGATCTTGTTTTGAAGGTGTCTCTTAAATATCAGGACAATCTTCAAGGTCATAGTTGTCAGGGAGGCAAGAAACAGGAACTCAAAGGTAGTTTATTTTATCATCAAATATTCAAAAATATTTGAAACTAAAATACAATAGAAGAGATGGCTAAACTGGATTCCTCCTGGACCATTTGCAGTAAAATTGTCTTGATCATTGATGGTATAGTTGGCCTAATTCACAATCTACATCATAGTAGATCTCTTTGAAAGCAGACAGAATTTGGAAAGCTAATTAAACCTAAACATGGATTTCTCAGTAACAGAGTATGAGATAGAGCAATTTTCATTCTATTACAAAATGATTTGTTTTCTAGACATTGGAAAAAAACATATGGCACATTCTAGTGCAAGTTTCTACATTTCCATGCAATTTTGCTTAATGAGTGCATTGGGTTTGCATGGCAGGGTTTAGTGGTGGGGGTCTACAGGCATGGTTTCTGTGAGAAGCTGCCATAAATTTTTCCCATGTCTGATAGAGCCAAAGCCAACTGGCTCCAAGATGAACCTGCCACAGGCCAAATCCAAGCCCATCAGTGATGGCTCTAGCACCTCCAGGATAATGTATTTAAGAAGGGCAAAACAGCTGTGCAACAGAAGTAGAAGTGAGACTATGAGAGAGAACCAGCTGTGCAGACACCAGTGTCAGTGCAGAAGAAGGGGTAGGATGCTCTCTAGGGCCCAGAGCTGAGATTCCCCTGCAGCCTATGGTCCCGTGGTGGTGCAGAGTGGAGCAGATTGTAGAATTATAGATGGTTTCAGTTGGAAGAGACCTTAAATAACACCTAGTTCAAATACCTCTGCCACAGACAGAACTTTTTACCAAACCAGGTTGCTCAGAGCCCTGTCCAGCCTGGCCTTGAATGTCTGCAGGGATGGGGCACCCAGAGCTTCTCTGGGCAAGAATGACCTTCTACAGCCATATGCATGGTTGAAGAAAGGGGAGCTAGAGGGAAGGTACTTAATTTTTTTTTCCACATTATTAAACTTTGATTTGATTTTCAATAAATTTTCCGAAGTTGAGACAGGTTTGCCCCCAACAGTAATTGGTGATTTATCTCTCCCTTTCATTGTCTTGACCCATGTTTTCCCTCCTCCCATCCAGTTGAAGAGCGAGAGTGATGGAGGGCCTGGTGAGCACCCAGCATCCACCCAAGGTCAACTCATGGCAATAAGCTAAAGAAATGTTTTTGTTCATGAAATGTCTAGAAGATCTATTAAATACTGATCACACTCAAACTCAGAAAGATGTATATAATATTCACTGTCAAATAAAGAGGTATTAAGTATTGATCCATTCTAGCTGCAGGGGTTTTTTTTTCCAGTATCTTTGTTAATGGTTTGTATGAAGACATATAAAATGCATTTGTTAAACTTGCAGAGGATAAAAATTTAAAAGGACTGTGTGTACTCTGGAATACATTTTTAAAATACATCACATTTTCACCAATGTACTTCAGGAAAAACTAGGATCAGTTGCAACATATCCAGAGTAAAGCAATGAAAATTGCCAGAATAGAGACTAAAACATTTTCCACAAGGAAAAACTGAAAGAATCCTGTTTCAGAAACAGAAGTGGAGGAAAAAAAAAAAGAAATGAAACAACAATCTTCAGTTACATAAAGGATTCCTTCAAGGAAGAAGGGAACAAACTGTTCTCCAGGCCTTCTAGAGATAGGACAAGAATGAGTAGCTTTAAATTATGCCAGGGGAGACTTAGGCTAGACTTTAGAAAACATCTCCTAATGATAAGGATAATGAAGCAATGAATATATTACCTAGGATGTGACTAAATCCTCTTTAGAGATTTTTAAGGACAAAGATATCTGTCTAGAAGTTTTAAAATATAACTTATATGTCTTAGGGGATAGAGAGGAGGGATGGAACTATTTCTTGAGTTCCCTGTCTTACTTTCAAAGCTCTGTATCATTTCTGTGGATCATACCCAAGAAGGACTCAGAACACATGTGTAGTTCTAGATTCCACTCTGACATCTGAATTGGCCCGTTTGTATGCACTTTTTGTTGAATGTTCTGGTGCCGGCTCACATTGTAGAAAAAATCAGGAGTGCAAGTAATTTTGTTTAAGTTCTGGAAGTTCTATGCTGACCAAAATTTGAAACAAAACTGTATTTTAATAAAAAGGTAATAAACACAACAATGAAAAATGAAATAAACGTCTTTGAGTGCTTGTAGTGGTTGGTAGAATTTATGGTCATGCATCACTCATACTGTAAATTTCTTGTGTGGTTTTCATCACTGTATTTTATGGATTAACCTCAACAAGATTTGGCCAGATAAAATAAATGGTAGATATTTTCACTAAGCCTCATGTCCAAACTAGTTCAGTATTCATTGAAGAAAAAGCACCTTTAAAATAGATATCTAAGACCAAAAAATGGGGGTTTTATGGGTCACGTCTGTCCTTTGAAATCTTGGATGATTAATTTAAACAACTACTCTATAAACAGCTAGAATTAAGCAACGTCTGGTCCTGAATTTTAAATACATTGGCTTATCCTTACCAAATGATTTATGGTTTATTCTTCACTTCTGCTGTGTGTAAGATTTATTAAAAACTCACCCTAATATTAATTCCTATAGTTGGAAATAGCTTTTGTAAAGTAGCTCCACCAGTGTATGGGGTTTTTGGAATCATAGTAAATCTTGGGAATGAGATTTATTCCTCTTTGAAAATTAACTGGTCCTGAAAGAGAAGCAAATGAATTTGCATTTCAGTAACGTGCAGTATATGAGCCCATATAAGCCCATCTTTGGAAAAGACCCATGTTTGTTAGAGACATTTTCTATGCCTGGGGTCATAACAAATATATTGCATATGCTGCTTCCAAGTTTATTAACCAGTTAATTTGATGATTCAGTATTGTCAGTCTGCTAATCATAGTAAAAA